>VZTM01042776.1:0-91454 GCA_013400555.1 Jacana jacana | reverse complement strand
TCGTTGCTAGTGTTGGAGACACCTGGCATCGTGATCACTTACTTATTGTTTCTAGAAATAATGCAGCTCTTTTGGAAATGATTGATAAAACTGTGGCCTTTTTAACGTGTTGCATGTAGAAACAAGAGAAAATGCAAAATTGAATATTCTTTCTAGTTTCAGCAATGTGACAAAGTGCATTGTAAAACTTGAAAGTAGTGCTCAGTCTCTACAAACTCTCTACAAAGCCCAAGTCTCTCTAGCTTATCCCATGAAAATTTTATCTGTAAGGTACACGGAAACATTTATTCATTTGTTTGAATGTGCTTTTCTGTTTCCCAAGAGAAAGGATTTTGGAGCAGGCTTCACAGATCACCTTTGTTCAGCCCTGACTACATTCATTTAAACACATTTGCTGTGCTGGACATTTCAGCTTCCTACAGCCTGGGTTTGCCTGCTGTGTATATTGCTCTGGTTGCATGGATCATTAAACAGAGAACAGATATGGCCTTCCTTGCTCTCCTCTAATAATCAGTAGGGAAGTTACAACTTATGTTTTTCTGTAATGAGGTTCTCCAAAAACAAACAAGCAAACAAAAGCCCCTGTTTGTAGCTCATGGGAATAGACAGTCTCTGAATTGTCTTGCTGACCTGTTCTTGCTGTTAAGTGCTTATGATTTGAGTCCCATGGTGTTTGATCATAGGATGGGTTCACATTTAAAATTTGCATCTCTGCTGTTTTCACTTGCTTATCTCACAGGGTGTTTACTTTAATCCACCTGAAACCTGCAGACTCCAGTTTTCGTGCCTAAGAAAAGAAAACACATGGAAAAGCAAGGCTAGAACTAATGCACACTTAAACTTATGAATGTCAAAAACCTCTTATAATTCTTCTTTACATCCAATATTTTTCCTCCCCCTTGAGACCTTCATATAGGTATGTGGCTCAGATGATAATATCTCAAACAGCAAACATTACTTAATAGCTCTAATGAAATCTCATCAAACAACTGATCCCTAAAAGGTATCTTCTTTTGTAAATGCATATAAAAGTAATCAAGTTATAAATCAAACAATTTAGTTGCTATTTTTTGCTTGATGTTATTATGCTACTGATAAACAGAAAATCCTAAGGAGCTGTCATGTCATTTTAAGTCTGTTTTCCAAAAGAGAAATACACATGGCTTATTTCAAATAATGAAGAAAGGTTGGCTTTCTGGACATCTTTGTGGTGTTCTCCACCATTGTATGAGTGACTTATGGTACCATGCTTCTCATTCAGACCCGTACAGAATATATCCCTAGCCACTTCTGAAACTAATGGCTCTCATGCTAAAGTTATCTGCTCCAAAAAACATGAGCTCAGACAAAACAAATAAAACCTTCGAATCCATCCCTCACATCTTTTTCCTTTTCAGCTGATAGGACAATTCAGTCCGCTGGCCATATAAAACGTCAACGGACTCTGTCAATATTTCTGCAACTTCAGAGAGGGGTGGTTTTGGCAGCTGTAGAGTGAGGAGCTCTAAGATGACATTGGAATTGCTCTGGATGGGTAAGTGCAGAATTCACCCGCCCACAGTGAGGTTAGGTTGATGATAGCTTTCACTTTTGACGTCAATTTCAAAGTTTTCCCTTTTCCAAGGACATATGCCTTGGTCCTGCTTACCTTTAGCAACAGTCCCTAAAACCACATGCCTTTGAGCTATATAAACCACTTCTTATATCACCAACATTATTGCACTTGAAGACTGAAAGAGTTTTTCCTTTATAACAGTTTCAGTGGCTTTTTAAATGGTTACCAGTGAGAATTTTATACCGCTGGACTTTAAGGTGCCATTGCAGACCCAAGTTACTAAATGAGATAAGCAGATCTGGCTTGGTTTTCTCTTGGAAAGACCTATTTATGTAGTCACCGTTAGATGCAAGCACCCTCACGTTGTACGGTTTAACTAAAGAACAGTGACATCTCTGATTTTTCTTTATTTATGAGGGAGACTGACAAACCTGCTTGGCTCTAGCTGCTCTATACTTCAGGGTCAAATAAATAGACCTACCCCCAAAAAATGGTTTCTAGAGGAGCTATGACATTGGTCTCCATGGAATCACCGATAATAAGCATGCCAGCTCCAGTATTGAAGTAAACTTTGATTTATGGAGATGTTTGCCTGCAAATACAGAGTAGAAGCGCTATACAGAAGTGCTTTCCTGCTGAGCTTCAAAGCCCTCACTGCTCTGGAGCCTTGATCTGAAAGACAGTACATGGTCTTTTTTTTTTCTTTTTTTTTCTTTTTTCTTCCTTTTGTCAGTAATCAAGATCTTTACCTGTACTAGGGCATGTGTAGAAGGGCCCTAGGCATGTCTCTGAGGTATATGGGGAGATGAAAAGGCATCACATCTCTAGGAGAAAGCAGAGCAACAAAAGATGTGTAACATGAGAGCTGAAGGTACATTTCTGCGAAGGTGATAGCCAAGTTTACCATAGCACAATCCCAGTTACACTCAAGCTTCTGTGCCAATAGAAATTGCACAAGAAATGAGGGTCTGAAAATAATCTGATCTGAACATGTGTAACTATTTTACCATGGCTAATAGTAGTTAGCATTGCAGCAGGGCTAGTGCAAACTTACATATTAGGATGGTTTGGAGTCTGTCATTGTCGCATGGAGATTTATCCACCCATTCCATTAGGATTAATCCCTTGCCCATTGATCCTTAGGTACCCTCCTCCTGCTTCACTAGGAAAAGCTAATTTAACTTTTGCTCAGTTCAGATAAGTAGTAGTCGGCTGAAATAGGATTTGCTTTCCCACTCACCTTGCCAGGAAGCCATCCTCAACTGCATTTTCTGAACAAAACCTCTCTCTTCCAACTTCAGATAAAGGAATATAAAATGTTTTGCTACTTTCCCCAGGAATTTAGAACATAATTCATTGCTGTTTCAATACTACAAGGCCGCAAATGTAAGTATGTGATGTGTTTTCTGAACAGCACCTCGTGGTGGTTAAGGATCTTGAAGTAGAGTCATTTCACTTGCTACATAATGAATCTAGTCTGCAGGGTTATTTATGTAGAGGGAAAAACTTTTGTGTAAGGGCTGCCTTTTCTGTGGCTATGCATACAATGGTGGTCAAACAAACCTGAACCTTTTGCATGGTCCTTTAGTCTACCCAGCCAGGGTTACAGTAATGAGGGGGCCACCCCTCTCTTGGGAGGCAGGAATTGCCATTCCGAGCTCAATATGTCCCTGTATGAACTTACTCATTTTTCACAGTGCCCCTTGCAGCAATGGAACACAAGAAGTAACCATCCCACTGGTTGTCACTGTATCCCTTCTATACTCCACAAGTCCTGTGACAGCAAGTTGTTAACTAAAAGGAGATGAAGTGTCGTGGTTTGGCCTCAGACGGCAACAAAGAACCACGTGGCAGCCACTCGCTCCAAAGCCCGTCCATGGTCAGGAGGGCAAAATCAGAAGAAAAAGGCAAAACTCGTGGGTTGGGATAAAAACAGTTTAACAGAACAACAAAACAGCAACAAATAACGCAAGTAAAGAAGTATGAAAACACGATTACAATGCCGACCGCTCACCCACTGCACCCGGCACCGTCCCCGACCACCAGGCGCGCGTCTCCCTCCCCAACTTCCTGTCCCCCTCCCCCTCCCGGCCAGCTCCTTTCCCCCTCCCCCTGCACGGCCAGCTCCCCACTACCCCCTGGGCATGGCTCACATGGGATGGAATATCTGTGCCCTGCTAGGAGAATTAACCCTGTCCCTCCTGGAACCAGGACAGAAGCCAGTGAAAACAGCTTCACATTGTGTTGTACCTGGAGAGCAGAGTGGGAATATACTGTTTGCAACGACAGTCTTCTGGTTTGGAAACAGGAGGAACCATAGAATTGTTTGGGTTGTAAGGGACTTTAAAGATCATCAAGTTCCAACCCCTCTGCTGTGGACAGGGACACCTCCCACTGGAGAAGACAACCAGGTTGCTCAGAGTCCCATCCAGCCTGGCCTTAAAACCTCCAGGGATGGGGCAGTCACAACTGCCCAGAGCAACCTGTGGAAGAAAACTGGGGAGACAGGGAAAAAGTCAAGCATAACGATGAAGTATAATTGCAGTAAAAAAGTTAATATTGCAGCCATATATCACTTTTGTGTTATGGTGGGTCACAAAATGAGCTGGAGTACTCCTCCCTCCTACCCCCCCAATGAAGCTTGTACTGTGGTAGAGCCCATAGAGACCAGATACGTGCAGCACTGCAGGGGTACTTGGTGATGGCTGCACCCAATTTACCATTTTACTTCCAGATGCAGTAAGGGGTTGGTGTACCAACAGCTTTGATCTTCTGCCTATTCAATTCCCATTGCCTTGCAAAGACTTGGTCATTAATGGACAGCTAGGACTCATGCACAAGTGGTGCAAGAGCCAGTACTCTGACTGCCTCTTGTAGAGATAGGCAAAAACACATCCTCCCTCCTCTGCTACCCCCTTCCTTCTGATAGGATCTGTAATCTGGCCCTGATTACGTATGTATTATTGAATTCATCCTCTAACACAAACAGTAGGGAAGTGGTGGCACGTTCTATTTGGGGTAGGCTAAAGTGTAATAAGATTTAGGGCAATTAGGGCAATTGGCATCGCCCTAAAATTTTAACAAGGTGTAATGTAATTATCCAGCTGGTGTTCATCCAAATTTAATACCTATGTTCTGGCAATGAGAGTTTATGTGATACTGGTAGTGGTGAGGATCAGCCCTCTGACAGTCTTAAGACAGTGGCCCCAGCACTAAACCTGAGCACTGGGTTTTGCTTGTTGATCAGTTCCCCTTCTGAATCCACTCCCACTAACAATGGACAGGGACATGCTGAGGACCCAGGATGTGAGAAGCAGTAAGAGTGTGTATCAAATAATGCAGCCAGCTGTAACTCACTCCATGGGTTTTGGATCCATCGTGTCTTTTGCTGTGGAGAACGCTGTGGGGTCAGGGAGAACCAAGGCTGGCTTTGCCCTGAATATGGCTGTATCTTCCTAAGAAAAAGCTTGATTTTTTTTTTCTCCTCTCTCCCAGCCTGCTGTGCATTATTCACTAATAGTAAAACAGAAAGGAAGAACAAACAAAGCAAAACCCAAAAGGTCTAAGCTTTTTTGTGGTTCTCTTAGTGAAGCAATTAAATTACTACAGTATTGTATCAGGCCAAATGGTGTTGACACTGGGGCTGTGGTGTGTCAGTTTCTTTTGGGAGTGAAAAGTAGAAATTTAATTTTTGTTGAAGGAAGAGTTCAAGACATCATTATCTGTCCAATTTCAAAGAGCAAATGGGTTCAGCAAAGCAATGGTGATATCTGTTTAAGCTTAAGATCTTCTTAGTTTAAGGGATCTTGGCTTTTGCTACTTAAAATGTTCTCAGAAAACAATAAAACAAAAGAATTTCTTTTAAAAATCTCTAATCAAACTGAGCATTTTATCAAAGGAACTGGTTCTGCTTATACTTTAAGTCTGCTTTTCACTGCAATTCTATTAAAAATCCATTTAAAAAAATTCAAGAAAGCATGGGTTCTTCGCTGCAGCTCTTTCATTGAACAAATATTTTTCCATATACATATATATATATATTGGAAATCTTGGCAAGAACGAAATAGCACTGAATAATTCACACAGGGACAGTAGCAGTCAGATCCTCATGCCAGCTGGAGCTTTTGGGTAGTTATTCAATACCAATAAAAAATGAAAACAAGGAATGCTGTTTTTACCATCTGTGTATCACTTTTTCCATCAACCATCAAATTTGGTGTTTGTATTCTGAATTATAGCCCACAGGTAGGGAATTGATTTAAGCATGACCTGTGATGCAAAATAAGAGAAATTCAATTTAAATCATCATGTACCAAATATACCTGCCAGGCTCAGGGCACAGTCTAGACCAATTAGGCCCTGGTTTCTGCAGCTCTGGCACCTATCATACCAGTAAGTAATCTAATGCTTGTGATTGCCAAGAGCTGTAAAACCTGAGGTCTCTTCACATTTAAATGCTCCTCTCTCAAGTCATGTCCTCCTTGACATCGGGAGTGCTAGGAGTGGAATGCATTAGACCAAAAATATTTGTCTCCTGTTCGCACCGTTCTTGCCAGGTTTTGAAATCATCTAAGCATTTGATAGATCTCAAGGTGTGGTAAGAAAAATCTGGGTAAGAAATATCTGCCTCTGTTTTTTTTTTTCCCTCAGGTTATCTTTACTATTTGCTTTTCACCTGGGAAAATGGTATGATTTTAAGTTTTTTTTTCATTTCTGAGGCAGCTTACTCCGTGTTTTTCTTTTTGCCTTTCTTCCTTCATTTTAAAAAATATTTATATTGCAAGCATTGTTGGACATATGCCTCAATTGTATTGTATAAATAACAAGACCTCCCCATAGAGGAAAACATAATGCACTGAGTAAATATAATTGCATATTTTCACCTCAGGGCTACATTTGATCCACATTGTTGTGACAACCACACTGGCCTTACCAGCTAAATGAATCTCTTCCTCTGTAAATGCTAAATGCTCACTAGTCATTTCAAGATATAACAAATACCAGCCAAAACCATGCAAGAAATATACATTGCCTTAACATGGTTGGCGTGCAGTACGTGGTCATAACAATCTGTGCAAGCTTTGAGGAGCATAATACCAAGGAAGAGTCAAGAGCAGGGAATCAGCAAAGGAGCAAGTGATAGCTGAGGGCATCTGCAATTTCCACTGAGGGACTTGTGGGTGATGAGCATCATTCCAAGTGCGTGGGGAGACAGGGGAAATGCAGCATGGAGGAATGTGACTAAGGAGAGCAGAAAGAGGGAGGGCAACT
This sequence comes from Jacana jacana, assembly GCA_013400555.1. Classification (NCBI taxonomy): domain Eukaryota; kingdom Metazoa; phylum Chordata; class Aves; order Charadriiformes; family Jacanidae; genus Jacana; species Jacana jacana. The sequence continues at coordinate 84,628 of VZTM01042776.1, read as the reverse complement.
CCAAGATGATGTATAGTCATCCAGATACAAAAGTGGACATCCGTCATGAAGGAACTGCTTAGTCCTACTGAAAGTGAAGATGGCAGAGACCCAGGTCAGCTCAGCATCTGCCAAGCCAGATGCACCTAGGAGGCTTGGAAGGGAAACTCTTCAGTAGCACTTCTGAGAGTCACATCTTCTGGGACAAATCCAAATCCCTTTTGCTTCAGTAAAAGTTTTTATTTGTTTTTTAACACCACTAGTTGGTTTCTTGTGCTGAGGGAACACTGGCTGTGGAGTGAATCCCAGTCCTAGGGAGGAGAACAGGGCAGGGCCAGACCCCATGGAGAGCCCAGCACATACCTTAGTACGTGTTATTCTCCTGTGACTTTTTCTTTTTCCTCCCCCCTCATCACAGACATTACTCCTTTACTGTTGCTTTGGGAAAGTGTTTGATATACAGGTGTTTCTTGGGGCATATTGTTTTTTCATCTAATCTCTACATGCTCAGGGCAGGTTATAGCTTTAGACCTTTTCAATTCATATTTTCAAACTTATTTGCAACAACAAAGGCCAAAACCTTTTTTTTTTTTTTTTTTTTTTTATAGTATTTTTTTGAAAGTGAAGTTTCTGTTCTGGTTGTGCCATTGGGCCAGAGGGCACCCTTGTGGAGCCAGCACCTGTCTGCCACCACACAGAGACATTTCTTTTCAACCATGAGGGACCTGGAGCACATAAGACCCTCAGAAGATTTTTTCTATCTATCTCACTGGGGTGGTTTCCGTGCTGCCACACACCTGCTCCCTAGCCTGGGGGTAGCTCGACATCAGTAGAGACTCACAGTAACTCACAGGATTTCTTTAGAAAGCAGGAGAGAAAAACACTCCTTTCGAATGCACCACTTCTTTAAGTCTGAAACAATGTTCAGCCGCTGCAACTTTCCCTGTCCCCTGCTTGTTTGATGTCAGATGTTTCACTTGCACTTTCTGATCTGTGGGAAACATTGTATTAAATTAAGGTTTTTGAACGGTGCCCATCTTCAGATTCTCCTCTAGGTGTCTCATCTGACTCTCTTTCTCTCGGTGCCTTTGAAAGCCTCAATGTGTTGTTAAAAGCCACATTAGCACAAGGCTCATCAATGTGTGTTTCTAGTAACTTCTTTTATGGGAAATTAGAGTTGTTTTGTAATCATAGTGTAACGGGGAATGAATGAAGTACAACACAGGGATGGTTTTTAGTTCCAGCTTGTATGTCTGCATAGGCTTGCAGATGGTACAAGGTTTAAAAGATAATGTTGTGGGGTTGTTGGTTTTTTGTGTTTGGTTTGTTTATTCTGAGCCTCTAAAAATGAGAAAAAAAAAAGATCAAGAGATTCTGGGTTTCTGAAAAAATTAATCTGATTTATATCTTGTGGAAATCTCCCAAGCTGAATGACACAAAGGCAGAATTTGTATTTCTGTAGCCTTACTTTGCTGAAAGAAAGCATGGGAAGCATTTTGGAGGGTTCTGTCTTAGTTGGTTTATTTTTCTTAACTTTGCCTTCCATTTGGAAAACTGTTGGGGCAGATTGCTGTAATTTGCTTTATCTTCTCATATACATGAGGAATTTAATGCAAGTCAAGCTCAGATAACAAAAAAGCAATAGCCGATTAGACCTGCTCATTAGGTTCTACTCAACTCTAGTGACTGAGAAATGCTTGGAAAAAATATGTTGTGATTACTCACCCTTGCATTTAAAGTAAATATCGTTACCTGTACTGGAAATATTCACATCCACTAACAGTACTAGGAAAGGCAGCGCCACTGTTGCAAGAAGGGACACAAACACCTTTATTCCTCTAACTGTCTGCCCCTTTTCTCAAGGATGCTCTTTCTCTTATTTCTCAGCTAAATCAAGTTTAACAGAGTGCTAATTAAGGGCATTCCTCTGCATCCAGGCACAAAAATACAGCATATTCCTGTTTTGTTGCTGGACTTACATTTGGACTACTGTTACACCACCTTTCTTCTGTACCTGTGCATATGTCAGATTGCCTTCCAACACTGTTGAGGGGAAAATCCCACCTTGTGCATGGGCCCTCCTGTCTCAGCATTGCTAACTCTGAGCATTTCCCTGGTGACTTTGAACACAAAGGGGAAAAAATAAAGCCTGTATTTTTAACTGTAGAAAAGATGTAATCTATCTCAAAGCCAGGACTTGAATGCTTTCTAATGAATGTCCATCTTTCCTGGCTTTTGTTTAGAGTATTATTTTGTTATTTTTATGAAATTAATATTTTTTTTTTTTGAGGATAGGCTGGTGGGGAAAAAAAAAAAAACAAACAAAAATGTGTTAAAATGGCATTGAAGAAAGCAGTGCTGAACATAACATTTTATTTCTGCATAGCTGAGGGGGATTAATGTATGTGCCTTGAGCTCTTGCATTAGTATTGCCAGCTACAGAAAAACAAAAATCATAGGGTTTGGTTTCTTTTTTTTTTTTTTTTGAGCAGTTTGCCTAGCTCCGGGTGATATGCTTACTAGTTAGAATTAAAAAAGCTATTAATTTTTACCTAATTTATTTCCACCCCTGCAGGGTCTTACTTTCTCATAGGAAATAAGGAGAGTGCTAAGTGGCCTTTATTTGGCTGTGTTATATGTATTTTCTTTTTTCGTTCCCCAAACCTGCCAAAGCTGTAGCAGCTGGATGCAGATCCTGGCTCTACTTAGACCGACCCATTTATGACCACAAACTCATGTAGGTCTCAGAAGCTTCTTTTTCAGTCTGGTGCATGATGTAATGCAAAGATTTTTGCATTTACTTTTTTCAAGGATAAAACAGGTGAAGAAAAACACTTTTCTGGCAAAACCGTCCAGCCCAAGGAAAATGAAAATCAGGTCTCTTCTGAACACATTTTTTTTCCTTCCTGTTATGCAATTGCAGCATTAACTCCCTAAACTAGGTTAACTGCTGTGTCTCTTGTAAACTGCTGCTTCTTCCCAGCATCAAAATATGAGTAGCTCAGAGAATACTGAAGGCAAAATATACAAAATATTTCATACGCAATATAAAAAACACTAGAAATTTTGGGGTAACCCAAGACTTGGATGCTCACTTGAGATGAAGTACAGAGGTTTTTATTTAACAGGGGTAAAAACCCAAACACCTATTGTGTCCATCTGCTCTTTTGTCTGCCATACTTAAACATAAATCCTACTAGGTTATTCCTTTATTTCTTATTCCTTTGGCTAGGAAAATGTGATTTTTATTTTTTTCTCCCCCAAATAAGGGGGTATAATAGTTGTGAAGGCTCACACAAAGATGACCATCTATGCCTGTTACAGCAATCTTGCATCTGCTGTTGGCCTTACGTGACCATACTGGGTGTGATGGTGGGTGACCTGCTCCTGGGCAAGAACAACTGTGTAGGAAGGACAGGGGAGAAAGGGGTACGCTTTGCTATAAGATTCTTTAACATTGATGTTTGCATGTGGTGAGGAAACAAGACAAGACACACCTCTGGGAAGCACTAAGATTAGTTTGATCAAGTAGCTCAGATGAAGTAAAGGATTAGAGCTGGAATTACTCCAGCTGTGCAGCTTTGGCACCTCTGCAAAGAGGTGTGAAAACATCCCTACTGCTTATTCTGGCTTGTTTAGCAATTTGAGGTGTTGGAATGTCAGTGCAATGTTGCTTGAGTCAGCTGGGTTTGTTGCTCGGACCATGGTGGTGGTGCTGGTGGTGTTCCCTTGGTGAGCACCTCTGCCTGTGCCACAAGACAGCTCTACCATGAACAAAACAGCGTTTTTCATGGAGTTGCATGAGCATCTATGTTTTGGTTAGAGACTCTATACCAGGTTTTATTCTACTCTTAGTAATAAAGAGGTAGCCTACCTAGAGTAATTTGGGGTGATGTGTAAACAGGGATGAGACAAATTCATGGTTAGATTTTTCCCTCTAATATTTTCTCTGAGAAGGCTGTTGATCAAGGCATCATTGACCAGTGGAGTTCAGAAGTATTTGAACTTGTTCTTAAAACCCAGGCGAGCCCCTCTTGCAATACACAGTTGGTGGTTCCCCTGAAAGGTTGTGTCTAAAAGGAAGGTGATGCCAGCAGTCATCCTGGGATAGTTACAGGCAGAAAAGCTTGTGAATCCAAGGCAGACATAACAGAAGTAAGGGTTAGCAACCATCTTTAAAATACACAACGGAAATTATTTGAGATAGGTGACATTTTCATTGTCTGTAATGGATAAGGGGTGACTGGAAGATGAGCTAAGTTCTCTGCATAGGTTAGCATCTCCCACTCAGTGGGGTCCTAAGGCCAGCTCCCTTGCTTTTTCTCTGCCTGATTTCAGCAGCATTCCTAAATTGTTTGCCTTTGTAGAGATGTTTTGGGGAGTATGAGTTACCAGTAATTCACCCAACACGTTTTGAAACTGTGATGTTTATGACTGGCTGAATCTGAAATGCTCTTGCAGGCAGATATGAGAAATGCACATTGGCAAATGCAATAGGAGGTTGATTGCTGCTTGGCAGGCACAGTGTGTTGATACTCAAGAATATGTGAAGAACAGCTTTCAAAGCTTAAATGGTATCATTAATAAAAATAAGTTGCTCGTCCCCCTGTAGTGTCTCACATATGTGTCACCAAGTTCTTGAATGCTGGGTATTGCAGGCACCTCTTATGCCTAGGAGACAGTTACTGTACAAAATTGTACATCCAGAAGGATGATAATCCGCTAAGAAAAGTCTTGCCTTTAATATAAGGGTTAAACAGAAAGGGAGGAATTTGTGAATTCTTGTACAGTAGTTAACAATTCAGTTGTAGCAGCTTATTTGCATTTTTTAAGATGAAACAAGAACATCAGATACCTTCTACCTCAGAATGTGGTGCGTGTAAACTCCAAGTATATTTGTGCTCCCTATTAATTTTAATTCACATTCAATTTATCTTTTAATTAATAACTCAACCAATAAGGATGCGAGAAGGTTAAACAATGACAAATATTTATTTATCTATTCCACCAGGTTTGCTCAGACCTTCAGGTTCCTTTATCGTAGAATCATAGAAACGCAAGGTTGGAAAGGACCTACAAAATCATCCAGTCCAACTGTCCTCCTGTCACCAATACTACCCACTAAGCTACTATATCATGCCTTGTAGCACTTCATCCAGATGCTTCTTGAATACCGCCAGGGATGGTGACTCCACCACGTCCCCGGGCAGGCCATTCCAGTGCCTGACCACTCTTGGGGAGAAAAAGTTTTTCCTGACATCTAATCTAAATCTCCCCTGGCACAACTTGTGGCCATTCCCTTGCGTCCTATCATTAGTTATCTGGGAGAAGAGGCCGACCCACTCCTCTTCACAACCTCCCTTCAGGAAATTGTAGAGTGCAATGAGGTCTCCCCTGAGCCTCGCATTCTCCAGACTAAGCAATCGCAGCTCCCTCAGCTTCTGCTCATAGGACTTGTGCTCCAGACCCTTCATCAGTTTTGTNGAGAGTGATGAGGTCTCCCCTCAGCCTCCTCTTCCTCAAACTAAACAACCCCAACTCCCTCAATCGATCCTCGAGGTGCGGCCTCACCAGAGCTGAGTACAGGGGGATGATCACCTCCCTGCTCCTGCTGGCTACACTGTTCCTGATGCAGGCCAGGCTGCCATTGGCTTTCTTGGCCACCTGGGCATACTATTGGCTCCTGTTGAGCTGAGCATCGACCAACACTCCCAGGTCCTTTTCTTCTTCACAGTCTTCTGAAGACTCTGCCCCAAGCCTATAGCATTGCATGTGGTTATTGTGGCCAAAGTGCAGGACTCACTTTAGGTGCTACCCTGATTGTCTCCTACCTTCACCAAAACCCACTAGAAGAAAACTTTAGCCAGGCTCTGATTCTGAGCATTATTGTTCATGGTGAAGTAGCTTATGTTATGAGCAAACTAAAATGTGCCTCTGTTGTAAGTGGTTCCAATCAGGGAATGAAAGAAGCCCAGCTGGAGATCTGTGTGTATGAGGCAGCTGGTGATGAATGGCATACACCTGGTGGTCTCTCAGGTACTTTACTGCTTGACCAAATCAACCCACTGTACGAAATCAAAGCCAAAGAATTACCAATCACTTTTCTACCTAGGACTGTCATATACGAATAATGCTATAATTAAGCACAGTGGTCTAATCAAAACTCATTTGTATTTATTTTCTAGAAGCTGAGCTTCCACATGCAGTTCAATTTACTTTCACTAAATGTTCTCAGCTGCACCCGAGTAGCCAGCAAGCAAAAAGGTCTCTACTAGCAAATGAGGGGTTTTGTTTGAGAAACTACTTGTTGAGAGTTTGGTCAAAAAGAGCTGATGTTTGACACTCTTGTAGCATATTGCATTATTCATAGCATCATTTTAATCTAGTAAAACCTTTATTTTTTTCTTTTTCGTTGTTGTCATAGCTGTTCCATTTCCCTGGTAAATGATTAAGCATGTACTTGTTCTAATTTTCAATGCCTGCAGGTGGTAGTGAGCAGAGCTGTCTCTAGCCCCGCTCTGTAAACAATACAGGTATTATTCTTCATGAAAATCATAGTGTAGCTTTCTATAGCACAGAAAGTAGCTCTAGGCACCAAGCTTTGAATTGTGAAATAACTTTATAATTTAATAGTGGGTTCACATTAACAAAAAGAAGTACCACAGTCAGACAGGCTACTGTAGAATGAATACATTCATTTTGGCAAAGAAGGCATCTGTGAGTTGTCATATTCTCCTGGGCTGATAAATTCAGACCACAGGGGGTTAATACCTGAAAATGCACTTGTATCAGGCAGTCTGTTTTTTTCTGCATGTCTCCTATGAACCTTTGTTTCTGGGGTTGCAGGGGATGGCCCTTTGTTGCTATGTTGGTTCTGCTCACCAACTTTCAACTAAAGAAAAAGGCTTCACAGCAACCCCATGATGTACCCTCCAGGGTTGAGCTGCTATACTTTGTGCTGGGAACAAAGGAAGACAATGTATTTGAGCCTGGGACTGTCTTTTAAATGCTTGGTGAGCTTGTGTGGTTGGCTATAATTAAACAGTCTCAGAATTTTAGCAATTAAATATGATGCTGGGAAGAAGAGTTTAATCCAAGATGTATTTGTTTTCTTCACAAATGGTGTTGAAAGCTGTTGTTTCAGAGTGGGGACACCAGCCTTCCAGGAGTTCAATATAAGTATAAAACATATGCCCCAGACTATGAATAAAACTAAACAGGGGTAGTTCACTGGACAACAAGCAGTTGAGGAGATAAAGGGTTTCTTGCATATAACAGCACTTCTGTACTTTTCAGTCGAGGCTCGATAAGTGCTTAAAGGTGAGATTTGATTTGATGAGACAGCTGGAATTATAATTTTATCTGTAGGTAAGTAATGGTAGGAAATGAAATTCAGTAACTATATGCATCAGTTCTGCACAGAGTGAGATATGTGTGGTCCAAATTAACATTTTATTGACATTGTCTGTGATCAGGGGTAGTAAGCACAGTCTTATCAGTATACAGGAGTGGATGTCTAGAAGAAAGGACAGAGCAGACATTTGCAGTGCTAGTGCTGCATGTTCAGTAGGTAAGGATACTCTGTGACTTTTAGTCTAATGATGCCTGTGAACCTTCATTCCTTGGGGTTAAGGGATTTCTGTGCCATACCTTTAGAACACGCATTTCTTTACGGCCACAGAAATGGTGCCCTTTCTATGAAAAAATTCAAAGCAGGGGTGCCAAAGCAAATGATAACTGACCTTTTTCTGTGACAAAATATTAGGCTTCACAAGGGAAATTCTCCTGTTGCAAAATAATTGAAGAATGAGTTTCCTTTTTACATTTCAAAGGACTGTAAGAGGGATAAAAGTGAAACCAAAACTTTAAAATGCCTGTGCAAACATCTTATTAATAGAAGAGAAGCATGTCCTTGTATTCAGTGTGGTAACTTTAGACTCTCAGTCATTGCTTCTGTTAATGTTCATTAATCCATACATGAATTACTTAGTCTGACAGTGGAGAAATATGAATAGCGAATGCAAATTTTGGGCAGATCAAAGTGGAGTTATTAGTGGCATATTTTCAGGTGAGTAATAAGTTCTTATGAGCTTTCCACAGGGTGTCAAAAAATGGTACCAAATGATTCTTATCACAATGTTTTAAAGAGACAAACTGATGTATAGCAAATTTCCACTTTCAAGAGGATTTGCTGTGATGTTAAGGCAACAGATCAGCAAATTATTGGAAGCATACAGTCTACATTCATTGATGAATTTTCAATTTATTGCAAAGTCAACAGTATCTTTAGAGAACAAAGTTACCTCCATACATCTCTTTGATATTCTTAAGTGAGTTTAATGACAAAAATAAAAAAAGCATGCTCTGTAAATCAATCTTTTTTTTTTTTTTTTTTTTTTGTCCTTAGTGCGTAATAATCCAATGCATTTCCCACCCAGTCCTACATCAATTACTTATCTGTTCTATATATATACATAATATTACCATTACAAATAGCAGAGGTTTTTCTTTTGATGTTTGGTCGGATCATTCCACCTTGAGTATTAAGAGTGGAAGGCTTCATATGAATTGTTGCTTTATTCAACTGGAAAAGGAGATTGAAGTGAAAAAGGGTAGATTGTTACCATGTTTAGCACCTTTCCTTCTCTCCCTCATACACGTTGCCTCTCTAGGAGCATTGCTTCTCCAGGCTTGGGATAGTCACAGAAAGGAGCTCCTCTGTCCTCTTCATTGTTTTAACATCTTTATTAAAGAAATAACATTTTTCAAACTTACTTTCTATTTTAAAAGCCATAGCATATCTAACAACTAATGCAGCTCAAGGATATTTTGCGATCACGGATGTAGGAACACTTAGTAATTCAAAGGGATAAGAATTGTGAGGAAGTTGAGGGTTGTGAATTGCCCTGCTCACCAAACTGCTTGCTTAGGATGGGATAAAGTGTTAAATTTCTCTATGAGTGAATAAGATTTTTCTATCTTTTCTTGGCTAATCCCAAAACGCATAAAAACCTTATGTCCTTGGGGGGAGGAGGGTAGGGGGGAGAAGAGACAAATTAAAGAGAGAAGAGGCTCGACACTATCAGAAAATTGTGAGCAACATAAAATCAGGTTAGAATGGAAATTCTGAAGGCACTATAAAATGCAAGCAAGGCATATCATTCGTCAATCAAGTCTAAAAAGATTTTTTCACTAAAATATATTGGTGTTTTCCTTCACAATGCCCCCTAATTATGTGCAATGGTAATATTTCACTCTGATCTGCAGCCCACCAGGCAGTCACTGAAATGCAGTGCTTTCAGAGGTGTGTTGCAATTATTCCTTTGAGAAATTAAATGCTACTTAAGAAACTCTAGGTGAAGGTAAGGCCTTTCACCGGACTTCCGGAGGCTTTTGAATATCTTTATTTGGCATCACATGTTACTACATAGAAAATATGGTTCAAGTTTATGAGGTGTGGGAATGAGGATTACAAAAATGACAAGAGGGATTAGCCCACAGAGAGATAAGAGAGATAAAAGTCAATATTTGTATCATGGGACTAAAATAATTATTTTTCAAAACCTGCTGCTACTAATGGTCTGTTGCTGTATAGCTCCTTAAAGTCCTGGCAGTTCAGCTGAGGTATTGACTACATTCTGTTTGGTTTGCATTGAAGTAGTCACTCTGAAAGTACTTTCTTTCCCTTTATCCCTTTTTTTTATTTTTTTTTCCTTTTTCTTTTTGCATTAGTGAAGGGTAGTTTATTGAGATCTTTCTTTTCTTCAGACACTTACTAGATCTAGGAATATTGATAGAAGAAAGAGCCATTATGAATGTTCACAGCAGTGAGCAATCTCCAGCTGCTGCACCGTTATGGTAACGAGCAGACTGTTAATGACTTGCTGCCCTTGCCTAGCTCTGGCAGGCTGTGTGGTTTGGCTTTGTGCTGGACTATATCAGAACTCACTGCCTTTTTTTCAAGGGCCAAAACATGTTGAACGGATTAATGTGTTCACATTCCTGAAGCAAATTAAGGGAAGTTGTCTTAAATGGTCATGTTCTGCGTGTACAGTACTGAAAATGCAGGCTGTGCCTCATATTCGTTATCTGTTGCAAGCATTTATTGCTGTATATAAATGCAGAATATTCTTCATAGCCGTATGCCCAGGCTCCTTGCTCTTTTCTGTTATGCACCTGCAGCGTGTGGACATAGACACCAGTTACACTCCAGCTCCATCAGACAGATATCAGCCAGGTTGAGACTGGATTGCTGTGGCACGACCTGTGAACGACTGCGCTGCCTCGCAACAGATGCACTCATGGCAAAAGCACAGACTCTTCTGCGTCTCTGTAATGACAGTATTTATGACTAAATATCCATATGAAGGCTCTCTATGCCGTGTAACTCCCTGAGCTGGGTAACTCACATTCGTTCGTGAGCGTAATACTGTCTCGCTTGTAAGAGAGGCATTGGAGATGAAAGCGAGTCGTTATAGGGTTGAGGAGGGAGCGCTCCCTCTGATAAGGGATATACAGTGAAATAAATGGCTTGCTTTGTGGAAACCGCTTGTGCACCTAGATTGCAATTGTAGCCCCCAGTGTATATTTATAGTATTAATGCAGCGTTTTTACAGGTCTGTTCTCTGTGAAGCAACATTTCTTTATCCTAGACATGGTTGGGTGGGGGTTTTTTATGTCAAATTCTTATTCTCCACAGTGCAAGCTCTTCAATCCAGGAATGTGTAAGTTATAATAACTGAAATTTTCTGACCTCTGAAAGTCCCACTTGTGAAATATAATATCATGGACTTGCTGTGATATTTTCATTATTTAGATAAAAATCCCACAGGTCCAATGAGAGTTCTGCCTCAGTAAGAACTGAAGAAGTTAGTTCCCACCCGCTCACTGTTATCTGAAAAGGAATAAAGGCACAGTCAGTGTCTGTAGGGATGCTATAACTTTTTGTAAACAACACACCATATTCAGGGCCATGACTGGGCTTATCTCCAATCCTTCACCTAGGCTAGAATAAGAAGGCAATGCATTCCTAGGAAAGCAGGAAAAAACCTGAAGGGAAAGGAGAGGAGGGAAAAGGATCCCGCAAAAGATTGATCAGATAGGAGGCTTTATTGGTCCCACCTTCCTGGCAAAATGGAACCTTCCCAAGAAGGTTAGCAGCTTGTGTCTCAGGTTGTATTTAGCCCCACTGCTGGTCACGACTATGCTTGTTTGTGTGTTGCTCATGCATGTTGTGCTTCAGGAAGCAAAAGCACTTAAGAAACTTCTTGGAGATTTCTGGGTAGAGGTGTTTAGGGAGTAGAAGGCTTGACTATGAGAAGGCACTCCAGGAAGCATGCTCACTGCAAAATAGTAATGTTAGCCTATTACAGAGTCACAGATTAATATGAGGTTAGAAGAGACCTCTGGAGATCATCTAGTCCAACCCCACTGCCAGAGCAGGTCCACCCAAAGCAGGTTGCACAGAATGGTGTCCAGGTGAGTTTTGAACGTCTCCAGAGGTGGAGACTCCACACCCTCTCTGGGCAGCCTCTTCCAAGCCTCTGCCACCCTCACAGTAAAGAAGTTCCTCCTCATGTTTAGGTGGAACTTCCCATGTTCAAGTTTGTGCCTGTTACATCTTGTTCTGTTGCTGAGCATCACTGAGAAAAGACTGGCCCCATCTTCCTGACACCCACCCTCTAAGTATTTATAGGTATTGATCAGATCCCCGCTCAGCCTTCTCTGGAGTAAAAAGGCTCAAGTTCCTCAGCCTTTCCTCATGAGAGATGCTCCAGGCCCCTAATCCCTTTGCTGTATCCTCTCCAGCAGTTCCCTGTCCTTCATGAACTGGGGAGCCCAGAATTCGACACAGTGCTCCAATTGACCAAAAGCTGGTTTGGATGAAACATAGTTCTACCTAGTGCATGAAGAGCACTACTTACTGACATTATTTGCATTTAAACAGGGGTTCATGAGGCTAGGTCTGAGTTGGAAAGTTTACATTGGTTGGCCCTTTAGCAGATATTTAAAAAGTAGATTCCTGGACAAGTCAGCACCTCCACTTTCCATAACAGATAACCTACAATGACTCCCTAAATTTGCCAAGCCTCAAAGTTTCTAGAGCCACTGAAATCTCTTTCGTTTCACCAGGGCATCTGTACCAAAAGAACATCAGACTTTTAGTAAACCAGTGCTTACACTCTATTACTAATATATTGTCTGAAGTCCTGATTGTCAGGAGGTAGCTACATTGCTTGATATAAAAGCAGGAATGTAAGTGTCTCTTGAACAATGTTCTTGCAGGTTTAGTAATAAAGAAACTGGCCTAGGAGGGAGGATGGAAAGAGGGAATGCTGGTGAAGTTTATATGCAGACATCTGAGTTTCATTATCAGCATCAATTTCAAACAAAGCTTATAGAATATCCTGAAAATTCACCAATTCTCTGTGAGCAGATTCACTGAAACTCAAACCGTAGACACGGTTTTCTGTTCATACACACTTCAGACAGATTAAAACTTACTCGTGTCAAACAAACATGAACAGAGTATGACAACAAAGTCTTGCATTTTTTTTAGAAATGAAGCCAGGTTTCTTTCAGCTATACTTTGAACATGCAGAAGACTCTTGAAAACATCATAACAAACCTGGCACACGACAGGGTTTAACACCTTATACACTGTTTTTGAAAGGTCTTCAACTAAAGTTATGTGGCTTAAGAAGCATATATAATAATATATGATAGAACATATGGAAAAAAAATATTGAAAAACCCTTTTGTCAGTACTCTGTGTAACATGCATATCTGTGTTATTTATTTGCTCTTGGCTGTGAAGACAAATGAGTAGTTAAAACAGTCTGTGGGTCAAGTCATGTGGTGAAAGCTATTCCTCTAGGAGAAAACTGCATATATTAGTCTGCTCAGTTAAAACAGAAAGACAAACAAACAAGAAAAGGGTATAAAGAGCCTGTTCTGGTGTGTGATGAGTGAAGGCTAACAAGGGGGTGTGGCCTGGAATGCAGAGAGCAAGCTGAATTTGTGTCTGTGTCTATCAGGATGCCTGATGGATTATGAGAGCGAGTAAATGTAGAATATGTGTGCATTTGGGTTATTTTATGATGTACTTTTTCTTTTAACTTTTTGTCTGTAACACAAAAAGATACAGAACTTTCTGAAAGCAAATGGGTGTCTGGTTTTGCCCTATTGTTGCCCCTATGAGAGAGCATGAAGGCAAGTATTTCTGCTGAAGTTAGTTCCTTGGGGGCGATCACAGCGAAACGCCATGGACTTGGAAGCCCAAAATCATGGTCCTGTGGAGAAAGGAGAGAGGTGGTCCTGGGAAGAGAGGGGAGGGCTTATCCCTGGAGGCGCTAATAGGAGGGAGGCAAAGACGTTAACCATAAATTACGGCACCGAGGTTTTCTTTTAAAACCATAGTGAAATACAGTTTTACTCAGAATTCAAAGATTATGAAAGGAAGTCTATAATAATGATTAGTTTGGCTCAAAGTATGGTAATTTGTGCCAAGAGAGTCTAAAACATAGGCATTGAATCACACCTACAATTCAGTAGGAGAGAATGTTTCATTAAGCCAGGGCAGCTCCATACATACATTGATTGGGCCCAGAATACTTCTCTTGAGGAGCATATCTCATTCCTTTCAATGCCACAACTGCACAGATTTTTTGAAGGGAAAAGTTGGTCAGAGAGGTGGAGCATCTTCCCTGGATACTTCAGCCTTTACAGGCCACTGGATCTCTGCATATAATTAACACTTCTCTGGTGTATAAAACATCGCACCACAGGCATAGGGTCAAGCGTTTAGCTTCTTGCAGCTAATATTGTCATCACTCTTGTGGAGCATCTAAGTAGCGTAAACAGCGAGAAGACCACATTGCCTGTGGCTAAGTGCTGTTCCGCAGATGGACTTCACAGCCCCTGGACTCACACTGTCAGAAACAAAGCAGCATGAAATTGCATTAACTCCTTCACTTCTGAAACTCAGGAGATGAGCAGACTAAAACAGCTCTCACTAGTTTGGTAAGCCTAATTCCTATATAAATAGTCTTCTAAGCTAAACGTTTCCCATTTTGGTGCCTGATCCTTCACTGAAAGCTGTACGCATGTTGGAACAAGCACCATCAAATCAGCATGCCACAGTTTACAGTTTAAATTCAAATATGTAACGTTCAGATTATCTTTGAGTTTGAGATTCATTTAAAAAAAAATATCTTGTGATCAGCTGCTGCTTTAAATATTATTATCAGCTAAAGACTACTATAAAAATCTTCTTATTCTTTCTTCAGCATCCTTGTTTTGAATCAGTTACAAGGACACAAAAAAAAACAAAGAACAGAACATGAATAGAAATTTAGTGTCCTCGATTAGGGAACACACAGTACAAAACTGAAACAGATTTAAGAACAGAATAAATATTGGAAGGCGAATTCCTTTCCACACCTTAATAAAGAAAAAATAGATTAAATATACAGAATGTTTATGAATTACATGCGCATATATTTTAAGAAGAATATTACTTATCTACTGAAAAGCATGTGTTTAAATGAAAGGCACATTAGTATACTTCGACACTACTTCTCCTGTAAAGCATATTTTGCTTTTTGTTTGGCCAACTTAGAGCCATCCTGACTTCCTTTGTTTTCCGTAAGATAAGGTGCTGACGTGTTATGCGTAACTCTTTATTAATTCCTCAAATGAATGAGTCCCTTTTTAAAGTAAAATGCAAAAAAGTCACCAGGAAAATGTGTGAAGGCAGACAAATTTATCTAGCTGTAATGTGTCAGCAGAGGGATCCAGTGTCATCTGTGGTCAGAAACATGGGGGATGCCTTTTGATTGTTTTTGTTGTGTACTTGAACTTAGAAAAATGTTGCAGTAAAAGAGAATGTCCTGTTCTGAAAATCAAATGTAATTATGAAAATTGCAGATTTTGCCCTCGCACCTGTGTAAGTGATGTATCGAAGCACCTGAAATGCTAGGCAACATAAAAGTTCAGGAATTTCAGGACGACCATTAACGTTATCGTTTTATCATTTCTCTGCAGGCAACAAATCGTGATTGTCCTCTTAGTGGGCCTCAAGGTTTCCATTTGTGTTTTACTAATTTAAATGGGTTTCTGTTCACTTCTAGCTATGGGCTCTGGCTGTCAATCCCTTTAAAAAACGTCTTGCCTAATTTGAGGTTTCAGGACAAAGATTTGCCAAATAGTCTGGTCTAATTAGCCTTTTCTAAAAGGCTAGTTAGAATAAGTCATGTACCTTTTGGTGTATTAAAGTGCTTGATTTAAATCCTTCTATGGAGGGTACAAGTTATCTTCAAGCAATTCTACTATATGGTGAAATCATACATTTTCCTTAGTGAAAGCAAAACTTTTCAGTAGACATCTGAGATAGGAGCTGTCTCTCCAGACTATCTCTGTTGGCTAGAGCCTGTTTGTCTTGGGGCAAATGTAATCAGCTCATATATCTCACATAACTTACTGTCAGGTCCTAGAGAGTACAGCATTTTTAACGAGGAGGCAGCTGGATGAGATAAACCGCAGGTACACTTAACTGCATCTTTTGAACTCCAGGTAAGACCCAGAAGATACTCCATTGACACTAGGATTTTACAGGCGTAGCTAAGATGCACTTGTGTTGGTGAGAGCAAGTTACCTCTTTTGCAACAAAGCGCAGTGTCACCGTGTCTCCCTGCTAAGGGAGGACTGCATACAACTTAACTTTGTCCTTCAGATCTGGTCTCTCCTATCCAAGAGCAGACAGATGATCCTGTTCTCCCGGTAAGAATGTGATGTCTGCTTGAAGTGCCACAACAGATCAGCACAATCTGAGAGGGTAGTGAGACATTAGAACAGGTTGCCCAGAGAAGCTGTGGATGCTCCATCCCTGGAAGTGTTCAATACCAGACTGGATGGGGCTTTAAGCAATCTGTTGTGGTGGGAGGTGTCCCTGCCTATGGCAGGGGGCTTGAAACTCCATGATCTTTAAGGTCCTTTCCAGCCCAAACCATTCTATAATTTGATTCTATGAAAACTACTGCTGCTTTCCCAAAGGGATGGAGGAGAAGCAGCATGACGCTCTTCTATACCAGTTCTGCTAAAGAGAGACAAAGTCAAAGTCTCAGTTTTGTGTCTTCCCTGTTCTGGAGGAGAGCTGTGAGGCCCTGACCTTTCTTTATGCACTGAGTCTGGGCTTCCTCTCCCTGTTAGCTCACCCAGCTGTTAGTCCCACAGTTCACAGGCTCCTCTTCTTGGGAGTATTTCTGTGTCCTGGTCTGCCTATTGATAGCAAGCTGAAACTCAGCTGACAGAGATTGAGGGAAGTTAAGCCTGATACATCAGTTGCAACTTGAAGAAATGCCAAGTATATTTGCATATCCATAGGAGCAAGACCAAGTAATTTAAATGGTTAAAGACCTCTGTCTGGAGATGTTCTTTTTTCTCTTCAAGAGTATCTGACTCACCCTGAGAACAAGCTGAATTTAACTTACAAAAGATGAGAGTTGCCCACAGATGCAAGTTGGTCCCTGCTTCTTTTTCTCAGCTACTCCACTGAATTTTCTTGCAGGGCTTGCACATCACTTATGCTCCATGCATGCCTGAATGTCTTCTGAAATGCCTACAACAACTGTTTGCCTACAACTCAGCCCAACCTTTCCTGATGTTTCCTCAGCTCCTTCCTGTGCTGGCATGTTTGGAAAGATCTTCCAGTCCTGACTGTGTATTGTTTGACTCAGCTAGCATATGTAGCAAGCTTCCTACTTCTAGCTGCTTCCACTTGCTGGACCCTACTGTGAGACGGAGCTCTCTTGGAGATGTCGCAAAGTGACAGGTTTTCTCTCTTCTTGGCCAGCGACCTTCTGTCTATTTCCTTGCTGAAAGTCAGTAGCAATAATAGCTAACATGGCAGGATTGGTTTGTACCTGGAGGGTAGTGACAGATCTATTCCCTGTACACCAGGAACTTTGGGAGACAATTTCCACATTACTGGACATTGCTGGAATGTCTAATTTGCATATGAACAGAAGTCAGGATGTTGCCTATAAGACGTCTTCCTTAAGAACACTCATAAAAAATGCAAATCCTGTGCTGCAAAGCAAAGACTGGGAAAGGGTGAATCCTTTTTGCCTGGTTTTGCAACAAAATTGTGAGTGTTGCCCAAATGAACTGTATTTTGCTATACCAACATATATTGTATGTCCTCTTCTCTGGCAACAGGTACATGCCTTTAACCAACCTGCGTGTTGATTCAGAATTGTGAAAACCCCAGCACCATGTTTCCTGTGGCTAAAGACTTCTGCTTGGTGATACCAAGTCAGTGTGTTTTCAATAGTTTTGGCTTTTCCTGATGAGGTCTCTGTCCTCTCTTGAGGTACAGGAAGGATGTGTGCTATTTCTGCTGCTGCTGCCAAGTACTGAATAAATGTCAAAATATTTGCATCCTAAATAAGCTGCCCATTCTTATTTCCTGTAGGGAATAATTTTTATTCAGTAAAGGTTCTCTCACTCCATCAAGATCAACCTGGCCTACTTTATATGTAAACCTACGTTTGCCTGCCTGGATAATAATATCTTTTTATTCTATAACCAAATTGAAAAACTTGTGAACATCTAGGCAGGGTGAATATTGCAGAGTCTGATTCTCCTCCTCTCTTGTGTGCTTACTTGGGCCTGCACAAGGCAGGCTTGAGCTTTGCCTGCCTGATCTGAGAGCATTTACAGCCACACAGGTGAATGATGGCAAAAGTTACTGGAAGTAAACCTGCCTGTTTAGTGAGAAATTGCCAGTCCCCAACAATGTTGATCTTCCTCGAGATGTGATCAATGTTTAGCAAGTTCATCCTCTGTTAATTGTTAAATACCACCATGGATGTTATTGTGCTCTGATCATTTCCCTATTTTCATTATGTTGCTGTTTGCGCCAATGCAGATTTACTGGATTCTGTGGAATTGCTCCTGGTTTCTATGTGAAGACCGGTCATCTTTACATCTCAATGAATCTCATGGGAAGGAGTAGTTAAAAAAAAATAAAACAAAACTGCACCTTTTTTTTTTTTCTGACAAGCAGATGTTGTACTTCAGCTAATGTTCTTTGGTAACTAAATGTTATAAAAATGATCAAAGAGATGGTGAAGTATTAAGTAGTTACTTTCATTGCCTCAAGGACAAACCCAATGGAGCTTTAGTGAGCCACTGGAGTGAACTACGCTACTCGATAGGCTGTTTAGTGTTTACCAGTAACTCTGCAATCAGATATCTTTATGAGTGGTAGCCTGCAAACCTTAAAATGATTGCTGGGTCGAAATGAATGCAAGCATGACATCATACACTAATTTTCATTGGACTCTTTGACAGAGGGGTAAAAAAATTTTTAAAAAAGGACCAAAGAAAATCAGGTGCAGGTGGAATGTGATGAATTCCGCAATTCTTCAGCATCAGGAGAAGGAATCACAGGAATCTCCTTTGAGAGGATGTGCATGATGTTTATTTGTGTAAAGTGACCTTGTGATCTAGAATCATTAATTTACTAGCACAGAACGTGATCGCCACCCCGTGGTTGCTGCTAGAATTAGGCTAATGTAATGTGTTCCCTAATTAAAAAGTAATTAGTCCTCCTACTGCCTGCAGCAAAGGTTATTGCATGCACTTTTGGATGCAGCTGGGAGCTCGAAGGGGATGGAACAATGCTGGTTGTTCCCTTGGAAATGGTGGCCAAGAGCTAAGGCTCTAGTATGACTCTGGAACAGGGATTTGTGTTGGAGATGTTTAGCTTCCAAAAATAAGAGTCTTACCTCTGTATGTAAGCTACATATTTTACAAGTTCCTGAGTTGTCAGAATTTGACTTGATTTTCATAGGATGATGAAAGACATATCCCAACAAAAGCCATATGGGAACAATGTATTTTTTCTGTAAATATAAAATAGAAATTGCCCAAACATTTTTCTTGAAATTTCCCATGAAAAAACATCCTGGTACAAATGCCTAGAGGGGTCTATCCACAATAATAGTCATAGTTTAATAAGAAAATAGCCTTATGCTTCCTTAGCAGTTTTCTGAGAGAAGGCTCTGCCTCTGATGGGTTAATTTTGTGCAGGAAGCTACCCGTATGTTGGCTATATTTGGCTTTTCCTTTTGCAGAGGAAGAGGGAGAGGATTAAGCCCCCTACTCTTCCATCATCTTATATAAGCATCTTCTCATCTTAAGACTTCACCTCAGTTTAACAAACTTATCAGCAACATAAAATAAAAGCCTATAGTGGGAAGTGTCAGGTGATGCAAGGCTGGCTGCCATTCCTATCTGTATATTTTGTGAACACTTAATGTTTGTGAAAGGTGAGCAGTACTGTAGGCTAGTAAAGGCAGGTACAGTGCCGCCAAGTACAAAAAAACTTTCCACACATCAGTGCTGCTGTAGCCCTCTGCATGGGCAGCCTGAGTTGCATGTGGGACAGTTGGGCTGTCTGGGGATGGGGACACTGTCCCGATCTTGTAGTCCTAATATGCAGGAAATTTGTGCAGCATGGACCTCAGCTTCAATGAGGAAGAAGGGTTTGTATAGCGTATAGTTAGATCTGGTTGATGCTGCTTGGTTGGTTTTCTGCATCTTTGTGCTGGGTGAAAAATCTCTCATCTCTGAGAGGAGCTGGTCCCTTCTCAGAATACCTCTGTGGCGCCATACTGTTTCTAAGATATTCAGATAAGAGGTCCCAGGGTGACCAGCACAAACTTTACTCACCTGTAATTTAATCTAATTTAGAACTTCAAGCCCTGAAAAGTTAAGTGAGTGCATTGAACCCACAGCACATTTAACCTTCAGCACAAATTAGCCAGTACCAACTGCCCACCTTATGGTGGGAGCTTATGCTAGCGTTTTTCTTCTACAAATGCTTTTCCATCACACCAAGATCCTATAAAGGACAGGAATAAATATAACCAGTCACCTCAAAATCAAGATTGGAGGTGAAGAAATATAACTGCAGCGCAGTGTTACCATAGTAACAAAGGCTCTAAAGTGATCTAATCTACTGTTAAATTCTGGCTCAGAGATGAACAAAATCAACATAACAGAATAAATGTTACATTAAAAAGGGAATGAGGATATTTTGAGAGTGCAGTTATGTTTGTGTCCCAAAATATAGCATTAAAACCATATTTGGAAAGAATGGGAATTTTTAGGTTTTTGAGTTGCACATTTTTCATATTTGTTTCTAATTCGGACTCTAATTAATATCCTGTGGGGTTAGCTGTCAGGTGACTTTTCAACATACTGCTTTAGTTTACTTGCACAGATATGCTGCTTTTCAGAACGTTCCCCTTCTGTCACTCTAGTTGCACAGATGGAGAATGGTGGTCTGTACACTACACAGCCCAAATTTTTCAAGCCATTCAAGCCTCGCACCCCTTGCTGTTGCAGGCTCTAAATGAGTTCGAATGCTGAATCTCTTCTAAAAATTGGGTTAGACCATGAGGTGCTTTGGAAAGAGCTTGCATAGCTGTGCAGAGCTATTTTCAGCTTGTGTTTCTCTTCATGGTGAATATTGATATGCTAATAACTATTTTCATTCTGTTTCAAATAATAAGCAAATCTCTAAAACTTCCCATGAAATTCATTCTCCCAAAAATGTTGGTTTTGAGTAAAATTGAAGTCCTGAAATATGAAAGTTTCTTGCATCATTTTTTGGTGTATCACACTGAATATGGACACCATGCATTACCTAAACAGGCAGAAAATATTGATTTTCTTTCAAGTTGTGTTTTAATATTGTTGAAGACACTGAAGCTTGAGCTGTCATCGAAGATCAGCTATGATTTTGGTTTGGGAAGTAGGAGGTTGTTTTTTTCATTTTTTTATGCCAAGTGGTGTCTGCTTGTGCTGTAAGTTTGGGATTTTAAATACCTGCTATTTATTTTAAATACCTGTACTTCTAGAGTAGGTAAGATGTGAAATTCACAGTAGTAGTATAGCTGACTGCCATATAATTTTGATATATGTGTAATGATGTAAAAGTAAATATAAAATATCTGAACTAGCACCAATACACTTGAAATAATTTTGAAAGGAATTTGACAATAGACATTTTTAGATGTTCGATATAAAAAAATACATCTTAATCACCAAGTTTGTCCAAAACCCAAGTCCCTCTGAATCTAAGCGCCTGGCACATATTTCACAAGAAGACATGTCTTTATGATCAAAGGCACCCTAGAATTTCTCTCTGCTTCATACTGAAGAATAAATTACCTTTGTGTGTTTCAAAAGTAGGTCTTCAAATTTCATCAGCAAGAAACAGGTGAAAATAGAATTTGCAGAGCATGTCTTTCAGTTTTCCTTAATAGCTTATAAACAGCATGTGAGCAGCATCTTTTAGAGTTAAGTTTTCCTTTTCCAATGGGAGGAAATGTGCTCTTAGAAAATGACAACTCATTTGCATGCAATTTACACGGTGCATTTTTGCAGGAATACATTTGACTTTTTGCACTTTTCTCTAGTAGTTGCACTTAATTTTCTCAGTGCAGAATAGAACCTTTAAGATCAGATTTAAAAAGACAGATCCTACATTCTTTGCATACATGGACTTAAGAGCACTATTTGCAAAGAAGAGGCCCCTCTTTCTAGCTACTTTCTTGCATGCTGTGTAAAATCTAGTATTTTTTTTTTCTGATATCAAATCATGTATGTGTTTCTTTCCCCTTTATACCATGCCGATCACTGTGGTATCTTCTATAAAGGCCTTGCCTCATTATTGAAAGGTAGGGAAAGCAGAGCTATTTCTGAGGCAATAATCCTTGCTTTTATGGTCTATTCTCCTTCACACTGATTGCTTGAATTTGAAATGCTCATGACATTTTGCAGGCAATAAAAACCAGAGGAAGAACATGTTTCTTTTTGCCAGTGTATTCTTATTAAGCTAGGCAAATCTGCTTACAAACTTGGTGCAGTCACTGTCACCAAACCCAGGTAAATGAGAAAGAGCATTTTTCATGAAGGATGTAGCTAGAGTTTCCTTCAGCTGCTTTACAGGTATCCTCTTGCTTTTTCAACTGAGTCTGTCCTCATTCTGAGCCTTTACTGAACTTGAATGGATGAAGTTCTCTGGGGAGGAAAATAATACCATCATTCTCCTCTCTCAAACTAGACACTGAAAAAAAATGTATTCTAAAGTGCAGTATAGTTTCCAAAGGTACTGGGGTAACTAAAGAGTGTCTGTGCCTCATGTACACTAGGATGTACTATGCTGTAGTGGATATTTTTGGAGTCCTGTTGGACCTACATGGTTTCCTCACATTAATGTAGTTATATAAATAGTACAAGTTGATATATGTTGATACAGAGGAACAGAGTCAAACTTATGATTTGGTTTTCAGGCATAATCTCCTCAGCAGGGTTAATATCCTTGTTGCACATAGAAGACACCAAAGGACGCAAGAGAATATTATTCTGGGTTTTTTTCATACTTTTTATATACATTTTATGGTTTGCTTCAGGTAAAGATAGTAACAAGCAGGGGATCTTGTAGGTGAATACCACTGACATCTTCATTTTGTCAAACCTGAATTATTGTTTTAGTTATGTGTAGAGGTTCTGTCAGTGTCTCAATTCCTATACTTCCTGCATCGTGCAATCATATTTTAAATGGGCTGAGCAACTTACAGGTTAGTCTTTAATAACTGGGAAAGGGAAGATTAAGCAAGAGCAAAGGGGTATAGCCCTATTACAGAGGAAGCAGGTAGTTTACGATACCATGATAGGATGGGAATGTGAGAAATTTCACAGTCCAATTCCTCAACAAACTGAGTAATTTTGGGAAGAATTTTGTAATCCTGAGAAATGGCCCATTAAATCTTTTAGTTATTAGGAACCTTTTCCAAGACTATATCCAGCTGTCCAGAGCATATTCAGCCAAATTCAAACTTAGCATAAAAATGCCCAACTTCTTAGAAATATGTGGCCTAAATATAGTAGGGAAGAAGTCTTAGTACAGGTGAAAGCAGCAAAGAACAGGATTACGTTTTGTAGATTCTCAGTACAAAATGAGTGAGATACACACATCTAAAGGGACAGGAGACAAAACCAAACAGAGTTAGTAAAAACTAAAAATGAAGATCTAAAAACTAGAGAGTGACTACCCTTTGGTTAAGTCCACTACTGATCTCTTGGTGTTTCTCATTGCCAACCACTTAGCAGACAAGGATCACAAGAGTGTCCCTTGTTGGGGCAATGAATGGTCCACATGTCTTGTTCCTGTTTTTGGCTAGGAGCAAATATTTGTGAAAAAAAAAAAAAATAGAGAAGTAGAGCAAGTACATAGTTACACTCCTCCCAGCACTTCCCCAACTCTGGCAGTTTGTAGCTATTGACTAACAGATCAAGACTGCTGTTGTAATCACATCTTTCTGGCTGTTACAGGTCTTTCCTTCTATTAACTTATCTATTGTTTTTGTGGTTTTGTCTTTCTAGACCTGTTTATACAGCTGGCTCCCACAGTGTCCTTG
Organism: Jacana jacana; assembly: GCA_013400555.1. Taxonomy (NCBI): domain Eukaryota; kingdom Metazoa; phylum Chordata; class Aves; order Charadriiformes; family Jacanidae; genus Jacana; species Jacana jacana. The sequence continues at coordinate 61,154 of VZTM01042776.1, read as the reverse complement.
GCAATGATTTTTGACATTCTACTTATGCTTTGTGGTCAAAAGATAAGCCTGTTTTTCTTTAGCCAGTTAAAAACTACTGCTTGATAACACAGGCATTAGGAAGCACCAAATCAAACTGGCACATAACAAATAACTTGTTCTCTAAACCTCTTTGCGATGACATTCCTTATTTTTGCATGATTCCCTCTTCTTTTTCCTTGGTCATTGTTCTCCAAGTTTAGAAAGCCTTAGTCTATGTGATCTTGTTTAAGGATGCTATGTTGTTTCTTGCATCATGCGGTTCTCCTTATCTCTTTTCTTCTGCTCCTCTATCCTGTAAGAGATGGGGTGCTGTCATATATATACATATATATATATATATTTAGACTGTTTTTCCTCAAATGCTTTACTTTAAATTTCACCTGACATTGATTGTCTCGTCATTCAGTGAGATCATTCTCCTACTTGTCACAGTCAGTTTTCATTTTTAGTACTGTGAATAATATTAAATCATGAAGAAACTCTGTTGCCTCACTATTCATTGCTTTCCTGAGCTTTAAATATGTTGAGGAGGATCCGTATGGGTCCACAGTTTAGCTTGCCTATCTTATGAAAAATGAGTATTTATTCTTATGCTTTACATTCTACCTTTCAATAACACATTTATCCTGTAAAGGACCTTCCTTGTAGTTCCATGCAGTTTAATTTTTTTAAGAAACTTTGGTGAGAAGCTTTGTCAAAACCCTATTGGAAATCCAAGTAGAGCAGATCAATTGAAACGGCCTCATCCTCATCTATCATCTCTTTCAGGGAGCTTGAAATACCCTCATGAGATGTGACTTTGTGTCTTGGTTTTTATATGTTAGATTTATTTATCTGCCTGCTACTTCTTTCTTTATTACAGTTTTTATCAATTCATTTTATATAAAAGTTAGATTTGCTGGTCTGAACTTTCCTCAGTTTTCCATTAATCCCTTAAGAAAAACTCAGAAGTCCATGCGTCTCTGCTGAAGCTTGTTTAAGTGAGATTTCTTTAAGTGTGGTTTCTTCTAGGACTATTATGGGAATACTACTACTTACTCTTATCTGATTTTAAACCTTCCTTCTTTACATTTTCGTTTGAGGCAGTTGCTCTGACTTTTCTCCTGTAAAGAAATTGTGTGCTACCTCTCATTTATTTCCTAGCCAACAATGAAATAATTGGTTCCAGTTCTCCAATAAAGCACAGTCCTTTTGACCAATTATTACTTCTAGAAACTCTTCAGCAGATACGCTACTATTGATACATTATTTAAAAAAAAAAAAAAACAAAACACTTTGTTTTTTGTAATTTTATCCTTAAAATCTCTTTTGCCTGTCTGTATTATGATTCTCATATTTGACTTCCTAACATGCCCTTCCTCATTTACTTCAGCTCAGTGTAGTTTCCAGTTCTTGATTTGGTAAATTTACTGAAAGATTGACTTCGGCTTCCAATGTGATTTGTTATCCTCCTTCCATCACAAGAAAAAAATGAAATAGTTAACAATATTGACATGTGAATTATCTCTGCAAGGCACTCAAATCAATCCTGTGCTGAGGGATTCCGCTACCCCCACTGCTCTCCGGAGACTTGATGAAATGTGAGGATAAATGAAGACACAGCAGTGTGGGCTTCACTGTGTTGCTTATGTGCTGCTGGCTGCAGTCAGAGCTAGTGCTACTGGCAATGGGTAGAATGAAGCTTGGTAGCTTTGCTGTCTCCTCCCTTCTGCTTCAGCATTGCCTCCAGCAGAGTTTTTTGCCACCTTTTGTCTGAGGTATGCCACCTTAACTTCAGACATGAACTTCAAACCCAAATGTAGCATTTGTCGTTCACTTTGTGTGCCTCTATGTGGTTTCTACCAAATATCCGTGTATGTTCTGAACTCAATATGCTATGAAAGCAGCTGTGTGAAGGCACTTCATAGAATCACAGAATGGTACAGGGTTGGAAGGGACCTCCAGAGATCATCTAGTCCAACATTCTGCTAGAGCAGGTCCACCCAGAGCAGGTTGCACAGGAACTTGTCCATGCAGGTTTTGAATGTCTCCAGAAATGGAGATTCCACACCCTCTCTGGGGAGCCTTTTCCAGGGCTCTGCCCCCTCAAAGCAAAGAAGTTCCTCCTCATGTTTAGGTGGAACTTCCTGTGTTCAAGTTTGTGCCTGTTACGTCTTGTCCTGTCACTGGGCACCACTGAAAAAAGGCTGGCCCCATCCTCCTGACACCCACCCTATACGTATTTATAAGCACAAGTTATTAAAGTGCCTCGTTTATTTTGCTATTAATATGACCAGTGCTGCTACTGTCATCAGTAAAACATCATGCAAAAAAAAAATGCCTCTTTAAAGCACAAATCTGCAAGCTGGTTCACCATCTTGGAAATAATGAGAGTGAAAGCTGTAGGTACAATCTGTCTTGACTGTACATTGCTCTTCCATTTTAAGAAGGTGCGCCTTTACAAGTATCTTGTTCAGAGAATGCAAGGGTAATGGCAGATGGCTGAAGGGAGAAAAGGTGATGTTTCTATAGCAGAAAGTTTTGTTGGTAGAAAGCAGACCTGAGTTTAGACCTACAGCCAGTTTATGAAACAAACAAAACCGAAAAAACCCACACCCCAAAGCAAATTTAATCAAGAAAATATTTAAGGAAAGACCAAATACTGAACTTCTCTGAATGGGATGTTCTCCGTGCATGCATTTCAGATTTGCTTCATCTGCTGTAAGAGATGCATTTTAGAAATTCTAGTGAATGTAGTAACTTCTTTCTGATGAGCTACCCTGCTGCCTGCCAAGTCAGTCCAAATCTGCACCTCACGGCATTTAATCTTCAGCTTTAAACTTCAGTTTCACATACTAAATACAGAGACTGTATCTGCAGAGTTAAATATGCCTCAGGTGCAGTAAACACAGGAATTGCTACATTTGTGAAGAAACATGGAGGATGTTTCTTCATGTTTCATAAAAACAAAACATTTGGAAAAAAAGCCTTTCTGTGAAGACATCTAGTTCCAGAATCTTGCGATGTTGAATAAGGTATTTAGGTGACAATTTTGTAAATCTTATAAGAACATAAGGTCTGAATTAGGACTTTCTCCTAATAAAATCATATGTAACTGCCACAATGTTAGTAAGTGCAGTAGTTCAGATTTCAAGAACGTTTTTCTGTGAAAATATTCAGTATTTAATGACTCTGAATTTGAAGTTTTCTAAAGCTTTTTATGGGTTTAACTCATATTTTCTGTCGTACGCAAATATCAATTGCTTTTAAAATGGTTAAACAATTCTTACTAAGGTTTCTGTAGTCTTGGTTTTGCATTGGCATTCCTATTCTTCCATTTTATAGTAATGACATTTGTTAGGTTAGGTGTCATTCTTTTTCAGTTCTTCCTATTCATTTCATTTTCACTTTTACATGTGAAAGACCGTTAGGGTTGGAAGAAATCTCTAATAGGTATTTAATTTCCTTTTAGCTATAAAAAAAAAGTAATTTCCTTACTGTAGACCATCTCTAATCCATGGATATCCCAGCCTAGGATATTGCCAGGATATTCCTAATAGGGATGATAACTTAATCTCTATGCTGTGTGATGCTGTCATTTCACTGTATCTTTTCATTAATTTCATGACAAAGTGAGTTTGGATGCTTTAAAATTTTGTCTTACATTTCTCCTGAACATGCAAGGTATATGTTAATATTTTCTGTCATGTTTTAAACACTTTTTTTTCCCACATCAGCTACTTCTAGAAGTCTATAGACTGGAACACTGGTGTTTGTTTGGTGTTGACCTTGAAGAGAACTTTATAAACTACTGCATCCCACTTGCACCTTCAAAATTTGGTCTGCCTGTTCATAACATGCATTCATTTCTCATAGTTTTAAGATATGTAGGCCAAATGTTGAGTTTGGATTAAGGGAAGGGAGATTTTTCTCACTTTGAATAGTCTTTTCAAACATCTTCCCTTCAAACTCCATTTCTGCGGTCTCTTACATATTTATATACAGTAATCAAATATGGTTTTGAAATGTAAAAGATTCTCACAAAACTTTGAAATTGCTTCTTTTTACATTAAGGTATCTGGAACAGCCACCACTTGTGTTTTACTCAGTCAGGGTCTTTCTCAGGTCTGAAAGGCAGAACTTTGATACTCTTCTTTCACTACATCTAAAGTAGCTTTCACTCTGTGTACCAGTAGATCAGTAAAAGAATATAATGTTGAGATCTGTGATGCAAATGTCAGAGAAAAATTTGGACTAAAAGCTGTTACGAAAGCTACTGGAGTGGTAGAAAGTTTCCATTGATTTATATTAATAATTTACCTTTGTGTGTAATTATGCTGTTAACCTGGCAGCTGAAACATTTTTGGCCGTTTGCATCTTGTCCCTTACCCATAAAAGATGGAACATAATTAATGATTTAAGGGCCTGTTCTAAGAAGATACCACCACAGTTTTTCTAGTATTACACCCTTTTCCATAAAGTTAACGGGCACTTGTATGAATCTGGAGTTCTCCACAATTAATTTCATCATAATATAAATAAATGTAATTTTCATTTCCTTTCAGAGAGAGAAAATCAGAAGGGTTATGCTTACGTTTGTTCCTCTATTGGGAATACAGAGCAGGTTGGTTGCGCTTTCTTTTTCTAAAATACACCAAAAATTCTGCTTGACGTTGAATTCCAGAGTTGTTCAGAGTGTTCACATACAAGTGAACAAGCATTGTATATTTCAGAAATCTGTAAATCCTAGTGTGGGGCTGAAAAGCAGCCCATGGGAATGTTAGCTTGGCTGGCAGTCCCTCTTCGGGCTGACAGTCCCTCTTCTTGGAAAGAGGGAGCAAGCGACTTCCAACGTTTCTCCTCTGGTTGTAGATTGTGGGGTTAGTTAGTATGCTGCAGCGGTGCAGATTTTCATTTCTGATAAAACTTAGCCTGAGAGGTATTTGCTGATGATTGTCAACAATCAAATGAATTATAGATGATGTTGGTAAACAAAATGCCGCCTTGATGAATGATGAGTTGGCTATACTATGACATGACTGCTAAGTCATTCAAAGCACTGATTAAACCCATTACAGTAAAATAATCACCATCCATTACCTTTAATGTCGTGAACTGACAACCTAGTTAAGGCAGCTGATGGTGTCAGCAAAATGATTTGTTGGTCCTCATGTCCAATGACAATAAATCACTTCAATAAATCAATGAACAGTAGCAATAAAACAATATATTTTCATTTTTCTTGACATTCAATTACAGAGTGTGTATACGGACTTATTCTTAAACACTCAGTGATATGGCAGGATTCAGCATCCACCAGCAACTAATACATACGGTTGTTGAAAAATTGTTTTGTCCAATCATGTTTTCCCCTTAGTTTTGTTTTCTGCTGCATCTGTTGTTGTGGTACACCATTTGTGTTACAGAGAGAGATTCATTCTTAGGTATAAAAGGTACAATTTTTAGATTCTTTTTCACCACACCTGAAGAAGTTTTGTTTTCTACGTAAGTTTCTATAGGTGTAGTAGATTTTTTTCAAAATGTCGAGGATAGTGGTAGCATTCCTGGTTTTTTCTCCTTGCTAGTAACCCCTGTAGGCTAGTGAAGTATATAATTTGGTTTTTGAGTTAAAACAAAAAGTGCACTTCAGTGTATGATCAACCAGAACTTAGTTCAGGCTTCTGTGGTGCTTGCAAATGAGCAATCCATGACACTGCCAAACCAAACACAGCCAGCAACCATCATCTCTCTGTTCTGCTGTCACTGGAGCTGTGATGAGCATCAGTCCTGGCAGGCAAACAGAGAGTATTTTGTTTTAGAAGTATATGTCTGTATCTACCCATTTCTCTCTCCCTTCATAGATATGTTCATATGTGTGCATGTGTTATCAGATTTTGGGCATGCATCAAAGCACCAATCCCTGAAGTCATTTGAAATTGAAATTACAAAGGGCAAAACACCTTCCAACGGCTTGAAATTAACATGTATTTTTGTTAGGTAAGGCCTTGTGCTTTTTAGCTATAGATTGACAAAGTAAAAATACTTCTTTCCCCCTCTTTATTTTCTTCTTTTTGGCTAAAGGTTTAGAGTACTAGAACATTTTTCTCTATGTTCATTCCTCTGCCCCACCCATGCACACACACACACCATTAGACTCTTAAAATATACTTAGGAATTCACAGGGCATAATTTTTAATGTAATTCAGAGGTATGCCGGGTGGGTAATAAGAAGACAAAGATGGAAAACCATATGGCTGTGTATCCTCTGTACTGAGCCCTCTTACCATTTATGTGCCCCCTGTCTCTCTACTTGGTTGGACTAGATTTGTTTGTGTCACATTTTCATTGTAAGGATTTTGCCATCAGCAGGAACAGGTCTTTTCCACATACATGCAAAGTGAAGAAGAAGGTCTGTGGTGGTTTTTTCCCCCAGTGTACTACCAGAGGTTCTTAGAATCATAAACTAGTTTGGGTTGGAAGCAACCTTAACAGTCACCTAGTTCCAACCAGCCATGGGCAGGGACACCTTCCAGTAGGCCAGGTTGCTCAAAGCCCTGTCCAGTCTGGTCTTGAACACCTCCAGGGACGGGGCGTCCACAACTTTTCTGGGCAACCTATTCCAGTGCCTCACCACCCTCACATGAAAGAATCTCTTCCATATATCTGATGAAATCGTCCCTCTTTGACTTTAGAACTTAGTCCTAAAGTTGAAAGGAAGAGCTCTGGCTGAGGAAGTAGGCAGCACATATCACATCTACATTGACTAATGCTTTGAGGTACAGCTTAAGTTCCTTCAGTATAGTGAGTCTTGCCTTTAAACAATTGTGTTATGCAAAGTAGGAAGTTCTAAAGATATACATCAACTCTTACATTGCTGATTTTTATTTCACTGATATAAGTTTGAAAATCATGGCCAGTGCTCTTTTGTGCACTACCAACCTGGAGAGGTCAGCCAGCTGGACACATAGGGTTGCATGAACTCCCAGTGTCAGCTCCTGTGCAGTACAACAAGCCTTCTCTGAAAACAAGATTCAATTTAAATTTGCTTCTGGAGCCTGCTCAGTTTGATGAGGTAATTTAAGATGGGATCTGTTTCATTGACATTTGGCTGCTGAAGATCATCATGGAGATGAAAATTTTTTGATGTGGCTACATTGTGTGGCACATGAAAGATTTTCTCACTTATTTCTAAAAAGGATCTGTCAGTAGAGAATGATTGGTCTCACAAGACATATGGGCAGTTAGAGCTAGAAAAGCTGAATGTCACTAAGGGATGGTAGAAATGTTTGACTATAAATTATTTTTATGTCATATTTAGATTTGAATATAGAAAATGCAAGTCGTCAATATGAGTTATGTAGCAGACACCAGAAAGTGTCACAAAATGCTCTGTTTTTTGATGAAAGTGAACTATGGTGGAGACTCTGCACTGACTTTGCAGGAGGCCTAAGCTGTTGATACTTATTCCAAAAGTAGTATCTATAGCACTGAAATATAGTGCTTCTGAAATTATGACTTTCAGAACATTGTAGGATATTTGCTGTGTAAGGGTTATTAAGAGATCATTTGAGATAGCCATCTTCAATTTGATTCTGGAAAACCTCAGTAATTGCTCAGAAAACAGGCAGCAAAAAGACTATTGTCCCATATCGTATCATCTGTGAGATCTGCACAAGCAGTTAAAGTTCGTAAAAGGTAGAATTTGGAGAGCTTTTGTGAAAAAGACAAGTTTTCTCAGACTTTCTCTTAAATGCAGTGGATTATTTGTGTTATCATTGAGAATTAGTTTATTTTCTGTAACGGTGATTCATATAGTTGATTCATACGCTATCCTCCAAACAGTGCATGTCTGTATGTTCAACCTCATGCCCTTTTCCAGGAACTTCTTGGCACACTGGTGCCTTGCCTTGCAAAGCAGAGTGTGTACCTTCTGTCACCAGGCACGCTCTCACCTAGAAACTTGCATCTTCCGGCTCTATTTTGGCTGGTTCATCCTTGATTTGACCTCATTGGGTCAGCTTCAAAATGGCCAGAACAGGGCTGGGAGCATGGCCTGAAGGCTGAGCTTCCTTGGCTGCTGGCAGTGGGGTACTTGAATGTTGTGGATCAGTTGGTGCTCCCTCCCTGTCATGTTGTTGTGGTTCCTGCTCTTGATAGGAGAGGCGAGGAGAGGAGATGAACACTGTCTCCACCGGCCCCCTCTTCTGTTGCCTAAGGTGTGAACCAAAGCCTGAGGGAGAGAAGGCTCAGGTGCTCCCTCATCCCAGCCTCATCAGAAACGCAGTGCCAATGGCCTCCGGCAAAGTAATTCGTTTTGAAGTCAGGGCTGAAAATCAAAACAATTCTGTCAGCGTCAAGGTGAGCACAGGGCATTAGAGTCCTCACCAGAGAATGACAAATGTCATTTGGTTTCCAAGGTCTGGAGCAAAGTTAAGATGGAATTTCATTTGAATCTGAAGCAGGTCTGGCCGTTTCTAAGTTTGATTCAGCTACATGGTATTTCAGTTGGTAGAGACAAATACTAACAGGCAGTCTGCCCACGAGTAACAAGAGCATCTGTAGAGAATTTTTCACGATATGCTGTTCTGTACCTTGCTAACACTGTAAAGAATAAGGAAGGGGGTGATGCGCAGTAGATAAACTTTAAAAATAACATTCAGCTCATAATAGAGTTAGGGTTTAAACTCTGTCTGAGGAGTCATGTCATGTTTGTTTTTAAAAGGGAAGCAATCATTTTTTGTACTTTCAATAGCTAAATTAAATTAAATTATTAAATTAAAGATTGTTGCACTATTGTAGTATTTAGGTACTCCTGTACCTTTGGAAAGCATTCATCACTGTGTATGTGTGTGTTTGAGAATATCTACTTGAAAGGGAAGGATTGCATGAATGAGGCAGAAGCAAGTTGTTACAAAATGTGCTTTCCATTCTTCATCTTAATATTTCTGGAGACCAGGCTTCAATATTCCTGTTATCAGTGACTTAAGGTTAACAAGAATAAGTCAAAACATATTTATTTAAAATATGTATTTTTACATAAGCATTAAGATTTTAAATATTTTTAAAGTTGTCTATCAAAATTACTTTATTCGATGCATATGAAGAGACCCTATTTTGTGTCTGTGGTTCTCCTTGACTCAGGAAAGGATGAATATATTAACCTTTTTTAAATGTCATATATAAAATCCATGCAATGAAATAGTTAAGCTCCATCCAAATAAATATTTATTTCTTGGTAAAACTGGCTCTGCAGTATATCATTGCCACCTCTATAAACATTTCTATAGCAACCTTAACAATTTTGTCTGTTTCCTTCCAAAGCTGCTGTAGAATTTTTGAAGGTGTCCTAATTTCTTAATAGCACAAGTATTAGAAGCTGACCCCATAGGTTGCTTCCCAAAGTCCTTCTGCTCTTGCTCATGGCTGCAGGAAATGAAAAATGAAAGACTGAGACTGCACAGTTCCTGTCATCCAGCTCAAAAGATATAACAAACCCTGGAGATCCCTGTAATGCATCATTCAGTATTGCTGTGTGTGGCTCAGAGAAGATTTGGCTTACTGTGGCAAGTGCAATTTGAAGGTGTGCTTCGAAACAGGGGGAAAAAAGAAAAACATGGAAGCACAATCAGCAGAGGGAGAGAGGATTAAAACCATAGTAATTAAAAAAAAAAAAAAAAGAAAAACAAAACAAAAAAATCTAGCATCTGGATTTCGCTAGAATTAGCTTTTTTGGTCACATTTTATCTCCTCATGGGCCACTGCCGTCATCAGTGCAGCAGTGTGTGGAGTGACTTGTGACACAGCTGGCAGTCAGCGGCGCCTTGGGGCTTGGGCCGGCAGGGATGCTGGCTACTGAAGCATCCTCTGCTCCTCACAGAAAGTGCATCCCCCCCAACTAGGACAAAGATCAGTATAAGGACAGTGAGGGGAGAGGCAGGTGGGAGAGGAGGAGGAGTACAAGCACATCCAATTTTTATAACTCTCACAAGTGCTTTTCCTTTGTCTTTGACGCCTGCCCTAGAGTACAAGTAGCACACTGTTAAATAACATCTTGTCACAAAGACCAAAGCAATGATTACACTCTGACTAGGTTATTAAGGCAATTTTATTTCACACTTGTCTATTAAGGTATAGTAAGTAACCGTACAGCAAAGATCATCTTCTGGGAAGAGAATGAGAGGTTCTTTAAATCACTCTGTTTTTTAATATCTTGCCATTGAAGCCATCGGAGCGCCATACTGCAGTCATAGAATAATAGTTTTAAAAAAAACCCCATCCAAACCATGAAAAAAAGCCTTTCTCTTTGTTAGCAATGCATTCAGTGTCACTGCTCACCGGCAGTTTATCAAACAGATTTTCCATGTTGTCAGCTCAGCATATGGTGTTCAAAACCTGATTTTAATTTTTATTTTTTTTTTCTTGCTAGAGGGTTGGGTAGAAGGATGTAACCAGCTATTAAAAGCGTGCTTCCCATGATTTATGTGGGAAAAAAATTAAAAATTTACATTTCATCATTAATTTTTCTGTTTTGAATAAATATATAAAAGTAATTTACTTTATTTTCTTATAAGGCTTCCCTACTTGCCAATAATCTCAATTTATGCCTTAATTTCTCCCAGAAGTAGAATGTATGCATGACTGGGAATTGGTATGTGTTGAGAATATATTTGTTTTTGAATTTTGAATTGGTAAATTGGAAAGATTTGCCAAAAATATCAGCAGGATTCAGAGCAAATTCATTAGGTGAATATACAGGGATAAGCAAAGTAATACATGTATATAAACATCCCATCTTGCAGAATGCCTTCCAGAATAGCTTTTATATTAGATCTGTATTGGAATATCTCTATTAATGGGGCTTAAGAGCACATTTACCTTTCCCATGGTGGTACCCAATTAGGCACCCATAGTTTCTGCAAAGTCTATTACATTCTCATTATTTGCAGTGGTTGTGGCAGTTGGACACCATATACTCTAATGGGAGAAGGAGGAAGGAGGAGAGGATACTTCTGGAGTATATGGCAAATGAACCTTCTGAAAAACATCCTCCAGCAAATCTAACTGTACCTGTGTAAGATGCTGCTGGCATCTGCTGGTTCTCTGTAGCTGTGGTGCAAGGACAATGTGATTTCAGCATCTCAAGCTTGCATGGACAGCTTTGTTGTTGGAACTTTAAATTCATCATTAAGTGAATAAAACGTGGCATGGACATACTCCCACTGAGCCATTCCTACTTCTGGTCGGTCATTTTTAATAGGGGGACACTTGTGTGACCTTCAGCGAGGGAGGTTCATTTATCAGATAGAGCCTGGAGCCTGTCTTCACTCCAGTTCAGTCCTTGGGAGAAGGATTTCTGTGGCAGAGCCTGATGATACCAGTGTGGGTGCGCCACGATGCTCTGCTTATAACCGTCAGTTACAGAAAGCATTTCACTGACGATAAACAAATTGCCGAGAGAAACAGACTGAAAAAAAAAATAGCCCTATCTTCTTATTTCACATGGGGGAAAAAATTTCCTGTGGCAGGACTCTCAAGTGATGGGGGAGATAATAGTTCAGCGGCTCTGTGTTGCCTTGTTACATAGCTCTGGGAGGTGGTGCCCCCTCAGCTGAAAAAAAAATGCTCCTATGCACAGCCTAATGAACAAACTCCATATTGTGCTTGCCCAGCAACCAGGGGAAAAAAAAAGAAACCTCAAAATGAATATATTGCTAGTGTGAAAGGGAATAAAATATTTTGTTCTTGAGGAAAAAGAATTTTTTTATATCCTATTTTGTTGTCCCCAGGAAAGGATCTGATTTCTCTTGTCTGAAAAAGGTCGTGATCAGTAGAAGGTTCTGTCAATATAACAAAATGCATCAGCAGGTTCTCTGTCTTTGCATTAACCTGAAAACAAGAATATTTCAGTTGGGTTTTTTTCTGATATCTGATTTTCCAGTGCCTTTTCCTAAATAATCAGCACAAATTGCAGAATTTGTGTTGTTACGTCATTCCTTGCCTAGCCTTGTCCATTTACAAATCTTACATAGCACAGAGGATCTCACCCCAAATGTTTACTTATATTGGCAGCTACATTATCTGTCTCAATTCACACAGGTTTTGTTTCCTTTTTCCTGGTGGCCATTCTGTCATACCACACCAACAGCGGGGAGCAGCAAACGCTTGAAGCAAAAGGCTTCACAGAACAGGCACAAGTCCTTTCCTAATATATTTTCTTCCAAGGTACCTTGCAAATATTTGGAAAGGCACACAAGGGACAATCAGGCTTGATCAGGAAAAACAGCTGTGTCCAGACTCTGACATAACATGGCTGTGGGTTTGGGAAAGTCAATAGAGATATCTAGTAGGTTTGTATGGTGACCTGAACCTTTAGCACTTTTATTTTTTAAATTATCATGATTTCATTAGCACATTTTAAAAATTATTTTTAATATATTTAAATTATTTTTTAAATTATCATGAATTCATTAGCACAAATGAAAGCTGATTATATGTCCCCTTCACTCCATCTGACCCCATTCCTCTTTCTGTAATGAGAGATCCCTTCAGATGACCCATTAAATGCATTCGTCACAGGGAAGAAACATAAAGGGTGAGGAAAGTCGAACAGTTCAATTTTATTTTTTTTTTCAATGGGTAACTTGGATTTTTCATTACCTGCTTTGCTCTGATGGTTAACAAGACCTACTGAACTCCAACAAACAGAGCAAGAGTAAATGGGTTTGTCTTAGTACTCATGGCACAGGACAAGTCCATAGGTTTCCATGCAGAACACCTCCCCAGGTAATAAAATATATTTTTTTAGATGTATTTTTGGTTTATATTGTTGTTTCATATATATTTGAATTCTGCAGTGTGCTAGTGCTCAGTCATTGGGTGTGGGTTACTACGTTTAGCTGGGAAGGATAGCTCTTGGGAACTGAATTTTAAGGATGTTTCTGTTGTAACTACTAGAAATGAGTTACCATATGGTAATGAGAACCACATGTTATACCATGAGAAGTCTTCCAAAGTCAGTGCCAAGGAAAGCAGATTTCTGTAAGACTCCTGGCTTCACATGTTCTCTGACATCTCTCCTTACAAGCCAAAAAGGTGGCGTGACACACACCCTGTATTGCTTTACTGTGATGATGTAATGATCAAGTACAGGGGCCTGTGATGTGGTAAACTTGTTAAAACAAGTCTGTAGTGTGCAAATATAAAATGTGATGTAAAGCCAGACTAAAAAGGATTTGAATTCTAACACGTATTCACAAAGAAAACTGATGAATATTCTTATTGAAGGCGCTTATCTGTCTAGAAAGATACTTGCAAGTTTATGAACTATCCCAAATGTGACACCAGAATGGGCTGAATCCTGCTTCAGAAATGGCAAAGATGCTACAGCAAACTGGTATCATCATTTATGCTTGTACTCACTAGATTATGGTTACACATACCGTCTTTCTCATTATTTTCAAGTTTTGCAGTCTTTAACCTAAGTAAATCAGTGAAGTATTTCACCATCCTCCTTCTATGACTCCATACTAGATCCCACATGCATTTGCGATTTAATTAATGGTTCCCTTAATTAATCATTCAGTGAAAAGCCTGAAGTTTATTTGTTTCTAATGTATGCAGTCCCTGTGGTTATTAATCAACTAAGAAATAGATCCAAAAATAAATAAATAAATGAAATGAAAAAGTGAAAAAAAAATCTGCATTTATAATGTATCAGTGAGGCAGTCAAAAAGCGAATGAGTGGTAGAAGACACTTTATTATGAATTGTCAATAAATATAACAATAAAACCTTTAAATCTCTGGAATCCTACCAAGATCACATCCTCTTCTATTATAAAAGGGATTTAGTATCAGTGAAAGTTACACTGCAAAATGATGCCGCCTTCATGCAAGATGGATGTGCAGTATCAGCACTGCACACTCCCACACTATTTAGGTGTCAAATGGTCTGTAGGCTTGTAAAACTAAATGGTGTGTTTGTGTAGAAATCTGTTTGTAAAGGTGCCACAACTGTAGTCAGTCAGCCTGGGAATGGCTCTGATGCCTTCCCTGGTGCCTCCAGGAAATTCTTCTGCAATAAGCAGTTGTACTGCTACACCTTTTTTTCACCATAGATAGCTTTGTAAATTTGGGGGGAGTTGTTCCCTGCCTTTTCTAATTGCTAACATGAAGATTCTAGTTCCTGGGATGCACTATAAACACAGCCTTTTTGGGCATACCACCAGAAACTTTTATCTCTTAGGTCTGTTGTGACAGTAGGTACTTCCATGCAGAGGGTGAGCAGGCACCACTATCTGGTCCTTTGGGAGCATCTTGTTGGACCTCCAGGCCATTTGCATCCTTTTGTAGTAATTCCTATATCCAAGCTAAAGTTTTTCCATGTTTTCTTGCTGGTAGTGACATTCACTTAGATATTTCGATAAGGGAAACTAGAGTCCTAAAACCTCCACTGGTGCCCAGAGTTTAGAGCTGCCTTGTACAGACCAGTTGCATTGCAGTTTGCCTTTTCCATTGTTTCAAGCAGCTCTTTGGACCTGACCTCTGTGCACAGCGTCTGCCAGTCATTGACATCTCTGTATCAAGCTGCTTGCTTTACACAGCATTTCTGTTAAGCTAATGTAAACTCTAACCAAGACCGTATTTTATTTTTGTGCAGCTTTTAGCCACAAGCTGCTCCTGCCAGTTGGCCTCAAAAGATTTATTCTTCCATCACCTGCAGCTGGTCACACTTGCCCAGTCTAAGACTGCTGCTTATCATTGTTGTTTTAATGATATTGCATCTGGAGTCGCAATCCATCTGGAATCCAAACAGTCGTTCATTTAATTGTATAGCTGCAAATATGGCAGCTGAGCGGTAGGTGATTGACTTTGGCTGTGCACATGCTTTGAGAGCCCTTGCTTTTCCTGAAATTGCACTGCAGACACCGGCTTCAAACCAAAGCACTCTGCATCCTTGGGCTGTGCAAGCACTGCTCACTCTTCTTTCTTCCTGAAACAGCTGCAGCACTGGGGATTACAGATGGCTCTATTTCACATCCTCCTTGCACCTCTCCTCTCATTCTTCATAGCTGTCTTTATCTTAAGCATATTTCTTTGTGGGGGGGGGTTGATTTTTGTGGGGTTTTCCCCTCTAAACTGTGGTTTTCCTGTATTATCTAATCACTTGGGTTGCCCAAGTGGGATGGCAGAATTTGGAGCTGCCTCTCTGGAGGGAAAACATTGCTCTCAGCAAACTCTGCTGTCGTTGGGATCCTGGGTTATTAGGGACTCATCTCCACAGCTACAGGTAAATGAGAAAGTTTTCACTTCTGAAGTTTAAATTTCTTGCTACTTATTTTTGTCTGAGTATGTGGTAGGTCTCCTCTGGCTTAATTTGTTTGGGATCACATGCTTATTCAACACTTCTATCCGATGTCTGGTGTTTCAGTTATTGTTCTTGGCAATGGTGTTTTGGTGTTTATCTTACTTTTCCTTTTTTTCTTCCCAATGTGATGGCTAACTTCCAGAAACACACTACCCCCTTCCCCCCTCCCCCACTCCACTCCCACTCCCAGCCCCTTTCAGTTCTTTCTCTTTTAGCAGTCATCACTAGTTCTGTATACAGACATTGTTTTCCACAAATTTATGCTTGTGCAAGAGTCTTTGTTAGAAATTCAGCGTGGCCAACGGTCTGAGTCACTCTATGCTAATCACCTCTCTGCCTTGCTGTGTATCTCACTGGGCTGCCTCCACCACGATTCACATACCACACGTTGGCTCATAAAAACGAGAGGATTTCATGTGGTAAATCTATGTTGCTCTTTATTTAGCGGCTCACTTCAGAGGTGCTGCGAATGCAGCATTGACTCCACCTACGATGTATAGGTTGACGTCATGGTTATTCCCTCAAATTCTTCTTTTTGCATTTTATACACTTCAGGTTTTAACAGGAAGACCATTTCTAGGGCAGAGACCGTAGTTTAAGCTCTATTTGCCATGATTATTTAGTACTTTTGCAAACAGCTTGCTTAGTTTTTCTAGGAAAGGCTGTTCACTGTGCACCCAGGCAACACTCTGAGTCTGTGCCAGACAGGGAGTCATCCTGATGAATATCACACCATTGTAAGTGTGCTCCTAGAGTTGTATGACTGTTGTGTATCATTTTTTTCTTCTGGGATTTTTTTTGTCTCCTTTCTTACCCACTGAAAAAACCCACCAGCTTTTTAACAGGAATAGGATTTGAAAATCTGTTTGGTCAGAGGGAATCTGGATGCTGGACTGGGACACAGGAAGCCTGGGTTCAGTCTGTAGAGCTGTTGCAGAACTTTGGTGACCTAGTCCAAGACATGTCTACCACTGCTTACCAGATCTCCTGTGTAAGGTGATTCCTAGACATCATTGTCTGCCAAACCTATTGTAAATTATTTGGATTAATTGGCGGTATTCTTCAGCTATGAGTGTAGCTATGTCTCAATACTGTCCCCTCCAGCTTTGTACAAAATGTGCCCAAACCAAAAAAAAAGACAGCTCAGACTGAGAAGGGAACATGTTTTTTAGGTGAGCTTGGAGCTTGATTGAACTCGGGACTGAGCTTGCCCCACAGAGGAATTTTTCTGTACACATGGGTTGTGCAAAAAATGACACTGCTCATTTGACCTTGTTTCTTTTGTGCACATCAGTACTGCCCTCCTCAGCTTCAAAAGTGAACACTGAAAATCTAAAACAGTATTTGTAAAATGTACTTTTGCTATACAAGAGAACGTAACAAGGCTTGTGAGATCCAAAAGCCCAAAAATCATTGAAGGATTTTGATGTATTGAACTTTTAAGACACAAGTTTCAAGGAAGCAGTTAATATCCATCTATAGTATTTATGTTATGCATGCAACGCATTGCTCACTGATCTCAGTCTTGTTCCACACAAACTTTGTGCTAATCCTGTAAATGAGAAGTACTTTTCTCCCCACTTTAAGGTACGGAAGTTAGGATGCACACAGGTATGGAGGCTAAGTAGAAGGTTTGCAATAGATTTATTATTCTGTGGTTTATTCAGAAGCCTAAGCCAAATAGCCAGGGAAGGGAGAAACAAAAGCTTAGTATAATGGCTTGAGCATTTTTCATAAAACCAAGTATTTGAGAATTTCAAACTTCTTTTTTTTTAACTAAGTAGAGAACTTTTTTATAGTGCATGTGTGTTTTGTAAATTAAATTTGTAGAGATTCTGTATATATTGAGAACTCTAAAAGAGGGTCATGAAAAATGACAGTAATTTTTGACTTTTGACTTTTTGTCTTTATTTATATATACATATATATGGTGTTTGGTTAAGTTGCCTGTGTAGTTATTTGCAATTTTTCTTTGCCTTGATAATTCTCATGTCTTATTCAATATTTTACTCTGGGTTTTGGTTTTGACTATTAAAAACTTTGATATTGCTATCACAGAAACAGAGGTAATATAGCAATCTATAAAAGTATAAGTTGTTGTGCAAAAGTAGCACAAACCGTCAGACCTGGGAAGAAGTCTGGCACAGAACAGGGGGGTGGGTGCAGCCATATGTAGAGAACTGCTTGGGATTCATCATCTTCAACAATTCAAATCATTATTCCTCATTGTGGATAATCAACAGGGGAAAAATTAAATATGCAGTTTTATTTAACAGAAATATTTTGAAGATGTATGGAATTCTTTGTGAATAATTCAAGCTCTTTACGATCAGAAGCGTTGAAACAACAACAAAAAAAAAAAAGGTGGGGAATTCTGCTGGGACATGCCAGTTTAGAAACAAAGCTGCACTCTTTCTACATGTAAATGCAGCTGAAACAGGATGGCTGTAACATCGGGGGGGGTGGGGGAAATCCTTGCTGAAAAGTCTGTAGCAATACAGATGATCTCTTCTTCAGAAAGTAAATTATTCATTTTGTCCTTGATCAATTCCAGTTAACATGTATTTGTGGCTCACAACTGTTTCTCTAAAACATGAAAGTGACTCAGGGGGGAAGGAAAGAGTCAAGCTTGGGGAAAAGAGCATCAAGGAAACCCTGCCACAATGTAGCCTTCTCCATCTTATGCCCATACCAGGCATCTCTGATTAAATAACCCTTTCAATGACTTTGGCACTAACAAGTTATTTAAATTTTGCTTGCCTCTCTCAGTACCTTGCTCTACTTATTTTTCTATCAGATTAGACATAAAATTGAAATGAGAAAGGAAAAGAAATAATGGGATGTGCTTTCGATTTGGGTCAGTTGAACAGCAGTGGATGGGTGACGGCTCTGTCACCTCATGGAAACTTTTGTGTGCTCCCTTCTGTGAGCCTATACCAGCAAAGTAGTGTAGGTATCAATCAATTTTTTTTTTTCTATGTCTGCAGGTAGAGCCTCTAGTTTTGCACTTCAGCCTGAAGTCAATGGAAATCTGCTGGCACTTAAAAACAGATTCTTCATGTTTGAAGAACTGTGACTTTGTAGCAAAGGGAAATCATCCTCTGGCTGCTTACTGTAGGGTACACTGAGCAGCTTGTCACTGCTGAGGAGCCCCCGCCAATGGACAGCCTTCCAGAGTTATCCCACTGGTCACGTTCTAGCAATACTTTCTGTTCTCCCCCTTACAGGGCATGCATGAAGGAAAGTGTTCTTCAGAATTGATATTTCTGTCCATTTTTCATGGTGACTTCTGGATCATCTGAAGACCCCTTTCACCTAACGTTTTTAGCTGCTCTGAAAAGCAGATGCGAGCTGTTTATGTTCAGCATCCAGCACCTGAAATTCTTCTGCAAATGTTCCTATATACAAGCAAAGTCTTTACATATGTGAGCTGGCTATTAGCATATCTTCTCTTGTTCTTAGGGGTCAACACCTTTGAAAACACGGCCAAAACCTTTGGCTGCACTGGTGACTCACAGACATGGAGTAGAAGCATGATGTGCCCAGATACACCCTAATGCCAGGGTATTTTCACTACCTAGGTTATAAAGTAACACGTGACTGAGAAGCCAAGCAGAACAGAAATGTGTCAGTCTCTTAAAATATTGCTTTGCTGCCTGTTTGTTACTTTTTTTTTCCAAACACATATAAATAAAACTATAATTTAGTGGTGGGTTTTGTTCAAATCTAACGGTCTGAACACTAAGCCATTTTTGGAACCACTGCAGCGTGCCCGCCACCACTTCTTTCCCATTTTACATGCATGCAGAGAAGGTCAAGCAGCGAATTAGCACACAGCTTTGATGGTGCCAATGACAACAACCTGCTTCAATACATTATCAAATAATAGACTATAAATTATGTAAGCACTGAAATGCCAAGCGGCAAACAGCATTTCCACTGCTAAATAGAATCACCAAATTCATTAGAAAATGCTAACTCTGATGAGGTATTTATTTTGAGGAGCCTGAACATTAACTCTTTGTCATCATTTAGGTGTTCCTGCTCCAGCAGGGGGATTCGACTAGATGATCTTTCAAGGTCCCTTCCCATCCCTGATATTCTGTGATTCTGTGTTCTGTGTGATCCTTTCTTTCTTTCTGCCTCTCTATTAAATGTGCTCTTTTTTTTTTTCTTTTTTTTTTTTTTTATCATGTTCCCTCATTGTGCTATTGTCTCTCATGCCCTGCCTCCAGCTTGCAGAAGCTGTGTTTTAATCCATGTTTTAAGGCAGCTCTGGAGGGTCACCACACAGGATCAGGTGCAAAGCTTGGGAGTAAAATTTCCCAAAATGGAGCTAGCAACATAGAGCTTTGATCCTTTTTTGTGCTTCTTAGCTTCAGACTTTACATAAGCAGATGACGGGGGAGGAGACAAAGCCAGAGGCTGGGCGTGCATCAGTGTATTACCTGACACAGAGAAATCATAGAAATCATAGAAACACAAGGTTGAAAAGGATCTACAAGATCATCTAGTCCAACTGTCCTCCTGTCACCAATACTACCCACTAAGCTACTAAATCATGTCTTGTAGCACCTCATCCAGACGCTTCTTGAACACTGCCGGGGATGGAGACTCCACCATCTCCCCAGGCAGTCCATTCCAGTGCCTGACCACTCTTTGGGAGAAAAAACTTTTCCTGACATCTCATCTAAACCTGCAGCCTTTGGGAGAAGGGAACACCAGCTGGCCAGGTCTTTCAGCTTCTGTGGTAATGAGAAGGTCTCAAAGGAGATGGAAAAAAAAAGTTAAAGATGTAAGAGGCAAATTTTATTAGATATTAAACTATGATTATTTTTTTATTAAATAGAGAACCATCAATGTAAGTATGATAGACAGAAAAGACATTTTAAAAGTTTTATACACAATTGTTCTATGCCCTATGCCCTTACAAATAGATCTGTGCTCCTAGGCTTGGTGTTTTCACTTTATAAATAGCAGCAATCTCTGTCCAAAGTCTGTTTACTGTCCCCTCTGGAGCTGGACTGGTTGCTTTCCATCTCCTTCTATGCAAGGGCATGTAGCAACAGGATAAGGGGCAGAGCTTTCAACTAGAGCAGCATAGGTTTAAATTAGGTATTAGGTATTAGGTTCATTACAATGAGGATTGTGAGACACTGGAACTGGTTGCCCAAAGAGGTGGCATCCTTGGAGACCACCATCCCTGGAGACATTCAGGGTCAGGCTTGATGAGGCTCTGAGCAATCTGATCTAGTTAAAGATGCCCCTGCTTACTGCAGGGGGGTTGGACTAGATCACCTTTACAGGTCCCTTCCAACCCGGCACATTCTATGCCTCCATGATTCCTGAAGCCCCTGAGTGTGCTGCATGTGTCCAGCCCTGGGCTGTTTTTCTCCTCTGGGGCTGCTGCCATACCTGGGATGGTCACAGCCTTCTCTCTTGGTGCATGCCCAGATCTTCCCCAGGGAAGACATTATCTCTCCTCCCTTCAGAAGTGTCTTCAAGTCCTGTCACCTTAAAAGATTGTAAAACATAATTAAAAGCAACAAGACAGATGCTCACCAACCAATGTACCGTGTGGTCTGCACCAGCATTTTCCTGATATCTCCTACCAGCAGTGATGTTGCTTGCGGAATCTGGCATACTTTAATGTAAGTGATCCAGCTTGTGGCAGTGGGCACTACAGTCCTAGGAAAAATAAGTGTAATACTATGCAAAATAATCTAATGCAGTACCCTTAGGAGGATGCACAGCTGCACTCAACTGGGACTTCTTATTCCCATGGTAAGTTTTCAGCACCTTAGTTTTAGGGAGCAAAACCACCTTATTAGTAAAAGCTAGATGCATTCAAGTTGAGAATCCTCCAGAGTCTGTAACACTCTTAGAAAAGGTAGGACTTTATATGCAAACTTGCTTTCTACAGAACTTCCTAGAGACTGTGGCCAGTTAGTGTTGTCCTGCTAATGCAGTTGTTAGATACGCAAGGGCAAGGAGTGACACATATGCAAAATACCATCATCATTTATTGACAAAAGGCCTCATGGACTCAATGGAGTAACTGTAAATGAGGCTAAAACAAAACAAACCAAAAAAAACCCAGGGCAAACATTATGAACACAAATCTGTAGTCTAGCATAGTAGTATGTCCCTGTTCAGGCTTGGCAAATGACCTGAACATTAGGTACGTAAGAGGACTCAGAGGCAATTGCAGAGCTCTACAGGAAAATATAGTTCAGATACTGCTTCTATACCGACTGCTGTCAGTGCATTATTTTGTAGAACAGCCAAAATTCATTATCAAGAAGATAAAAAGCATAAAGTACACCAGAAGTATTTGATTAAGACATTTGTCTCTGAACATTTTACTTGCCTTTTTCTTTCAGGGAGCTTTGCAGTTCTTAAAAACATCTCTCTCCTTTTCATGACCACATACAGTTTTTAGGAACTAGTTCTAAAACAAAACAAAACACAACCAACCACACAAACAAACAACAACAAAAAAAAATAAACCCAAGAAACAATCATTTTTGCATTTTATCTCAATGTATCACTGAGCAGAGAAATTTTGTTAAAGCCTCCAAAGCAAAGACAATTTGCAAATTAATTTCTCTACTAGTTTGAAAACATAAAACATCACAAAAGCATGTCATGTCTTGAGTCACTGTGTTTCTGTAAGAGATCCTAGGGTAGAGGACATGTATAAGGATATGGTTTATTGCTGAAGTTTGCTTTGATGATTTCTATGCTTGTGATAATTTGCAAGTAGTATTGTTTAAGGCAGGGCTGTGGTTGTTCCATATCTTAGTTTAGGTGGTCTTGCTTCCTTCTTCTGCAAGCAAACTTGAAGTGAATGATCAGAGAAAACATCTTTCTTCCTTTGTGTACTCCGTGCACCAAGACACCAGAGGTGGTCTTTTTGTTAGAGGTGCTCAGAAGGAGATTAGATAAACAAAGAAGATGGAAAAAGAAAATACTCTGATACATTTCTTCAGGACAGAGAAGCTGTCCCTTGCCAGTGCAAGCCCCTAGCTGAGGAATGTTCTCGAGCAAGTATACAAGCTGAAGCATGAGTTGTCATTTTGATATGCATGAAACAATTCAAATGCATAAAATTTGACATGTACTTGGCAAGCAATGACTTCAACTCTTAGTAATGAACCGCTGTCCTTATGTGAATCTGGAGGCAGTAGGGATGTATAACTCAAGAGCTAACTACTAGAAAGTTTCTCCCACTTCTAGAATTAACAGTATTGGCATATTCCAGTGCTACAACTTTTATACAAGACAGTGAGTATGTCAGAGAGAAAATATAGGAGATTAGCATAAATAAAGTATTCCAATTAACATACTAGAAGGTCCTTGGCTATTGTAGAAATTTCCATGTAGTAATGTACTTGACTGTTGTACTAATTTCCTTTAAGCCAGGGTTGGTCACTGTGGGGGTCTCATACGCTCAATGTTCCCACTAAGGATCTGCTATTCTGTCTCCCAGAGTTATCATAAATGAACATCTGAAGGAGAGAAAGAGCAGGCAAATTACGTGATACTTTCCCCCAATATTTTGTCAGCCTCTAACTTCATACAGCTCTGGGGACTTCTAAAGTCTCTTGTTTCTTGTCCATTTAGCAAACTTAAATCATCTCTTTTCCAAGTAGTCATCTACTCTTTCCTTGAATCAATGTTTATTCTTGCACCCACAATATACTTCAATAAAGAATTAATTACATAAGCCTGCTATCCAACGTGTTAAAAAGCAGGTTTTCTGGTTTAGCTCCTTCTGGCTTTATTTGATGCCCTTTAGTTCTTGGAATGGAAGAGATGGTAAGAAAGCTGATTACCATCCATCAATTTCATGATACTCCTTATTTTGTAGATTTGTACCAAATTCTTCCAAATCAGCTTTTTTTTTGCCCCAGCATCTTAGCTTTGATTCCTGTGTCCTAGCTCATTTTTTTCTTTTTTTCATAGGTCAAAATTGGTCCATTATTTTCCACAGATATTTGGCTTCCTTGGAAGCCTTTGATGAAGAACTTTATCAAAAGCCTTTTGGAAATACAAATAGATTATGTCAACTAGATCCTTCCTTTCTGCAAGGATCTGTAAGGCAGAATTTCCCTTTGTAGTTTCTCACAAGTCTGGCCTTTTTCCGTTCTCTGTAGCTGCATCCTTTATTACAGCTGCTGTTAATTTACCCAATGCTGCAATCATGATTACCGGCCTGCGATTCCTCAGGTCTCCCTGGCACTTTTTCTTAAGGACTGACTTGACATCCATTCGTTAGATTGGAGGATGTTTTAAGTGGTTAATATGTTTACGAATTGCCATTAGTAACTCAATTACTTGATCCTTGAGCTCTGTTAGGCCTCCTGGGTGACTGCCATTTGGCTTTTGCAACGAGGTACCACTAGCCTGAAGCTGAGGTAAACCAGTGCAATTGTATTTTCTACCCTCACTGTCTCTCTAATTCCTCTCAGCACAGAGCAGTCACTGTCACCAGGTTTGTAGGGCAGTCAGTAACAGAGAAACCCCCTAAAGGATACCCTTATTGCTAGAACGTTCATGGATGTGGCCCAGTGTGGCCCTCTGCCTTTTCTGATTATGTTTCTGGATCTAATCATACTCTACAAGCCTCTCCCCATTCTCTTCCTGGGAAGAAGCATTTAGAATAAATGTAAGAAATGCTGAATGCTAGACCTTTTTCTGCATCTGGCCTGACCCCGACCCATGTTGTGCTATAGTCAGTTCCCTTTGAAGTTGGCATCTGACTTAAGAACTAGGTTGAGCTGAGAAACCAAGTACAGTTTGGACTGTGGGATCTATTGTTTCAAATTTTTTGCAGAATGGGGTGGATTCGGGATTTTGTACCTGAGAAATGTTTGATA
The DNA here is from genome assembly GCA_013400555.1 of Jacana jacana. Taxonomy (NCBI): domain Eukaryota; kingdom Metazoa; phylum Chordata; class Aves; order Charadriiformes; family Jacanidae; genus Jacana; species Jacana jacana. The sequence goes on along the minus strand of VZTM01042776.1, from coordinate 36,907 downwards.
TTTTTTTAAATTAATCTGGCACTCTCATCTCATCATGGGATCTGAAGACTAAGCAGGAGCAAACAGTATTACTCTCCTGCCTTGTCCTGCTGCCAGAAATGTGCCACATTGCCCTCTGACAGATCAGTTTGAGACAAAGAAGAAGAAAAGGGATGAAACAGAAACTATTTACAGATGCGAGGCTTAACTGGTGCTGTCACCTTCATACATGGCACAAATGTCACCTTCTCCTACACACGTTGGAGAACGCTCCCTACAACAGCTGTGGTCTGTCAGTGACGAAAGCCAGAGTTTGTAGGATGTGAAAGTGTGAATATTGGCCACGATCAGCCCTGGGAACTTTTTCCTGCTGGAGCTGGCATGCTTTCTGCCCAGAAGCTGGATGACTTTCTGGTGCTCTATCAGCTGATACTAGCTTTAGTTTTGGCTAAGCATCCTATCTGAAGGGTATATTTGAGCTGAGTTTCTATTTCCCTGAAAACTTTATACACCGTTATAGAGGCTCACGTACTTTGTTATTCATTGTTTTTCTGTGGGCATAGGTGTGCCTCCTGTTATGCCAGTATGGCAGGGTTGTATAACAACCCTGCAGAGGCTACATATTTTAATTTCTTAAAGTGTTCTTTTTTTACCAGAGAGTCTTTTTTAGTCACTTTCTTCCTCGTTCAAAATTCAGTCCTCTTCCTGCAGTTCGGTGTCACTGCTAGCATTTGGTAAAATCACTTCTATAATGAATTTGAATTGAGATATATTAAGGTGACCAGTAGCTTAATGGCTCAACAGTAACTACTCCTTGAATCAGCCCCTGGGTAATAAGCCAGGTAAGAATAGCTCCTCATCTTGTGTGCTGCACTACCTGAGGTTCCTGCGGGCAGTCATTATTACGTGCTACTTCCATACACTGTTTGGCCAGATAATGCCTTGCAATTAGGCCTTAAGAGCAAGCAATGGAAAGCTCTCCATAAAAGCTGATTATATTAGAGCCCAGCAGCACATTTGTAGCACCATTCTCTGAGATTTGCTGCCTTTTTGATGTCTCACTATTGCTGCTCTGATCCAGAGGCAAGCTGTTTATCCAGACTGCTGCAGGCCAAGTCTTCAGCCGTGGTGCTCCAACATAGCTGAGCTGAAGTCAAGGGGAATATACCTGGGCTCCTTCTCACCTATACCTCTTCATATTCCATAATGTTAGTTCTATCCAACTGGTACTTCTCTGTTTCTTTTATTGCCACATTCATCTTCAACTGGTATAAATAGTATGTCAACTTTAACTCAATGGATCCATTGTTGGAATCAGGTTTGCTTCATGGGCTTTGTATAGACAGTGAAATGGGGCTATGGGAGATGGCACAAAAACAGAAAACCCTGAGGGTCTGGCGAATGTCAATAATATTTGGGAATACATCTTCACTGACACTCGTAGTTACACTGCCATGCATGAAAGGGATGGACAGCTTAAAGTGCTCCTAACAGTAGCCCATATCTTGAGTAAACAGCAGCAGCTTTGCTCATGCAGGGTAGCAAACAAGCATAACTGGTTCCCAATGACAGCACTGCAGGCTCAGGTTTGATTGTGCTGGACTGGGGAATCTATAAGGAAACTTTCAGCCTTCCTCCAGGCCAGGAGCCTTCTTCCCACTTCCTGAACCCACTGTGGTTTGGGAGGGTGCAAAGCAATGATGTTCACTTGCTTTGGATTTAGACAAGCAATGGTAATATCCCTGAAGCTGGCAACACAGCACTCTCTCTTTAAGGGCACACTGAGTGTTATTTTGCAAGCAGAGGCAAGGTCAATTTACCCGTGTGCCAGGCCAGCTAGGAGTTATATTGACTAAGATTGGTTAGTGTTGAGCGTGAACTAATGAGTCCTAATGAGATTTCTGCTTGGCCTGGAGCTTATGCAGAACAGGTTTCTAAAATGCTATGAAGGCACAATACAAAACTTCACCTGTGAGCTCTGTGGTCTCCAGGCATTTTTAACTTCACCTAGACTAGCAATAATTAGCCAAGGTGGGGTCTTCATCACTTGGCTTGGCAGTATTTAAGAGATTGGTCTTTGCTTTTGCAGTCCATCTTAAAAACAGCAAAGAAAGGTGATTGTGAAAGGTAAAATAATCTTTCAACCTTCCACAGGCGATTTGGGTTGTTGTGCCCGAATCGTTGTCAGCTTGGTCCAAAAGGTACTTGTGATTTTTTTATCTCAGAAAGATGTAGCACAATAGGATCTGTCATTTGTTGATGAATTATATCACGCTACACCATGTCATGTGAGTCAAAAGGATAACGAAAATTGTAGTAGAAGCAAGTAAAATGAAAAATGGTGGTGGGGTATGGCTTTTCTTTCTGCTTTCAGTTTACAGCATTCAACAGATTTAAATCTTTTTTGGATATCCAACGCTTTTGTCCTCTAACACATCAGTGAACCATATCCCAGTATCATTGCAAGGGTGGCAGCAGCTAGAAGAGCGTTTCTGAGTTGAAAACATGTAATCTGTCAGGGTGTGCAGGTGGACAGTCTAACACAAATCTCTTAGCATTTTTTTTTCCCTACGTAGGTCAGGATCTTCTGGTACACTTGGCCAGGTTTCAATTTGGGTAGCTGCACATCTGTTGGGACTTAACTGTGGCTTGTAAAGTTTGTTTGAGTCCTTTGAATAGCAAGTAAGTCATAGGTAAGTGCCAGGTGTGATGGAGTTTTAGAGACAAGGTGAAGTTTAGGTGTTGACTGGGATGTGAGGGGGAGACTCAGTGAATCTCTGTCCTTCCCTAGGCTTCCCCCAATGGATGGCAGTGAGTTCACCAGGGCACAAGAAGCATCACTGTTTCTCCACTGCCAGGTCAGGGCTGGATGCATGGAGAAGCACAGTGCAGATGCCAAAAGTGGCTGCAGGTGGGTCAGGGAGGAGGTCAGGAGTCCTATGTGTATGTTTGCATTGCAGGACTCCAAAGCACAGCTTCCAGCCGTGGGTACCTCACTGCGGGGGATACCCTTGTACACAGACCTGAGCCTCCCCGGGATCTGCCTCTGGAGATACCTGTTCTCCTCTGCACCCTGGTGGATCCACCAGGCTGTGGATGTGCCCTTAGTTTCCCTGACACTTAATCAGCATCATCTGTAAAATGACGCTAGAGGTCTTTCTGTGCCATAGAAGTGGGGAAAAAGTGGGCATTAGAAGCGCAAGGTGCTTTGATAACATGGTAATGAGGACTATAAGGTACCTGAGAAATGGAGAAGTTACTTTTTCGTCATCTGCAGATTCTCATTAGTCTACCTGCCATTTCTTTCTTTGCCTTAGGAGTAATGGCAGGACCTTATTCTTCTCCTCCTTTTGCAGAGGGCTGTGACTGACCTGCTCCCTGCACATTGACAGCACTTGCAGGCAGATCAAGAATCAGAGGCTTCTCTCTGTCACCTTCCATACACTAACCTGCTTCCTGGCAGAAAAGAAACATCAAATGAAAACTATTCCAAAGAGGAATATAACACTGGGCAGTCTTATAACGCCAATTCAAGCTTGCTGAAGCAGCTGGAAGCTTCTCCTTTTTTATTTTGCCCGAGCTCCAGTTGCATAAAGACTTAGGCATGCCCAGTTTTCCTTTCAATGCTCATTTGCTTACATTTAAGTGCATGTCATTTTTCATTATTTTATATGCTAAGGGGCAGATTCTGATTTTTTTTAGTCATATTTGGCAGAACCTTGTTCCATAAATTACCTTACTAACTTCATAGGATCTGTTTGTGGAAAACAGTACTGTTCAGAAGCAGCTGAGAAGTCCCAGCAGGAAAAGCAGTGAAGAGTGGAAGAGGACAATGGCTGCCAGAGATCAGATCAATATTTAGGTTTTAAAGTAGCTCCACATCAGTCACTGAATGCAGTAATTTTTTTTTTTTTTCTTATTTGCTGTAAAAACTTCAGCCAGAGTAGGAAAAATCTTGGATGCCCCTCTAGGGATGCTTTAAAACAAAGGTGCAATGTTCATTTTTTACTGTATAGTGTTAAAAAAAGTCTCAGTGACTCTTTGGCTCCTAATTATCACCTCAGGCAGCTTATTTAGCCTACTTGTCATGAAGGTAAAGGTATACAACACACTGTAGCTCTTGCAAAGTAATTGAGCCACTTTTTTAGCCTTTCTCTATCAATATTAATAACCTACACTAATTGCACAATGATTTCTTTTTTTTAATCTTTTTTCTTCAATCTGCTACAGGGATTAGTTAGTCATTTGCATCTTCTTTAGAGGCCTTAACAAATGTTAATTTTTCGTTGTTGCCTCTTTTTTTTTTCTTTTTTCTTTTTTTTTATTAAGTGTCAGAATGAAATTAATTTCCCGGAAGGCGATTTAGCATCTTTCATGTATCAATCAGGGCTGAGCTCTTCCTTTTCTTATGCAGAGGTGGTTTCTCCTAAGCTGTATGAGGTGAAGAAAAGAGAAGGTATAGTTTTACACATTGCAGGCTATCTTGAAAATAAAGACCTAAGAAGTAGAAAGTTAAGTAACCTGTGATGTGCTCTAAAGATATTTCCATTTCAGACCTCTTTTAAGTGTTTCAGTGCCTGAACTGCTCATCTAATCTGAATGAATTTCAGTGAAGTTCGTTGCTCTGGCCAAACAGTAGGTTGTTTGCACTGTCTGTGAACTGGTTGTAAGTACTAGAGCAAGTTTTCTCCTCACAGTGATCTCCCTACTTAAATCCTTGAAATTCCTTGTGTATGCTCTGCCAGGCTGTTCTCTTTCTTTAATAGGAGATGTTAATTTTGTGACATGGTGTGGAGGCATCATTAGGGTAAAATTTCTTTAATTCATTTTATTTCATAATAAATTGTACTTGAAAGTATTAATGGCCTCTTGAATTTCAATGAGTGAGAAGTTTAGGTTTGATGCTAAACTGCATAGCTTCCCAGATGGTAGGCTCATGACCTTGGAAATGGTGGACAGGAAGCATTGCTAGCTTATTTTTTCATGCTGACGAACATTTCTCTTTTATTTATGGATTAAAGACTAATAGCTGAGTAGTATATTGTAACTGCTCAAAAGCAACTGACGGTGTAGTTGTGAGGAAAAGCGCAAATAGTCTCTATTTTAAACATCCCAGATTTTTTTTTTCTGAGCCATAAGCAGAAACACAAAAGAATTCAGGTGCAAAAGGGATCTCAGGAGGTCTCTGGTCCCACCTCCTGCCCAAAGTGAGGTCAACTGTGAGGTTAGGCTGGGTTGCTTAGGGGCTTATTCAGTCTGGTCTTTTAAATCTTTGTGGAAGGAGATAGTACAACACCTCCAGCAAGCTGGGCCACTGCCTGACTATCCTCAAGGTGAAAAATTATCTCCTTGTTTCAGCTCATGCCTGTTGCTTATTTTTCTCCCACCCCACACCTCTACAGTAAGTCTGGGTCCACCTCTTGATCACCTCCTCATAGGCACTGAGGACTGTCTGTTAGGTCCCCACAGGCTGTCCCTTCCCCAGGCTGAACAAGCCTTGGTCTCGCAGCTTCAGTTCACTGTGTGAGAGCTCCTACACTGACCATCTTGGTGGCCTTCCCTGAAATACCCCCAGTTAAATGATGCCTGTCTTCTCCTGGATGTCTCAGGCTGGATGCAGCACTATCAATGTGGTCTAACAAGTGTTGAGTAAAGAAGAATAATCACTTCTCCCAATCAGCTGGCAGAGCTGCTCCCTGGCCAGGCAGTGCTTAGCCTGTATTGCTGCAAGGGGCTTGTCCTCCCCAGGATTGGTCCTTTGCACTTGTCCCTGTTGGATTTCAAGGAGTTCTATGGGTGCTAACATGAACAGTATATGGTTATTATAGTCTATAGACAGGTCTACTTGACACTGCAGATAGGCAAAATTTGTCTTGCCTCTCATCTCTGGTCTTCAGATACACATTGCTGGCTGGGAAAATCATCGAAAAAGAATATATAATTCAAAGTGCGATTCTAGGCAGGCTTTGGTGTCTCTTGTGCATTATTTTGCGTCTAGTCAAACCCACTCATTGACAGTGCAAAGAAAAAGTACTTCTATCTATAATTGTGCTTCTACAGACATGTGGTAGAAACCTAGCAGATGGGCTGTGTCTTTTATTATCGGCTAGGGGTGAACAGACCTGAACCTGGGGAGCAGTACTAGATCAGGCAGCAAAGAATATTCTCTGACTTGCATATGTCTCCCATGGTCTGAAAATACATGAGGTGCTTATATCCTCTGATGGCCTCTGAAAAATAATCCAGATAAAGGGCTAGGTGGGTGGCTTGTCAGCCATCAAAGCCACATAAGTAGCAAGGCAGAGTGAAAATAAGAGAGCCATGATTACCCATCTCCTCTAGATCGTAACCCAAGTGCATGCGCATGGCAGAAAGTCATAGAATTATAGAATGGCTTGGGTTGGAAGGGACCTTGAAGATCATCAAGTGCCAACCCTCCTGTCATGGGCAGGGACACCTCCCACTAGAGCAGGTTGCTCAAAGCCCCATCCAGCCCGGCCTTGAACACTTCTAGGGATGGGACATACACAACTTCTCTGTGCAACCTGTTTCAGTGCCTCAGCACCCTCACAAAAGCGGCAGCCAGGATACCAGAAGTATCCCAGGCCCTTCTGTGCTAGGCACTGCCCTTCCCCAGTCAACAGAGCCATTTACATCAGGTACTATTAGGTTTTAAGGAGGAAGGGTTGGGGCTGGATAACAGGAGGACACAAGGCCATGCAACGTGCTGGTCTGCAGAGGTTCTATTTAATAAGGGAACTAGTCACGCCAGGTTTTGAAGTCAAAGCCAGACAGTCGCAGGAAATTTGCATGAGCATTATTCCATAGGATTTCTAATCCTTTCCTTATAGCAGTATGTTTTCTCGAGTGAATGCACTCCCTCTGGTGGCTAATTTTCTGTCTCCATTTCACTCTGGTTTTTAGTGCTAAGGCTGAATGTGAGCAGTTGGCTAAAAGAACTGAGAAAGCAATAAGCTACTGCTTTTTTTAGGCTAGTTTGTTCTCAGCAAGGAGGGCACAGCTAAAGTCTGGCCAGTCAAATGTATTTGAAAGTAATCCACATTCATGGAAAAAGATGAAGCTAAAAAAAAATATAATAAATATATCTGTTCAGAAAATTTCTGGAAAGAAGCCTAAACCACTGTATTTTTGTCAGGCAAATGTTCTGTTGGCCTGAGCACTAAGCTTTTTAAAAAAGTTGTTAATTCACAAAAGATAAATCAATGATGTGTCAGACTCCCTCTTATTAATTTCCTCTAAAGCATCTGTTATGTCTTGCAATGCAAGCTTTTCTGGACAGAAACCACCTTTTTCTGATCATAGCATGGTAGTCAGGGCAATAGATGCTACTGCTGCCGGTAAAGCCATAGGAAGAACCCAGATGCTGAAAATCACCAACAGAGTGAGAATTCTTCACTCTGAAGGATAAACCTCTTTTGGATGTGGTCTGTATGTCATCTGTGCATACAGTCAATTAATTTGCCCACACATTTTTATAGAATGCTCATGGTTAAGCAAAGCCAGTGTTACAATGGTATTCAGTAATTAAACGCTATTCTGAGGCTGGGAAACATTAGGAGGAAGTGTATTTACTTAATTAGCTGTCACGTTCTGCTTCAAAAGACAGAAACACCTGCAACTGCTGCAAACTTGCTTGCCTGTGGGTTGACACACTCCAACACCTGGTAAACTTCCTGCCTTACAAAAAAGAGCTGTTCTCACAGCTCCAGCAGCTGGATTTAGATGCTGAGCCAACTGCCTTGGCACTGTGGTGGAAGGGCTTATGGTAGTTTCAGTAGATTTGGAGCAATTTTAATGGGGGCAAGAGGGAGAGAGCTGGGGTGGTTTGTTTCACTTCCTGCTGTATCCTCAGCTACCCAAGCAATAGTGTGTCCTGGGACAGGCACCGCTGCTTGGTCAGAGAATGGGAGCAGCAAAGTGTCCTAGTGCTTCTGGCTCAGTGCTTGCAGAATTAGACCAATGCTAAATTTCGAGACCAGTCCTACCAACAGGGGTCCTTTACTACTGTCTTAAAAAGACCCCTCAGTGACCATTTAACCTTGAATTAACTTTGTATCCCAGAAGCCGTCTAATTACATAATCTATAAAATCATAGTTGAGTTTCTGTCATAATTCACTTAATTGCATGTCTGTTGCTTCAGTGCTTCAATTTGGGGAAATTTCTGTTTCCTTACTCAGGAAAACGGTTTACGCTCTCAAGACTAATTTGCCAGCTGGAGCATAGTTCTTTTGCAGAGGGGTGCAAAGATAAGGCTCTTACAAATATCTGAAAGCACCATCATCTCTGCATTTATACTTTCAACTGTATTTATGTCAATGACATTGCAATCAGGTCCTCGCTCCTAGCGCATGTTGCTCTGAAGGTGGCAGTCTATGGAGGCACAGATTTGACCCCTGCGTTGCTTTGAAGAAGCTAACAAGGAAAAGGTATTAAACCCCATTTATGGCACAAAGATTTGGGAAATATTTTACTAGCTTTAAGTAGCACTCACAGATTCCCTACAAGTCCTCTCGGTTTTCAGGCAGGGTGATAGGTCCAACCTGGAACTCAAGTAGGTCTTATGAGAAAGAGACCAGGAAGTATCTTCGTTTATTTTTTTACTCTCCTTTACATAGATTTTGTTCCTAAGATGAGACAGTTGCGGTCCTGAACTAGTAACAGAATCATAGAATCGCCTTGGTTGGAAGGGAGCTTTCAGATCATCTAATCCAACCATCAACCTAACACTGACAAAACCCATCAGAAGAGGATCATCAGCTGATTCATCCACCTGGAGGACCGCACTGGTGTAGCTGTGCATCATTTGGCAGTTGTAAACAGAAATCAAGCGAGAGATTCCCAGTTCACAAAATTAATAGACACCAGGGTCTATTCTTCAAGACCTTAGATTGTATAAGATCTTGTAGTTCTGATATTTTTTAAAGCAAGGGATATTTATGTTTTTGTGGAAAAACTCATTAATATTTTTGAAAATTTTTTTTTTGACAGTCCATGACATTCTCTTGAAACTTAGCAAAATAACCTCTGTTTTACATATACAGCTAAATTAATACTCATAGAATTTATTGCAAGACTACCACTGTTAGAAAGAAAAGATTGTGGTGATTTTTAAAAACCTTTTTTATGTAAATAATCACTGCTGTCATCTTGAGTGGGTATATGTGAGTGGGGAAAAATAACAAATGTTTGGTAAGATTTGGTAAAATTAGGGTAACTTAAAGAATCAATAGAATGAGTTTTGAAAATAATAATTAACTCCTTTCAGAAACATCTACATTTTGATGCTTATTTTAAAGGTGAGAATGGTAGAATATTTCAGCCAGCCTGCTTCAGAGCAAAGATGCTGCCTTGTGTCTCATTACATTTGTCTATGTTATTTTATTATGGCAGAATAAATTTTTAAAAATCTTAAAAAAATCCCAAAACAATAGCTTCTTTTAACAAGATTAAAAACCTTCTAAGCATGTGAAGAACTGAATATGAGTCACATTCAGCAAAATTACTTATGCCAATCCAGCTCCAGCGCTCATTTAAAATGCACGTGACTTAAAAGCTGTGTGTCTGAAACAGCTATTTACACTTTAAAGAAAAACAAACAAACAAGAAACCCAAACAATAACATACCTGGAGAAAAACCCCAACCAAATCAAAAAAACCCATCTTTGTATCTCAAAATTCTCATTTTAGGTGTCTTGTAGACAAACCCTGGTTCCAGATAATAGCCTGGTGCAGCATGACTGAGTGACAGCAAAGAGTTGACAAGGAGCCTTCCCCAAAGATTAGTATTTGTAACAAGAAAGATATTTTAGCTCAGTCGAAAAGTAAACAAATAAGGACTCCAAGATGGTATTCAAAGTCCTGGCCCTATATTGATATAATTGAAGCTGGGTTTATCCTTTTGCATCACAAATAGCTGTTCTGTATATTTCCGTTTGTTTTTCCAGATGATGAAATGAATTTACCAGTACCCAGCGACCATTGGGATTGTGGCATTTTCTCCTGTTTGAGTTCTCATAAAGATGCCAAGGAAAAGAGAAGATGGATCAGCAAGTGCATGAAGAATAATTACAGTTGAAAATAACAGAGTGTTATTTAGTTCTGGCTTTAGCACTGTATAGCTTATAACCTATCAGATATATTATATACCCTATGAAAAAATAACGCTTTTTTTTTGCCTAGGAGCAACACAAAAGCAGGGGCTCTTGGATCTGTGAAGGGGAGCATAAATAGTGTCCCTCCTACAGGGACAAAAGTGCCTCAGCTGTAGAAAGTAAAAATGCTTTGTTGTCCCTTGGTCTGACCAAATAAAAGATGCAAAATAGCATAGCTGAGAAGGAAGAAACTTTTCCCAGTGCAGAAACCCAGTGTGTCAAAAGTACCCTGGTTACTTCAGCTGGGGTCATGATTTCAACATCGCTTTAAATATAAAATACTTTTGTCATGGAAAATCAGGATTGCTTATCCCCATTTCTAGTCTAAGGTCATAAAGGATCTGGGGCCGTGAACCAAAGCTTTCTGAGAAGTCATCCCCCAAGAGCCACATGCTTCATCCCAGCTTTTGGGGCGGATCTTTCATTCAGGGAGTTGGACTGGGAGGTCTCTGCGTTTCCTCCCTTGGAGTTGAAGGAGACAGGCGCAGATGTGAAGACAGAGATGTCTCCAGTCCTCGCCTGTCTGCTGGTTTTCCTGGCAGGCTGCTGGGGATGCCAGCACCACCCCTGCCGCTGCACGGGCAGGGTCTTCATTTGTCAGGAGAGCAAGGTGGTCCAGGTTCCCCGGGACATCCCCACCAACACCACCGAACTGTAAGTAGGCAGAGGGACTGGCTGGAAGCCTGTAGCCTTGTTACTGGCTCTCAAAACAAACTGCTTCTTGGCAAGCCAAGGGTCAGGTTCACAGGGAGTAGCTTGGGAGACTTACGCCAGCTGTTTGGAGAGCACAGCCCTTCCTCTGACACCCGCTTAATTACATCTCAGCGCTCCTCTCCATTACTTGGCTCGTGCTCATTTCAAGATCTGTGTTAAAAAGATATGGTACGTTACAATGCAAAATGCAGACTAAATTTTAAACAAGCTTCCTTGGTGCTATGACAGTAAATTGAAGCATAAAGCCTAAGCTTTCTTTACAGCTTGCTTTAGCGTTGTTGAAACGTGTCGTGCAACTTGTCTGCCCCAAACAACTTGATGATGAGTGTTTGTTTGTACTGTGGGAGCTTTCCAAAGGTTTGTGCTTGTTTGCCAAGAAGCAACTTAACGTTTTCTTTTTGAAATCATGAAGGCATTACAGAAAGGACTCTGATAAACATCCAGTGAGTGATCCTCCTCTATCTGAGGAGCAGCACAACTGCAGTTGGAGAGAGTGAATAACATAAAGATACCATACTGCGTTACTCAAGGAAGGGTTTTATCTATCTTAAAGCTTCTCTTTGTTTTCCATAAAGTAACGTGAACAATCCTGTATGACAGCTGTTTTCTGTGTCAGTAGCACAGGCAAGCAAAAGAGCTTGTGCCTTGCAAGTACATAACTGTGCATGTGATTTTTTTCATTTTAACTTCTGTTAAAGCAAGTTATATCACCCTTGCCTACACCCACAGCCATCTGACATCATTAGGACCTAAAGCGAAAATGAAAGGAATAGTCCCAGATAAACCCTTTGATTAATAAGCGGAGTGGCAAATTTAAAGGGAGGTTACAAGGAAGAATAGTATGTCACTCATTGGAAAAATATACCTCTATCCTGATTTTACATGCCACAATATATCCATAGTTACCCTCTTACAGTATTCTTAGGGTTTCATTCAGAAAGAGGAGTTGTTATGCTTAGTGAATAGTGAAAACTTGATAAAATTGTTGGAATTAACCACGGAAGGTCAGTAAAAGTTTAAATCATTCTCGTAACTACAGGGGAAAATAATCCATCTGTGATTTAGGTCATCTAAATATGTTCCCACTGCTAATTTTGTTTAATTTTGCTTTGATTGTTTCTTTAGATTACACAGTTAAGATTTGCCTTCTTGGGATTAAGAAAAAGCAGTTTATAATTATTTCTGCAAAGCAGTAGAGTTTTATAGCACCAAAAAGCACCTGTTAGTAAAATGGAAGTGTGTATCCTGCGAGACAGGCAGATGACAACTCTAGTGCCACTGAGAACAAGGAATGAATCCTTTCTAAATCCTTTCTTCTGGCTGGACTCTCTCATTTTGACTCTGTTCTCACACCAACGTTCAGTTACTTGGGTGATAATTCTGGTCCCATTCAATCACTATAGCCCTGGGACGGATTTCAGCATAGCTTAAGAATTTGTCCATGAAAACTTTGTAGAGTTGCTTTGAATATACCAAATGTTAGTGTTGCTAAAGCAAGATATATTAGCTGAAAAAACTACTAAGTGACCGATAAGCCTTAGATTTTTCCTTCAAGGTCAAGGGGGTCTAGAAAGGTGCCTTCCTACACATCTCTCTGCTAAGTGGCCAGCAGTGTGATTTGGGTGACTAAAATAGATTTTTACTCCTCCAGATGCTGTTGCAAATGCACTCTTGGTAACAAACAAAGTTTGCTTTGTGCTTCTTCAAAAAGTCTCAAGGATTCAAAAGGGTTTTAAAGTCAGTGTAGCAACTTGAGCACAGACGTCCACAATGTCTAAGGACACCGTATAGGAAACAAGGGCAGACGACTTCTTGCTAAGTACAGCTCCTGTAAGGTACTTTTTTCGTTTGAGAGCTCATTCTGGGAGTGCTGGATACAGCTGATGTTCATTTGACATAAAGGAGGGGGGCGCAGTTCTTCAGTACACTTCACCTTCTCTTATGTGGTTTTGATAGCTTTCCTAAGCTTTCCTAGTGCCTTTTCGATGTTGAATAATACGCTCATGAAAGCTTTGGAGAGTGAACAGAAGCCTGATAAGCCTCAGGCACTTCTCCTGTTCCTGTGTGGTTTTGTTCCACTACAGCTGTTTCTTAAGTTGGGATGCTGGCGTGTGGCAGCCAGCTCTGCTACTTGCTAAGAAAACTCAGAATAAATGCAAAAACATTGCCCTCAACGGCCATTATATCTGCTGCTTGTCATGGCTGATTTTTTTTTTTTTGAGGCCACTGACACATGCTGTCGTCACAGCTTTCTTTGTTTCCGGTTTGCCAACAGTGAGAGCTTATGCCCCTCAGTGAACAGGAGTTCTGTGGCATCGTACAGAGCTGAGGGTCTGCTCCTGGTTGGATTAGCATCTGCCATAGCAAGAGCCTTGGCAGAGGGGAGGGCTGGCAGCCTCTTACAGTGAGGGATTTCAGTTTGTACTTACCGTTTGGAAACAGAGCTGGGATCAGAAACCATGGGTTTTTGTTACTGGTTTTGCTGCCACATTTACTTTTTTACCTACAGGGCAAAATCTCACAAGAGGATAGTTACAACTTGTTTTGTACATTGCTTCTTACAGATATGCAAGCACTCTGCAGCTGGTGGGCTTTGAGTGTTTGCAGGGAGGACTTTTTATAGATACCAAGATGCCTGTGAGAAATGTAGCTGACTATAACCGTAAGAAATCAGGGGCTGAAAAATCAGATGGGAAACATAGGGTCATCTGTGTTAAAGTATTAACTATTAATTGTCTCACAGACTGATAGAGAGGGAGCAGTTCAGTAGCTAAGACAGTTTAATCCTTGAAGATTTAAACCATTTTTAAAATGGTATCCCAAGGAAATAAAGACCTCTGCTCCAGCAGCTAGGCCCAGCCATTTGGGCAGCAGACTATGTCTCTGATTTGACAAAGCAAAGCAAGAGTAAAAGGCCATTTAAGAAGGGAAGTGAAAAAGATTGCTTCATCCAATTCTGCTTGCAGTCCTGAGGAGTTCTGTGAGAGAAAAGTTACTATCAGCATTTTACCTGCTTCTGTGACTAAAAAAGTGTAGGGGAATCAAATTTGGTCATGTTGTATTTGTTACAAAGAGAAACTGCCTCCAACTCGGTTATTTTCCTAATTTTATCCTGCTTCTAAGCTTTACTTCCTTGATGTTTAGCCCTCCTTCACTGGCCTACAAGTGCAGCAACCAACAGCTGCATGTAGATGTTGACCACTCAGTTCCCTCTGCCTGACCGCTTCCATACCCTGGAGACCATATGAGAAACATCTCTGGAGATGGAAACTCCCCAAAGAAAGCTTGCAAACTTGGGAATGTGACTCAGCTAATTAAAATGAATTGTTTTACACATTAGCTTGCCAGAGGGCTTTGACAGGAGAGAGGTGCCAGTTTTAGAAAGGAGCAGCTGAGACGACTGAAATAGTTGACAACAGAGATGGTCCATCATTTGGCACCCATCTGGCAAAGTGCTATCTAAGAGGAAACTGCAGGTAAAATAAATAAAGCCTAAACTTGATGAGCTGGTGTTTTGTATTTTAAAACCCATTCTCTGGCTTCACTAGACAGTTTAGCCATTGTCAGAGTGGTTTAGAGATATGTTATACAGAGTGTTTTCTCCCAGGCATCTGCAAACTATAAACAATGGGTTTTTTTACTTGCTCTCTGCATAGGTGTTTTTGTACAATTGCTCAAGGATATTTATTTTAGACTATCAAGTCAAGGCTGAGTAGATGTCTGACCACTAAAACAGTGGCTGCCTTGAAATAGAAAGTTCTGTGTTATGTACTGAGTCGGACGTGCTTCCCTGCAACAGAAGGTACAAATGATGCGAACAGTAGCTGCAGCACTTAGTGAGTGAAATTAGGGTATTTGCTGGGAGCTGAAGTTAGGGTATTTTTGTTATGTTATCACACTTGAAGTTGAAACTACATTGAAACCTGCAAACAATTACAGTTCTTGTTCAGGTGTTTATACTGATGGACTGACCTTAATCTAAGAAACAGGGTGTGAAGAGGATAAAGTCAGCTAACAGAATGAAGGTCCATGAAGCTTTCAAGTGTTATGGTAGTTAATCAATAAACCCACATAATATATTTTATCAGACATCAGGGATGAGAATATTTGCATAGCAGAGCATATTCAGAACATATTACACACTATCTAAAGATTTTTTTTTTCTTTTTTAAATTTAAATTAGCTTTGTTTCTGTTAGGGTAGGAAAAAATCTGCACTTGGTGCTACATTCTTTTGCTCCCAAATTTACGATCAGTTCACACTTTGAAGTAGAAAGCTATAGAGGTTGCTGTACAATCACTAGCTGTATATTGGTGGAGTGGTCCAATGTTTATGCTGGATTCTGTATTTGACATTTTCATTGGGAGGATAAAAAGAAATAGGCAAAGCATAAGAGAGAAAAAAGAGAAGGAAGAAAGTGACACTAAAGAAGGATAATAAACTCTGCAGGGCAGATCCTCAGCTAGTATAAATTACCAAGTACATATCTCTAAAGAAACATCCAGTTTCCAAAGCTTCAGGAGCTTTTCAGCACAAGAAGGTGTGCTGCACATAACAGGAGATGCTCTGCAGTGCATCACTCTCCACTGACTTGCTCATGATACTATGGCAATAAAAAGATAGGCAGGAATTTCGTCCAACTTACGGTAACTTCAGCTTGATGCATCTATGAGAGATGCATGAGTCTGAAGATGTATAGATACATGCATATATATACCTAATGTATCTTTAAATGAAAGTGCATTCAACTTAAAATTTAATGGCAAGTATATGACTTGTTAAATCACTAAGCTTTTTGCAGGGACACTCAGTGAAAGCCAAGAATTGATTTTGTTTGTGTGCAGCATTGAGAGGGTACCAATGTCTACACCAGCTGATGCCCTTCTCTGGAGTCTACTACAAAGAGATTGTCCCAATGTAGAAGTTATGGCTTTTCTGTCTGTCTCTTCTTCACACACGCAAAAAATAGAGAGCCCATGTTACATCCCCATATGTCTGATACCAGGCAAAATTGGTTCCTGGGGCTGGTCGACTTCCCAAAAGAAAGCCTCTCCGTTAGGTATAGTCTGCTCCACTTCATGCAATGAATCAAAATATGCCTATTGAATGAGATTATTATTGATGTTTTTCTAAAGCATTTGGAAGATTAGACTAGTTGTTTGTAGGTGTTACATTTTCTCATCTCAAACAGAGTGTCTTCATCTTCAGTGCCTCCCCATTCAAATCTTCTCAAATTATAACCTAGGAGAGTTTGACAGTAATATTTTTCATTACATGCATGCTGGTAAATACCAAGATTTAGTGTAGAGACACAGCAAGAGAGAAAAGTCCTGGTAAGATCAGAAATAAGTTGGTTTTAAACTAAAATGTGGTTAAAAAGGGGAAGTTGGTAAGCCTAGGGGACATTACAAAGTAGGATAGCGGCCTTTACATCTCTGACAAGAATATGAATCACAAAACAGATTTGAGGAATCATGACTTAGCTGATGTTATGCAGCAGTTAATTTTCCTTTGCTCTGAATGATATGCCATGCTACGCTCTTCAACAGTATGGATGATTTCTGAGCTTCATTTATTCCCCTTACTACCGCTTCTCACAACTCATCAGTTTTCACTGCACAGAATTAAAACACTGTATTTTAGATTTTGTTGCCTTTTCTTTTTTAATATTAAAATTTATTAATTTCATATCTTATCGCACCCAGGGGGGCCAAGACATTTTGGTTCAGGGAATCGTATTGGCAAATGCAGAAAGGGGTGGGCGCCTGCCCCTCATGCTCTGACCTAGCAGGGTACAAGCTGCTCTACTGTAAGAGCCTCAAAGCCAGGACAACTCATTCTTTATCCTTGTATCTGCATTTGTCCATATGATATTCTTTCAGCTCCTAACTTGGGTTTATAATTGACAGCTTGAGAATTTGAGGTATTTGTTGTCCGGATCTGGCCCTTAGTAAAGTCGTATCAGTATTACAGTCCTGAAGAATAAAGCTTGTTATCTCCCTCAAAACACAAGCCATGCCTTATTAGTTTTAAAAAAATAAAAATAAAAAATTTTAAAAAAAGGTTTCCCAATGACTTCATCTTGCCAGCAGCATTTTTGAGGTGTAACAGAGAAGAGATCTCCAATGGAAGGTGTCTCTAAAGGCTCCAAATGGAATTCCTCTAGAAGAGTATCAAACACAAAATGTGTCGCTGATAAGCCAGCAGGAGAGTCTGTTGTGCAGCTCAAGGGTTTCCTTTCCAGATGCCAGGGGGGGTCTCATGGGACTGGTGTGTTGCTGAAAACACTGGGTTTGTGGAGAGCTTAACAAGGGTGAAAGACGGGGAAGAAGGAGTGAATGCCACAGAGAGCACAGTTGCACAGAAGAGAGATGCCAAGTGAATACACATCCCAAGGGGAACAGCTGCTCCAAGTGCCAGCGGTGTGTGTGCAGGAGAGAGCCCTGCAGTGCCAAATCGAATTATCTGGCATAGCAACAGAAAAACCAAACCTGTTAAACACCCAGCTGAGGAGCGAAAGAAGTCCACATAAAGTTCAGTGTGCCTCACTCTCTTCTAACTTGATGGCTTTTTAGTTAGTTCTGCTTAACTTTCCTGAGTGTCCTTGTGCCAGCAAGCTAGAAGATAATTGGGGTAGGTTCACAGCTAATTTAAATTGTCATAGCTTAATTAACTTCAGTGGAAAGAACTAAGTTCATTTTCACGTCTGGCAATGAGGACCTCTGTCAGCCATGTGTTGTTCATTCTGGAAGCAGCCGATTGGTAATTAATATGTGTGTGTGCTTGGTAAACAAGATATTTTGTGCATTACTGACAGGTTTTATTTTTCATCTCAGTCTATTAGTTTTACACAGTGAGGGGCAAGCACTTTGGTAGGAAAAGTCACTTTTCTTTGTTTAAGACCTTGACCTTTTCAGACAAAACCTGTAAATTATTTCACACACTTTGTCTGTAGTTTGATTGGACTGGTCTTATTAGCAGTGAAATTTAAGTCATTAAAATGAAGCTTATTTCAAATTATAGGTCAGAGTCAAGACTGGACTTCATATAAGAATATAGAAAATTATTTCTTCTAATTGTCTTGCATACACTGTAATAAGGACTCCATTTTCCACGTTTCATCAGGTGCGGTTTCCTTGATTTTTGGTGTTTAGTCTCAGAAAGGCTTGTGATTTGTTTGCTTTTGCATGTTTTCTTCCCAAACATCCTAAGGTGTTTCAGGAGCTTAGCCTGGAAAGTATGGATGCTTCTTATCTCCCATTACCTTATCAAGCCACTCAGATGTATTTGCTCCTGGTTAGCTGAAGGAGAAATTACTGACTGTTTTTATATGCAGAGGGAGATACGTTTCTGAGTGAAATGCCTTCAATCCAACTGAGTATGAAGTCTTTTTTTTTTTTTTTGCAAAAGCATATTTCCATGACTTTTGCACTTTCTGAGCCTCTGCCTTTGCCTGGACTAGCTAAATAATTCTATATCTTTGACTATAGCATATTCAGATCTTGCTGTAGACAGGGCAGCTTCAATTTTAAACATATACCCATTGGGTGAGCTTGCACTGATACTTTCACCTCTGTCCGCTCTCTTATCTACTCAAGAATGCAGTTACTAGTCAGCATTTTAGGTTATTTGTGGGGAAATCCTGTTTTGTGAACACCTATGGAACACTACTCAGGTAATGGTCGTGCTGACATAAAGTTTCCCCATAGCACACATGAAGATCTACTTTCTGATATGAATCCTTGCCTAAATACAGTCAATCAGAATTAATTTGTAAATATTTATTTGTAAGAAATCTGTGAATCATCAGTGGTTTTCCAAAAACACCGTGTGCATAAAAGTGCATTGAGCAGAACTTTCAAGTTTTCAATGTTTGATTTATCTTCTTCATGAGAGTGGAGCAAGGAGGGGATACACTTTCAAATGATGGTCAGCAGGTATATTTTTTTATTTGAAGTAGTAGCGTACAATGAAGACTCTGTTAAGACTGGAAAAGGAACTGGTGCTTGTTTTCTCAGAAGAGTTTCTGGTGTTCCGTATTTATGTTCTGAACATAAAAATGTGGAATGCAGTGGGATACTCATAAAGCCTCCCCTCACCCTTACCCACAACCAGATCCTACACAAAGAAGTGAAGGGAATAGTGTGCATGTGCACAGGCTGTCCATGTGTGTTTAACCTCTTCCTCCACTGGTTTGGCTCCAGGCAAAGAAGATGAGAATGGAAAATGAACAGCATATATGTGTAGCTGTAAATGATAAAATGGCCAAGGTTCGGGTGGGAGAGAGTAGCGATGGAAGGAGGGACTGTCTGCCCATCCCTTTTTCCTAGAACCAAGAGCATGGGATGGGAAGAAGTGATATGTAGTCATTTGGGGTTAGTTTTCTTCATTGAAAACGATTGTCACATGGGCAGGCTAAGGATTATAATGGTTTTCTTTACACACCTTCTGAAAGCTTTTTAATGGTTTTATAGAGTTGTACTTAAAAAGGATGCCTGGTGTAACACTCTTGCCTACTCTTGGCTTTGAGAGGTTTGGATTTCAGTGCTAACTGCAGGGTAAGCTTTGATTTCTTTTCTCGCTTGTACCATCACATGATATAAGTATATTAGGCTCTGGCCTTTACTAGCCCAGTAAGAATTTTTCAGAAAAGAGTCTTTGTCAAAGGGCTGAGAGAGCCATGGACCCTCACCGAAGTATGAAAGCAAACCTGGCTCCAGCAGTGGAAGCACTGCCCCTACTGCTTTCTCTGGCACCTCCAGTCTCCCCACTGCTGGAAAAAGGAGCACAGATCAGCCAAATCCTTTTTTTTTTTTTTTTCTTCTTGTTAACTACTAGAAAGTGATCAGTTCTGAGGGAGTCTTTCCTCGCAATGCAGTCTCCCAACAGGAATATTTATGGACATACAGAAATTTCTGAACAAGCAAGGTTTAAGAAGAGGGACTATAAACACCTCTGCTATGGGAAGATAGTGGGTTGACACTAAAAAACCTGCCTTGTCCCTGAAGTTTTCTGCAGCCAACAAAGCTGCTATGGAAATTTTTCCTTTCCTTTTTTTGGCAAGTGGAGAGTCATAAAAGAAGTACAGACTGTGTCAGAAAATGACAGCAAAACAAGAAATGCCCCAGCAGAGCAACAACTCTCTCTAGGTTTAACTACTGGTTTGGGGAAATACTCACTGTATCTGAATCCCAGGAGCTGTAATTTTCTATCTGCAGTTTATCGTTGCCATGGCAGATGAAGCCCAGACCTCATTCCTCAGTGCTTTGAAATTGGCATTAGTGGCCCCTGTGAGGGAATGCCCTACAAGAAAATCTAGGGTTTGATTCCACTGGTGTTCGTACACATCCTAATTGCTTACCCAAGCAGCTCAGCTGCTTTCCAGTGGGACGAAGCACAGGTGTGAAAGTACCCATCTGTACGTATTTGCAGATTCAGGACTTTGTGCTATTGCAGTAGACAGGAAACCACTCTAGGGATAAAAAAAAACAACGGGTGTTGAAAGCAGAAGTGGAATAGGTAGCCAACTGTTTAAATTTATTTTGAATTATTAAGGGAGTTTTTAATTGTTTTAATGAACCATATGGAAATGATGAGATTTTCTTAGGGCTCACAAAGTTTTCTATAAATATTAAGAGATTTCACAACATTCCTGATAAGTATGTAAACATAATTTTATCCATTACAGAAACAGCAAGGCTAGGGGATGTAAAGGATGAATAATTTCCCAAGAGCACAGGGTAACAAATCAGTGGTTTAGCTGGGACAACAGCCGCTTCAAGACCTTATTCACCAGATTGTACTCCTATGGCAACATATTTCCTTGTACAAAGGAAAAAAATTATTTCTTTCACCTTCATATTTCTTTCTAATCACTATTTCTCATCACGGGAAGGCTTTATGCTCAGGAGTGTGAAACAGTCCTGCTGCTCTGAATCTCGTAAGGCAGTATGAAGTAAGAGCTCTACTATTTTGTAATGTTTAAGTGATGTGTGCACAGTTTCAGAGTTTTTCACTCAAATATATTTTTACTGACGTGGTACGTCTGCATCATCACCTTTTCCGCTTTCTATATTTTTTCTCGTATCAGTTTCTGTCACTGTGTTAGAAGAGCAGCATTTTGCAGTAGTGTTATAGTCAGTGATTTAAAGACAGCTGAGGTGGAGATTTTTGTGGGCATTTAAATTACAGATAACTGTTGACACTGTTATGGTCAGTAGGGCTGCCTATGGAGCACTAATTGGAAGGTTTTCATCTGTTTGTGCATTTAGCTGCTATCTGTAGAGGTCTCCTTAGCTAGAACCCTTCATAAATACATGAATGACACATCTACTTGATTATTTTTTATATACAATATTCATGTACCAAACATTATTAGTTTGGTTTCCTTCATTTCCATATATGTTATTGCTGTGTTATATTGGTGCAGCCCACCATGTCCCATGAAATCATGTTGGGTTTTGATCACTTTTAGCATAAAAGTTAGAGCACATCCTTCCTGGATTTTACTAGAGCACTACAGGGGCTAGACACAGAGGTGTGTATCTCTATGAGGTGTCTGACAAGGAGGGCTTGTCCTTGGTACATACCGATGCCCTATTCTTGTGGGGATGGCTGTGGACCAGCAGCATCTAGGGCTTTGCCATTTTGTTTGTCTGTCGGAGGCATGAACGCTGTCTGGAAGAAACGTTCCAGTGATGCTAGGAAACAGGGAGACTGGCTCTTTTTTCAAGGCTTTGAAAGGCTATTTTTCTTCCTCCACGTCAGGCTGCCCAAGAGGCGGCCTTGGTTCTAGGTATGGATTCATTTGTTTAGCGTCCTCCAGGCTGAACACACATAGCGGTGGTTATCAGCAAAAATAGGGAATGAGGCAGGGGTATGCTTCAGAAGTTCCTGCTTGCGTCTCCTTGAAGATTTTCTGCATTCCACAGAAAGCTCATTAGCCTCTGCTTTAGAGGGTAGGCAGGCTGCTATTTTTATTAGCAATGCCTTTTCCAGCTAAAGTACATCCTTACAATGTTCGTCATATAAAGGAGTTTATATATTTCTGTAATGCACCTTATACCAGTTTCCTGTTTATACGAACAGCAGCTTTGGGCTTCAGCCTATGTTTCGTAGAAATACTCAGGGTTTTGCTAGGCTGCACTCAACTGAATCAGGTTGACACTCGATCCTAGAGGCCTACAGTCCCAGAAGCCTTAATCTTAAATATGGTATAAAATGCTTTTCTTAAAACACTCCAAAGAAGGAAGAATCTTCTTGGACTTCTAATCTTGGACTAAATGATTACCAGAGGTCCCTTCCAACCCCATATCACTCTGTGATCCTGTGAAAAAGGTGCACCTAGACTATGGGGAGGTCAAAATTTCACCTTGACCATCAGCTGTAGCAACAGTGTAGGAGCTTCCATGGCGCTGAGTTCCCCTAGTTGGAAAGTTCTTTTCCAGCATCAGTATCTGTATTTCATCAGCTGCTGTAACAGAACCCAATGACTCTGCTTCCTCTGCTAGCCTGCCTAACAGCATCCTTCCAAGTTCTGCTTGGCTTCCATTGTCATCTAAACATTATTCCCTCTTGTTGATCTTATTGAAGAGGTGATGATGGCAGATCCTTTCTGGAAAAAAAAAAGAGTGTCCAACTGATCACTAACCATTCCATGCTCATTATGTCAGAGGTTACTTCTGCCAGATAAAGGGATAATCAGCTGAAACATCTGTGTGTTTCAGAGATTATCCTTGAGCAAAGGAGGCAAGAAAATCAAACAGCATAGACAAAGGCAGACAAAATGTTTGTTGTGGCTTAGTATGTGGGCCTGAAGTGCCTCAGTCTGAGAAAGTGGGAGAGAATGACCATTATCATGCCTACTCTTTGCATAATCTATTTGCAAGAAAAGATATACATGTTATATTACTAAAAAAAAAAAAAAAGAAAAGAAAAAAGCAGCTGACTAGTGAGCTGAAATAATCAAAAGGGCTGAAATAACAAGCTCGTCTATCCCAACAGGTTAAGGGATATAAATTACAGGCACATTTTCTCAACAAAGTAATGAACTACAAAATTCATATATATTCTCCATTTTTTGCAAGGCCAACCCATATTTAAAAGTTGAGATGTTTTACCATGTAAAAAAGAGAAAAAAGTATAGGAGATCTTGCAAGGAAGCTGCAATTAGAGTAATATAGAGTAAAGTAATGATGCAGACCTTTGAAATTAATCTGAGGAAAAATGTAACGATTCTGGAAGGGTATGTGTGAAACTTTGCAGTGACATTTCTGGTTCAGTGGTGATGCTGACTGTCATTTTTGCTGGCCCTAAAGAAAAAGCAAACATGGTTAACCAAGCCTCTTGCAGAAAATTCTATCAGCCAGATAAGATGTTCAGCACTTAATGTACAGTACATTGGCTGATTGTGCATGTCGCCGGAGAAGAATGTGAGGCCAACTCATTTTTTTGTTACAAACGCTGATGGGGACGATTCCATCTCCGCATAAAGAGATTATCATTACGTCGCTGATTGGTTAACCTCTGTTCCCATTATTCAGGCTTATGCATGCGATAAAAGGTCCATCCAATACATGCTGAAATATTAGTGGAACAATTCCTATTGATTTCCGTTAGATTGTGCCATAATATTGGGCCCAGTCTTTCACTGCATTGCTTTAGCACATGGTCATCAGTACTGAGGTGTCAGCTAACAAAAGCCACCGAGCTGTGGACAGTTTTCTCATACAATTCATGAATAGCTGTGTATATAAAATTGAGAGCATTAGACAAAGCCAAGTTCTTATACAATTTATACCCCCTTAATTATCTTCTATCACAATGAGTTGTCATTGGTTTTAATTAAGCAAACATACTTAGACTGGCAAGATGTGTTGCTTCATGTTTTACCCCTGCTGGAAATGTTTATTTCTGTTTTCAAATTTTAATATGAAATACCAGAGAGGTGGAAGGAGAGCAGAGGTTTCAAGCACCCTGTCATCCAGTACTGTATATTATGGTTCCCTTACTTTGTCCTCACAGTGAGCAGTCAAGATAAGCCAGTGATCTGCAGCCCATCTAATTTGTTTTTCCATCATTTTTTTAAGTTGTCTTAGGTGCAATAATCATTACAGTGTAAGTGACACTGCTGGGAAAATCAATTCTTTGTCACCAAATAGAAAATAACTTACGCTACACTTGAAGCATAATTGGTGTTTTGGTTTTTTTGTCAGACTTTCAGGTAACTGCTGACTACTTTGGCCAAGAAAGTTCTGCATCTTCTGGCAAAGGCAACTGCTTGCTAGAAAATGTTATGAAATCTACTTGCAATTGAAATGTAATAAAAGCTGGTTATGGATCTACACTGAATTTTCTGTCAGATGTTCAATATTACACTCTTGAAGATTAAAAAGTCTCTGAATATGTATTAGCAAGATAGAAGGCTATTCCAGATAGGCTTTGAACCATGCTCTTCAGTGGAGCATGTGTATGACTTTCAGTAGTACATCTGTCATATATTCTATTATTATAAGATTATTATTCCCCTTTTGCTGTTTATCTATAATTCAACTTACGTGCTATATGTAGTCACAAAGCCTGCATAATTGATGCCAGCTTTTCAACCTAAGGATGAACAGGAGTTAGCAGAGGTTATCAGCACCTTGCATTGTTCTCACACCTCTGGGGTGTCATGTGGTGTGCCAAAATCCTTTTCAGTTATACTGTATATGATGAAAAAAACTCAGGGCTGGTAGTTTGTGCTTGGCTAAATTTTTAATAAGAATGTTATATTGGAAGGGGGCAGGGAGGGGGTTAAATAATTTGGTTTCCTTTGCAGCACTTGTGCCCCAGAGCTGATGCTCATAGTGTTTGGGATAAAACCCCCACTGTTTGGGATAAAACCCCCACGATGAAAGAGAATTCATCACCAGGTGATCTCCTGGTGCTGAACACTAGTAGCCATCCACATGCAGATCAAGGACTTGTGACCTGGGGTCCAGCTGAGACTTGAATAGCTGTTTGGTCATGTAAT
Source organism: Jacana jacana (assembly GCA_013400555.1). NCBI lineage: Eukaryota > Metazoa > Chordata > Aves > Charadriiformes > Jacanidae > Jacana > Jacana jacana. The sequence continues at coordinate 12,027 of VZTM01042776.1, read as the reverse complement.
ATGCTTTTCCTGGGTTTCATTATTGGGGAAGAAGGCTGGTATTAATCAAAACATGTTTATCTGAAGTAAAATAATCCCCCTATTACCCTGCAAAAGGAGGTAGCCAGGATTCTTCCTTTTTCCCTACCCTCGTAGGTGGTGTGTCGTGTAGCAGGAGTGTCTGTGTGCTGCATCCTTGCAAGGCCAGGACACATCTGGAGACCTGTGAGCACCAGTGCAGCTATGTGCACAAGCAAAGGTGTCCCTTGTGGAGTGGGGACCCTGTTCCTGGGAAGATCCTGCTTAGCTCCTTGGTGACCCAGCCCCATGTCAGTGGAGCTGGTCCTGGAGTGAGTCACTGCAGCATCCCTGGAGCAAAGTCCCTCTGGGAAAAACAAACCAACCAAACACAAAGAGGAAAACATGGCACCTGTGTGCAAATCCCCCCTCCCATTGCCAAAAACTTGATTGCAGTTAGTGTCGTCCCCTTCCAGTGGATAGTCCTAGGCTGACTGAGGGAGAGAGAACTCCTGCATCTCTCCAACATTCTTTCCTAACCTCTTATTATGTGGAGAGACACTTCCCCAGCAATCTGAACAAGCATCTCTTAACCTGAGCATTAAATCGTATATATAATCAAGGATACTTTGTGCTTATTTGTCAATTTGATTCTATCCTCCCTTTAAATTCCTGCATTTATTTTTCAGGACAAAGGATTAATTTCCTGATTTTCTTTTTTTCCTGATGGGGAAAGGAAAAAAAGAAAGGGAGGCTCTGTCTGTGTTTGCATAACCAGGAGCATTTTCAGACTCTGTATCCAACTCTATGTACAGCTGTTCTGGGAAAGATACTGAAAAGCTGCAAGTGGATTCTTGTGCCACCTTATCTCATTCAGACAAGAGAAGACACCCCTTGGCTTATAAAGATAAGCTACAGCCTTGATCAATTTGATCTGTGCTTCTGTTCTTCCTCATAATTTGAGCTATTGATTTTATTTATTAAAACTAATTTAAAAAACACAAGCCCTGAGTGCTCTGCTGTTCCAGATCAGGCTGCTCTGGGCAGTCTGATCTGAAGCTAATCCATTCACTGCTGATTTATTTTCATTACGTTTTCAAGCAGAGTTCTGTTCTGTGTTTCTTTTTTTTGTCCTCTGTTTCTCTCTGAGAGAAAAAAAAAAAAAAATGACATTTAATTTCACACCTCCAGTTGGAGCAGAGGGGTCTAGATTTCTTTTTCTGATATATGAAGTAAGCTTAAGAAAGTTTAACTGGCTCATATTCATGCAGGTTTTGCTCAGACGGTGACCCTCTGTGTATCGTTCTCTATTTTCTTAAATCAAAGCTCTACCTTTGTGCTAGAGAAGAAATCTGTTTATTTGTTTAAATGCACTCCTATTGCCATACTGTAATTAACAAGACTTACCATGTTCCTGAATTAAGGCCCAGCAGAGGAAATCCTTTCCCTGTTTCTTCCTGGGAAGCACAAGTTTGTCTTTAACAATATATACCTTTATTCAGACTTAGAGAAATCAAACAAAGCCCTTACTATTTAAAACAGATAAAAAATAGAGCCTTCAGGAGCTAGGTATCTTTCAACACTAAGCTGGTTTTGAGTCTCTGGCCAAGTATCAGCATTTAATGATATTTATTTACTGTCAGTGCATTTTGATGGTGATGTTTTAGTACCCTTCTTTCCCTCAGTTTAACGCATTTGTTTAAAGCCTCAATCTTCAAATTCTTCAGGTGCTTAAAAGCTCAGTGGGTGTCTTGCTTGAGCAGGGACTGCATATCATGCCTCCTGCATCTCTCAGTGTTTGCTGCTATAGCATATTCTCTGCAGAGTAAAAGCACTCACAGTCTTTTCCTAATTTATCCTGAGGTCTGCTTGGTCATACTCTCAGTCTACAGCCTGTGATTTCTTGTGCAATATGTCATAACTATCAGCCGGAATCAATCAGACAAAATATAAGTCTAGATATCGTCAGAAAGAAAAGAGGCATGGGGTAACATCCTCCATAGCCTTGTTCTGCTTTTAAAAACATTCTTCTTTACTTCAGAATCAACAGGGACACAGAAAGATGGGGTCGGGATTGCTGAATATTTCTTTGTATGTTAGAAATGCCTTTACGTAGTGCTGTAGGAAGATACCATTCTTTTGACTTGAGAGCCACAGGCAGGGTATTGATTAGATACTTGCTGCAACCAGCTTTCAAGCAAAACCTCGGCTGTGCAGATATGGTAAGAAAGCAAAGCCCCTCAGCTTGTTTATTATTCAATCTTGTCTTGCAGAGATGTTGTATAGCCCAGTAAGGATCTTATTCGAGTGGTCAGCAGCTCAAATTTGGCTATCAGCACCAACCAAGGGTTTGCTCGGTGCTCTTTTCACAATCCCATGCCTTGCCCCCTGATCCCAGGCAGGACTATAGTCCAGCAGAGGAAGATGACCCATCAGTTTTTCCACTGTAGGAAGAGATCCCCTCCTCTGCCTCTGCTGTCCCTCCAATATAAGCCATGATTATGGTAAGGCGGATCAGTTATCCTATGGACAACAGGGATTCTTAAGAGATGCTAAGGGTAGAGTAAGAACAGGGCAAGTGTATAGCTACAATACTCCTCCAGCCTCCAACTAATTCCAGCCCAGAGGATTGCCTGAAGTTCTTGTTGTTTGTTTAGTAACCCTAAATTATCTCTCCTCAAATTATTTGTACATTCTACCCATGAGCCCACAAAAGCTTCTTGCATCCATGCATGCTGTATGAAAGAGTTCTGGCAGACCCTGTACACTGCATGAAGAACCAGGTCCTCTTATTTGCTTGAATCCAGCTGCCTGTGGCCTCATCTCTAAGCTTTTGTAATGGCAGAGCTGATAAAGCATCAGATCTTGCCTGCCATTTCCAAGACATTTTGTAGACCTTTAGCATCCCTTTAAGCTTTCCAGGCTGAAAAGTCCCAGACAAATTGGTCATTCCTCTTATGGAAGCCAGTTCATGTCTTTGATCAGTCTTATTGCCCTTCTCTTTGCCTTTCCCAGTACTAGTATAGCCTTTTGGAGATGAAAGGGATGAGAACTGCACCCTCTATTCAAAGGCTATGTGAGCCACTGTGGTTTTTTACTGTAGAGAAGGGAGAGGAAGGTTTTAGGAAAAGAGTGAAGCAAACAGGTCACACAAAACCCTTAAGCATTTAGAATATTATGAGTCTGGGTCTGCTTCCCAGTCCACCTCCCAAAATGGAGGAGGACAGTAAGGGATAACTTGAGATTTCACAGCAGCAGTGCATTTTCACTGTTTTTACAAAGATTATCAAAATGACATAGAAAAAGATTTTATGGAGAGCTGAAGCATTATTTTAATACTTTTGTTGTTAAAGTATGCTAAATTGTTATTGTTGCATTTATTTTGGAAATGCCTCGTAGAGCCAGTTCTGTGCAGTGAAACAGCAATTTTAACACAGCACTGAACACTTTACCCCTGATTCAGTTTTAACCTTTGATTTTCTGGCAAAGGGAGGCATCTAATCCTTGAATTCTTTCAACCTAAGGAGCAACCCCTTCTTCTGTGATGTACAAAAACTTGGACTAGCTGTAAATATTGAAGAATACATCAATGTTTTGATCTAGACAGAGATGGCCTGCTTCTGAGAGTGCCGTGGTAGATGGTGTTTGCTTGTGCTGAACTGGGTACGTCAAGTGGCAATACCCATTTTGTCAGAGCTTTCCCAAGCCAGCTGCAGTGCAGGTTCTTTGCTGTTCTGATGTGTAGCTCGGCAGAAAGGTGCATACCTCTGTATCTCTGCCTGGCTCGGGGACACCTTGAGTAAAATGATATCTTGCCTTCATGTATTTATTCATTTCTTCTTGATTGCCTACCATCCACAGTACCCTGTAGCAAGGAGTTGCATAGCTTAACCATAAGCTGTGTGAAGACTGAGCTCATCCTGCTTTGCAGATCTTCTAACCCAGCTCTTTGTTTTACTCCTGTTGTCATCATACATGTTTGTCACCTTGCTCCTCTCTTCCCTTCCATATCGCTTATGACTACAGTATGCAGGCCCCGAGCAGGTCTCCATGGGATGCCACTCATGACCTTCCTTCACTGAGATGACTGTTATATCTATCCTTGTTTCTCTCAGTCAGGTGTTATCCAATTTTACATAAGAAGCAACCTGTCAGTCATCTGGAGAGTTAATGGAAAGATGTGTAGAATGGGGTCAGAAGTCCAGGCTTCATCCACTGAGGATAGATGTTGAAAAGGATATATTTTTCCCTGACAAGCTCTTTCTTAGAGGTCTTTCATATGCTGCAGCTGTGCCATGAGCAGGTCAAGTTTCTCTTCTCTCTATTTCACTTTTCTGTCACCCTTTTTAACAAGACCATATATGTTCATTATTTTAAAGCGATCCATAGAGGGTTCATGTTCAAGAAGCACTCTGAAGGTGAAAGTGCTAAGCACATCTTTATTCTGAACATAAGCTAGTCTTTCAGGTACCAGTGTGGTCAAGCTGGCATCTTTCTGAAACAATAATACTCACTTTCAAATGCATTAGTGATCCATGCTTGACACCTGTGCAATCTTCGCAATATGTGTTACCGAGAAGAGACCTGTCAGTCTTAAAGGAAATAGTACAGTTAGTATTTTTGAGGCTGCTGGTACACTAGCTGCTATGCTTTATGTATTCAGGGTCATCATTTTATCAGGTGAAAATAAATCTAAGGCTAGTGGAAGGTAGATAGAAAAACTCATCATTTGCAGTTGCAGGCTAATCCTTGATAAAATAATGGAAAACATTATGTTTTGGGGGATTTTTTTTAGTACAAGGAGAAGTAATAAGGCTTTGTCATTCCCTTTATATCAAATTGGTGAAGTCTATGGGGAAGAGATCTCAATAATAGAGAAAGACTATGAAGGAGAAGAGTTGTTCTCAGGAGAGAGCGGGATGAAATTGAAAGAGTCTATCCTCCTGCAATTCATATCCCTGTGAATGTTTCCCTTAGCAATCTCTAATAGATGAGCCGAGGAAAGTTCTTGACGTGGAAACTGTGTGGCTTGGAAGAGCACCAGTGACATGGGAATGAGTGGTGAGCAATGGCAGTAGGCAGAAATGTTTACAGGACTGGAATAAGAAGTGCAAGATGTTGCAGGTTCCACTGAAAAACCTCCTCTTGGCAGTTGTCATTACAGTGGGATGACTCTGAGCTCTCCTTTGCTGGCAGGAGACTGTTGCTCATGTTTAACTCATGGGTGCTCCCATTTTCAAGGTCCTGGGTGTTTGCACAGGCAGCAGCTCTTCCATAAGCCAGCTTCTCTCCCCCTGGCAACAGTCAGCTGAGACACCTACATTAGAGGAAGGTATGACCACAAGGAAAGAACAGGAGGTTTTGCTTCTTTGCATGGTGCTAGAGTAACAAAAGGTAGGGATTTTTCACCTTTGTCACTTTTAGCCTTATTTCAAAATGTAAGCATTTAAAATGTAAATGCATGCTTCAGTATGTAAAAAGAAGGCAGTGCTCCATTCATCACAGTGGGAGGGAAGTGGGAGCATATAGCATTGGCCCAGCATGTTTCTGTATTTCAGAATAGTTATATCAGTGCAAGTCTAGCTGGTGCCCTGAGAACAGTGAAGTATGTACCATTCACATCCAGGACCCCTCTTTTGGGAGATGTTATTTTCCCAAGACTGCCAGTGGAGTTAGCTGGTTTTGGCACTCATGCTAGTCTTTGGAAAATATAGCATGTATTAGATTGCAGAAAGAATATTACTTTTATAAAGCTCATACTCAGATCCAGAGGAAAAAAGGAGCATGATCATGTCTCCGAGTGCTATTCCTTAAATTGTTTCTGACTGCTCTGGCATCAAGGAGTATCAGATAGCTTTACATCTTCAAACAAGCCTTTGGATGTATCCAAATTAATCCAAATATTTGGTGGGGACCCTGTTACTTGTTAGGCTTTGTGTGCTAGTTAGGGAAAGTAACAGTGAGCATCTTTGTTTCTTTTTATTTTATTAATATTCTGTGATATTTCAGCTGTATCACACTAAGCAACATAGGTATAGTACCTGTGAGGATATGGATGTGAAAGGAAGCAAAAAGCACGCTAGCTCTTTCAACAGAATTTGACAAGAAAGATACAATGTCAGAGACAAGTTATTTAGTGTTTTGCTAAACAGCGATGGTTCAGCAAGACAATTTGAGAAAAGCTTTCTTTGTCTTTTACCTTCACTAAGGCATCCAACCCAAAACTTGAGGAATTTGGTGCCTGGACATGTCTTCTCGGTCAATAAAAATAGCATCATGTATGGAGGGCCCACCAACACAGAAAGTCCTGAGGTCTTGGAGATAGAAATGATACACACAAAGAACACTTGTCACCTTTCTGCTATGACCTCAGCCAGTGAACAAACAGCTCTTCTCTCCCTGCTACATAATAAGATTTTTTTGACACATTCTTGGGAAAGGAAAAGAGTTGAAGTGGCCAGCTGTGTGAGAGCAGGATGGCTATTCTTGCTCTGAATCAAAAGAGAGGAAGAAAGTTTTGAAGACAATACCTAAAACGCCCCCCATCTAGTTGGGCTGCGGACATTTTCCATAACCTTATTTGCCTTGACAAGTTGCTGACAAGAAAGAACACAAAGTAAAATGCTCTTTGTGCAACAACAAAATACTTGGTTCTTGTACAATACTTCTTTTGTTAGGAAAGTATGCAGAGTTATTAATATAAATAGATGCAACACCGAGGGTGTCCTCAGAGTGAATGAATTTTTAATGGCACATCACCATAAAGATGGTTGCAGATATCAAGGTCAGATTTTAAGGAAGTTGCACATTTATCACAGACCGTACATTTCTCAAATGCCCATGTGACTAAGCTGTGAAGAACAAGGATTTGCTCTTCTAAAAGTAGTGTAGTGTCTTACAGGATAATCAATACTAATAAAGTGTAGCTATTTGTAAAAATAAAGCAATCACTATTTTCTGGCTCTCTGTGACCAAGAAGGGATAACTTCATTCACTTGTGTTATTTATCTTACACAAAACACTTTTCACAGCATGCCTTTGACATTAATAGAAGCAATTTTACCTGTGCTTACAAGCTTACTGGCCTTTTTTTGTGGGTAACTCATTCCAGGCAGTTAAACTCTTCCCAGATGCGAACATGATAACTGTGATTCTGCTCGTGGGCCTAAAGAGGACCTGTTTGTTGTCGTAATTTGTGCTCGGTGGCAAATCTTTTTTTCCTTTGTGTATATGTACTGTCGGGGGGTGTGGAGCTCCAGCTTTGCTTTGCTTGAGCTCTGGGCAAGCTTAAAGAGATCCTTTCTGCAGAGGAGGCATTGCTTTGCGCTCTGCTTTATCTGCTGCTCGGGTGCAGGACACCAGCTTTGGACTTTGACTTTGGCCTATGGCCTCAGTCACCCAGACTCACTGAAGGGACCAACATCGTCATGGCTGAGGGTGTTCTGCTCTAAGTCTGCTCAGGGCAGACGTCATTGGTGTCTGTTACCAACGTCATGGATTTCTGCTACTGGCAAACACAAAATTGTTTGCAAAATCAGATGACTGGTCTGAACGATCACAACTCTGTTCCTCTCCAGCTTTATCTCAGGGCAAAGCAACCCAGCCCAAGTACAGTGACATAATTGCACAAAATGTAGACCATTAAATGTCACAGATGGAGTAAAAGTCCTGTGTGTAGCATCTGTTTTTCTGACTGTGAATGTTGCAGTCTTATTTTTTTTCCTCTGTGGGACTTTTTAATCCTCTATCTCCAGATTCATCCCATCCTATTCAAACACAGGTATTTAAAAGCATTGTGGAGCTTCATTTTTAACTGCCTGCATGTGCAACCTCGGAAGGAAGCTATCTTCAGCATTGAGGGGGGATGTACAGTGTTACTGAGGACAGTGTATTCTTTGTCCAGAAATGAAAAGGGTATCAGTGCTGAGACTAAACATTCCATGGTTTTGGAAAACTAAGGCAGGGGGCTGAGGGGAGTAGACTTTACATGTTGCTTAACCACTTATGCAGTCTTTTAGATGCCTTTTTTTTTCCTCACAACAATTTTCTGTCCTTCCTTATCTCTCCTTATCAGCTGTTGGCTGCTGAGGGGCACTGTGTGCAACTTATTAGCTGACCTAAGCAAGGTCTTGGGGGAAAAACAAATTGCACAGTGGCTTTGCTGTGCGCCTGTGTGAGCAGCATGCCAGCTCTCCCGGGGTAATGGGCATTATGTTACCCCTGTTACGGTATGGTGGGCACTCACTCTACAAGTGAGATGCCAACAGGACATCAGCTGTGGGATCTTAAAATGCTTCCCATCAGCTTTTTCCAGCTGACTGGCATTATTACGCTGAGCAAGTCCTCACTAAATTTAGAATAGGAATGCCATCAGTACTATTCATTATCCTTTTAATCAAGCTCAGAAAAAGAAAAGGAAATTTATTTTTTAAGGGAGGCCACTGGTAAAGATTAAGGAGACGTTTTTTCACGAGCTACTGCACATACTGCATTTTACATTCAGACCTGCAAAGCTGACAGGCATGGCTAGTAACTTGGTTGTTGCAGGTCCAATTGTATATACTTTGCCTGTGTCTAGCTCTGTTTAACAGCACACAAAAAAATTTATTTTTTTTTTCTCAGAGATGCCCCTTACTTAACACCCTGACCTGACCAGATTCCCTAGTGGCATACCCAAAAGGAGGACGGGTTGCCCTCACAGTTACCCTGCAATTTTTTCAGTTGGACAGAAGAATGGTTTTCCCTTCTACTGCTGAACATGACGTTATACAGTATGGAATATCTCCCCAGTTGGTTTGAGTCGCCTGCCTGGTTGTGTCCATCCCCCCAAAGCCTATTGCCCACCCCCCAGTCTATTCACTGTAGGGTCAAAGAGGGAGACAGAGGCGTCCTTGAGGCTGTGCAAGCACTGTTCAGTAAAAGCTAGAAGATTAGTGCCTTATCAGTACAGTTTTGGTCAAAATTCTTAACCACAGCACCAATGAGCTGCCATGAAGAAAATTAACTCTCTCCTAGCCAGGTCCCATACAGCCTGAAACTCAGGAGGGGATCTGTTGTTTCTGGCTTCTCTTTAAAATGCATATTGCCTGAATTTTTCTTGGAATACATGCTTTTACCTGTTTTTCTTTTCCCACAAAAGGAATATACCATCTGTACAGTCTAGATAATTTGTCCTTTCACAAGCATTCGAAGGAGATGAGCAGCCACTTTAAGCACATTAGGTGAATGCAGTGATTAGATGCTGCAAACCAGATTGTGCATATTAACAAGGGATTACAGTCTCTGTCTTCCAAGTTCATTTACAGGTGTGTAAAGTAGGGGTTCTCAAATGTGTGGATCATGTCTCAGTTGAAAAAACAAATTGCAAGGGTTTTCTATTATTCAAGCATTCCTGTGCCATCAATCCTGCCCCCTTTTTGAAATGAGTCTGGAGTTACATGAATAGTTATTATAGGGAAAAGATTCTGCTTGGCTTTGGTTTACCTTTAAGATGATGGAGTACTTCTCTGAAAAGATAAACCAGTAGGATGGTGGGAGAAATGTTATGTCACTGCCAGTGCCATTTCTCGTGATCCTGTCAGCCTTATGAAGTCCCAAGCTCAGCACCTCCTGGAACTGAAGCAACTAATATAAATCTTTCTCTGTTTTTAAATTAAAGCCTCGTGAGTGTTGAAAATAGCTTCCCAGCATGATATGAATGCACTCTAAAGGCTTTAAAACCAGAGAGCAAATAAAACCAATCTTTTTGCATTTATCTTGATGGTTTTTGAAGCCTGATGTTTTTAGCATCTGATTTATGAGTTTTGGCCTCCTCTCTGCTTGCTATGTCTGAAAGCAGCAAAAAAACTGATTAATAGATTAGAGGGATCTTCTACCTAGGCAGTCGACTAGGAAAAGTACTTCCATGTTCATGGATATCTGCAAATGCCCCTTTCAAGTGAGATGTTTACTAGAACCAGACCCTAGTCATAGTGATTTCATATGGCAATATGAACCCAATTCAATGAGCTAGGGGCTTACAAATATTCTTCATAAATTTGGATTAAATTACATTTAGCTCAAGTGAGTCTCATGATTAATTCCAGTGGGAAATAGGACAAAAATTGAGGGCCAAAACCACCACAGATCAGTTGATTTACAACACCTGGGACACAGTCTGCAGTATCTATTTGTCTCCTGTTACAGCATAAAAAGCAAAATAGTCCTTCTTTGTTGTATTGACTAATCAAGCAAAACCAGAAAATAAAGAAAATAAAACAGGGTGCAGAATTTTGTTGATTTTTGCATTTAATCAAGAGCACACTAAATAGGTCATGGCATCGTTTTGTGTTCTCCTGATGTAAAGCAAAGACTCATCTGCTGCTTGTTCTGGAACCTCCAGCACATCTCAAAACCAAGAAACAAAAACAAAGAAAGAACAAGGGAAAAGTACAAAGAGTAAATTAAATTTCACTGTAAATCTTTGTTTGACAAAATACACATTGCTGCAGAGGATTAGAAGGTGATAACATCAGTCTATTAGCTTAGAGATTAAAGTAAAATGGTCTTCAAAATCCTATCACATTTATTTCTTTGGAACTGAATTTAGTGATTTAGCATTATGGTCACCAAATCTTTTTGGCTTTTTATTGTATTTTCTTTTGGTCCTTAAGTTATAAAGTTTATAGTATCTGCTTGATATAGTTCATTTTAACATCATGAATTTGCAATTTACATGAGCCAGGGAAGATAATTCTACAATGCACACACTTTCTGATTAACTGTGTGTGACTTAAGTAGATCTGAGAAATGAGTTTTAAAGAGTGTTTTGAAAGACCAAAATACAGCCATGCTTTATGAAGCAGAAATTAATTATTTTTTTAAAACTAGTCTAATTTCTGATAATCAGCGCAGTCCTTTGTTGTGCAAGGTTATTGCTGGTGGTGGTGGGCGTTTGCCAAGGAAGAGGGCTAGGAGGATAGGACCCCAGCACAGTGTGGGAATAAGTTCTGGTACAGAATTTATGCAAAAGAGCATTTTGTATGTTCCAAAAAAATGGTGTGAGACCAGGGTCTGAGAACTCACTTGATGACTATGCAAAATACACTGTTTTGCACATAAATGGGTAACCTCACAGACACAGCATATTTACATTGATTTGTTTAATGTGCATGCTTCACATGTTTCCTATGCACTTTTTTTTAGAGACGTTTAGTAGAAATTACCTGCATGGGTACACTTTTTTTTATCTTGCAATTTACCAAGTCTTTTTAATCATCCATACTTTTGGCACCAGATACTGGAACAGTGACATCTAGTCGTCCCTCTCTTCATGATGAGGTCGGTCTGATTTCTGTCACTGGATTCATGTGGGACTGGATGGAAAAATTAACAATTTTCCTGGAGGAATTTTTTTTTTTCTCCTTCGTGTCTTATGTTCTGTCTGTCTGAACTTCTTCAGCTGCAGAAGACTCTATTTTAGGAAAAGTTCCATAAAATGTCTCCATAACTGGAAATGTTAGAGGGTTATTCAGGAATATTTTACCAGTACCAGCTAATATTTGTTGTTTGCATCATGTCCTCTCTAGGCTTTGAGATTGAGTCGACATTATTTTATTTCTCTAATACTCTAATACTAGACATGGCCATACAGAAACAAGATATATTTGGGTTGTTTGCTCTTCATAGTGATATAAAGTGGTGCAAGTCACCTGTGACAGTGGCTTCATATTAACTGAGACCCCGCTTTTTTAAATAACCAGGTTTAGATGTCTCTGTATAAATAAACAAATCAGTAGGAGATAGTCCTTCCCTAGTTGGGCATCTCACTGGGTTTTCAATTCCACACGATGCACTGAGTGTTTAGATTTTCAGTGCTTTTCTTGCTGGTTCTAACACAATTTTTTAGGACCAAATACCGTGCCCCTGCATTAAGCAAATGTTTTTATTTACTTGTTTGTCTTGACGTGAAGCATACTTGAATGAAGGTGGGCTGTATTCATTTCTTTGACCTTACAATAATGGCAGCAATAAAACCAGGGAAATGTTTTT
>VZTM01042774.1:0-17351 GCA_013400555.1 Jacana jacana | reverse complement strand
ATGGCTAATCTGTAAATTAATTCAATACCTAACATTTTACTTAAAGCAGAAAAAGGAGCAAAGGGGAAGAACATCAATATTGCAACGGGCGTGGAGCACAGAAATTTCATAAATAAATGACCCATTGGTACATAACAAATCCCCACAGACTATATCCTGTTGTACAACTTTACAATTTAAATAATTGACTAAATGAGCATTCCTAAAATAAAACAACTTTGCTTAGAGGATTTCAGAAGCAGAGACAGAATAAAAATAAAATTTGACTACAAACCACTTCATTTAAAAAGCAGATTTCTATTCAGTTAGGTTTCATAGACACATTGAATTCTAGCCTAGGCTTAGAGACTAAGTCTGTGCAAATTTATATAGTGCAGGACATATTTCTCTTAGCTGTGAAATATTTCAATATTAGAATCTGTATGGAAGAAAAATTATGTCAAAAATGTGTTTTAAGAACTGCTTTAAACATGAGAAAGTTGTCTAATTTAAAGCAAAAGTATTTTGATACATGGAATTCTGTGGATTCTATTTAGGAAAATCTTTTACAGGAAACCAATTAGAGTACCATTTTCTTTTAAATTCATATTAGCCAGTGGAGAATCACTACTTCTTTACTTGCCAGATGATAGAAAGAAACTCATTACTATTTACCTGGATACACAGGAGTCTTGACATGATAAAGAATGAGACACCTTTCAAAATAGAAACTTTGAAGTCCACTTTTTAACATAAGAAAATATAGATGTTTTGTAGGAAATCTGAATTTTTATAGGAATGAAGTTTTATACTTTTGTTTCATTAGAATTGTCGAGATCAGGCTACAATTATTTCTTTCTAATCTTTGATTGCCAGAAGACAAGAATCAAATCAGAACCACCTATGCAAAACAAGAAAATATACTGTTCTCTAATCATTTTTAACAAAATAAGCCCAGGGAATTTTGACATTATGTATCAGAAAACTTTAAAATCCCACAGTTCATCCCTTAGGAGGAGCAGTGCTGTCTGAGATGTCATGAGGAAAAAAACTCATGTTTTGTTCACAGTAAATATGTTAGACTGGAACCACAGATAATTTTTCTGGACTTTATAATTTAATGCTCTCTTTCCATTGTCAAAGGCATTTAGCTACAAGGAAAAATAAACTGGAAAATTAGTGTAGCACTCAAAATATTGAACAGATGTTTTTATAAATTCTTATTATATGCTGTAGCATTTTTCACCTCCTAGTAAGGGTTGGTGAGAAAGAAGGAATTATTGGTTGTCATAGTAGTTCATTTAAAGAGAGCGTACTTCCTTTGAAAACTGGTAGAAGTAGAGCTTAAAGGTCTTTTATTGATTTAAAGGTTTTGAATTTTTCAGTAATGGCTGTTAGTAAGATGTGCTTATGTCAGTGCTGTGTCTTGGCATGTTCATCACAGCACAATGTCTGTGAGTCCAGATTTGTCCTTAGCCAAGATGACCAAGATAAGCAAACATGAAAAGTACTGAGAAAAAGCCTACAGCCAAGGTGAGGGACAGGGCTGAATGGGGTGGGGGTTAGGAGGCCTTATTTTATCTCTGCATTGACTAAGTCTTCATCAATGTTATTGAGCTAGCAGTAGGTATAGTCTCTTTTTACTGTACAGTCCCTTTTTACTTCTTTGAGGTCACATGAAGAAGAAAAAACAGCTTCACAGGTGCATGTTATTAGACACACAAAGCACTTGTTAACAGAAAATATGAGAGCACTCACATTTATCAAAATTATCCCTGACATTTCCTTTTGCTCAGCTGAAAACAATATCTAAGCTCCCAGAGCAACATGTAATATGTGAGGGGGGAGGGAAAAGAACCAACCATGTTTATTTTTTTTGTAAAGGACACCCAAAAGAATATGTGGTGAATAAGCAGGGCTTCTGATAAACACCAGAGTTGTCCAATGACCTGAATTTTATATCTGTTAATTATAATGAAGTGGGGTTTCTTTAATTTTATATATATTTTTCTAATATATTGATAGGTAGGGATTCTCATAGCTCTGAAAACATGAAACTTGAAATGGTGGACAATTCTGAAAACTACTCTTCTATTATTCACAGAGTAGATATCATGCCATAGGCAGCAGAAACGCAAACTTGACCATTATTCTGCCATCAGAATGCTTATCAGCATTGTGGCAAAAGAAACTACTTTTAGGTATGAGCAATTTTCAGTCAATTACTGCTTCGTGTTTAAGACTGCAGATAAAGCACATTTTAGCAACAGTTGCCCTGATCATTTTGTCTGTTAATTATTTACTAAAAACTCAATCTGAAAAGGACTTTTTTCCTCTCTTGAAACTGATATTGTGATGCTAACAAGTGTCTGTATATACTTTGTTTGTGTGTTAATTATATGCTGTCACTACAAAATTTTACTTAGATACACATAATTTTGAGAATGAGCTATCAATAAATAAAATATAGTACCTAAAAAAAATGGTTGCAGTGAAAAGGAGAAGACAGGCTTTAAAAACAAGTCATTTAGTAATTTCATGATGTATTAAGACTAATAAATGTGCTTAATTGTCACATTTGCCTTAAATTAATAATTTATATCAACATTTGGTGTGGGCAGATATGATGAATATTTTTATGTTGTGATAATCGTGGAAAGTGGCACTTTGAACATTTTAACAAATGATTAATTGCAAGTCTTGTCTGTTTTTACACATTTGTGGTAGCAACCAAATATACACAGGTGAGAAAATTTCACAGAAGCCAATCGGCAACACAGAGCTTAAATCCAGTAATACTCTTCCAGTATTTCATTGCAGTAATAAATAAGATGAGTTAGTAATATGACAGGTTGTGTCTGTTGCTATGGCGAAGCAACTCAAACATCTGAACATGTCATCGGCACAAACTGTTAATCTGGAGAACTTTACCACCTGTAGGCTTCATGCTTCCCAGCGCCCCCAGTCCCTGGTGCTGGGGGAAAGCTTCTCCATCCGACACCAACGTATCTCTTTAAGCTGCTCAGCTTAAAGAATTCACTGCCCTCTTTCAGCTGTAGTGGTGCCCCCTGGTATACCTAAATCTCTTTGCTTTCTCTTCTTGTCTCATGCTCTCACCACAAACACAGCACAGATACTATTTTTCTTTTAATGTTTACATAGCATTTAACATAAGTAAATGCAATGCTTTAAAAATAGTAATTTGTTTATCACAGGTTTACTTGAAACCTGTTTTGAATGATTTGTACATTACTGCGCTTCCTTCATGCTGGCCTACTGAAACTCATGGCTCTTCTGCTAAATGGCCTGACTCTTCTCCTGCTGTTCCCCTCCTCCTCCACCTCACTTTACATCTTAATGGTGTACATCTGTTACTGGACAGATTGCACAAGATGAACATAAGGCACTCTTTTCCGGGGTCAGCTAAATTGCCAAGCTAGGTCCACTTAGGCTATTGAAATGTATGTTCAAAATTCCAGAAATTCTACTAATGACAGATATCTCTGTCATATTATGCTGCATAATAATTATACTTAAGCAGGCTTGTGTGAGGTCAGAATAAAAACATTGTTTTAGTGTCAGTTATATATTTGTGTACATTAGTAATATGTGTAATATAAAAGTTTTTATTCTTGTGATTTTAAAATTGGAAATTTTCATATTCAAATTTGCTTTAGAGTAACAAATGTGCAGTTAAGGAAGTTTGGAAACAGTTTTGTTTGAGGATATATATTTTAAAGTGTTGCTGTGAAATGTTCTGGCCATGTTCAATAAGTTTACAGTAACAATTAGCAAAAGATACAAAAAACCTGGAGTACCTCTTGGCCCATGTTGCTGTTCTTTGTATACATGTGTTTTCTAGGATTATTTTTTTTACTGTCAGATTAGTGTATAGTAACAGTGATTCATCTCGATTCTGTACACTCTGGAGTCGGACAAGGAACTGTCGCAACACATGGCTTTCAAATGAGTTGATTGTAGACATATTGTCTGTCAGTCAAAACTACAATATTGTAATTAGAGCAGGCCCTGTCTCTCCATACGCGCTTCAGATGGCAATGAAATAACCTCAGAAGTGAGTTATGTGGATGCTACAGTGTTATTCAGAGCCTATATACTACCGTACTCTAAATTTTAACTAATTCACAATTGGAATTACTGAAAAAAGAAATCATATTTTATTCTGTCATTCTTGGAAAGTCTTCATATTTGGGGAAGCTGAGAAATCACAGGTATAATATTTCTTAGTAACGATATATTGAATTCATGTCTATGTGTTGGAAAAGCCCAAGATGCTGAAGAAAGCAAAGCCTATTTGTCTCTCGATCCTGCAACTGACTGACTTAGTAGGTCACTCTACATTAAATGGTATTTGTTACTAGTGCTGTTGAAAAACTGATTTTGTACTATAGTTGCTAGAAGTCCATAGATGTAAAGCTTACACAGGTGTATTCCAAACGTGAGCCACTGGGGAAGGATATTCAGGGTCCAATGACAGAGTACAATAAATATGTAAGAGAAAAGTATTGTCTAAATGCCTCAGAAAGAAGCAATCTTTGGGGGAAGAGAAGAAATACTGATATCAAGAAATGAAGCTTCCTGAGGCTTGATTATAGACATTACCTGTTTTATTCACTGTTAGCTGCTTTGTTACGAATGTCCAAACAGTCCCATATGTCCTTTACATAGGCATAGGCACCAAGGAGGTGTGTTTGCCGTGCACTGTCAGCTACAGCCCCAATTAGATGGGATGCTCTGAGTGGACAGAGGATGGCACCTTTCCTGAGCTGCTGTGGCTTCCCAAGAGCAGCAAAGCTGTGCACAGTACAACAGGAGCTGAGTACACAGCTGGGGAGAGTAAATATACAGACAGTCTTTGCCAGTGGCCCAGGTTTTGTGGACATTGCTCCAACATGAAAAGCAGATTCACTTCCAGATTCTGCCTGACCAGGGGTCCTGCAATGAGGATGATGGAAGGAAGATGTTTAGTTTAAATAAGGGTACCTTACATAAATATTGGTACGTGACCAATAGAAACTGTGGTTGAAACAGCAGCATTGCGTAAGTAGAGCTGATGCTGGTGATGTCCTTGTTCGTTTGTATACAGAAAGATGTTTAGATTGAAGATTTACTGGATCTTGTATTCACCTGGTAAAGACCCAGTGGGAAGACAGGAAGTTCAAAAATAGGCACAAAGGAAAGAGCACAATCTTGAGAAGTTTTTATGGATTAAAAAAAAACCTCACACACAGAAGGAGAATTAAGTTGCAGCTCACACCGGGCACTTGCTGGGACCTGTTAACTTCTTCAGTTGTGAGGAGCCTGAATGCATGTCATGGACATAGTGACATTGCTAAGTAATTGGTCTTTTGTTGTTTCTGATTTACAGGAAAGTTATTTGAAAAGTAGCGCCATATGGAATGATGCTTTATTTGTAATTCTAAAAGCTAACAATTCAGTCTTGTGTAAATAATGAGTCTGTCAGGGATTTTTCAAGTGATGTGCAGCATAGAAAATATCCACTTTTTATTTTTCTACTCTGAATGACTTTATACAGAGCAGCCCTGGATTTACTGATAGAGGACATAAAAGAGCAGGAGGGTACCAAGGAAAGAAGAGCTGTCTCATTATCAACAGTTAGCCATTTACAAAGTGTTCCCCCAACACAACTCTACCCGCATCTGACCAGGGCTGGCTGCACCTACCCCTGCAAGTCAAAGCATTATTAATTAATATTTTTAAACCCCTATATGATGCTTGTGGTTCAATAGTACCAGGTTCCACATCTATACCTTTCTTATTAAGGGCTGAAACCTTAATTTAATACATCTGTAATAAAATGCCTTTCCCTCTGTGTTCCCTATGGTAGGGCAGAGCTAGGGCAAGGCCTCCATCAAATGCTGCAAGGGAAAGAAAATTCTGTTCTCTTCGTAAAATAAGGCAGTAGTTTCACAGGGGCTTTTAGGAAGTAAGACTTTTTTTTTTTCTGATATTCTTTGAAAATACAGAAGCACATAATTACTACTTAGTTTTATTTTAATAAATTTATTAAAGTTAAGATTTTAAGCTTGATTTTAGTGGCCTGAAAATTTACTTGGAAATCCAGCTTCTAATAACTATCTTAGTGAGGAAGAATGCTCAGCCATTTCTAGTCATTAGTAATGCATAAATAGGATTCTTTAGCCCTACGCTTATAAAACACATGTCATCTCTGGTACTTTAAAAGTATATTTGAAATCAGAAAATAAAACTGTGTACTTTGACAATATTTTGTGGTAGTGAAGCAGGTGGTGGATGATGATGAGAAAATCTCCATCCTAGCAAGAGCCCAAGCTTCCATCTTTGCTTTGTATAGCTATCTGCCTGCATGCTTTAATGTATTTAGCTATCTGAAAATGTGATTTTGCACTAAAGAATGAAACACTGTCTCTGAAGCCTAGCTCAATGTGTCTATGTCCACAGCAAAAAGCATCTGCTGCTGAATTGTCCGTTAACTTCTGATCCCTGTGGTAATTTGCCCTTGAAGTGATAAGAACGGGTATTGGCTGTTGTCTGTTGTCCTAATTGTTCTAGCCTCATGGAGGACTAAGTTTTGGTGCCTGTTCAAGCTGCCTCTTTTGCCGCTTTGCCAGAATTAACCTCTGGTAATTCCCTACCAGCACAGAAAGAGGAGGTCAGAAATAGAGCAGATGCTGCCACTGATGCTAAGAGCAGTCACTGCTCCTCGCAAGGGCATTTTCCCATTCTTTTCAGTGTTGCCAAATAACCTTTTGTAATTCTCTCCCTCTGTAATACACTTCAGAAGGCTTCCCACTTACTCTGCCTTTTAATTTCTTTTACTTACCTTTTTTTTCCCCATTTGATAAACATTGATTTGTTGTCTTGTTTCTCATGGAGCTTGAAATTACCACTGGTAATACCATCAGAGTGCAGGAAATGCTCATATATATACCTTTGTAGTATGATTCCATTATCACCCAGGGACAGGGTTTATTGTTTTACTAGTAATGCTGAAGGTAGAAATTGAGGGGGTGGGGAAGGAAATCCTCGTGAATGTCTTAGAAGAAGTACAATTTCTGTCATCAAATATGTAATTAAAATAGAATATTTGTACTTTTCTCTCCTAAATTCATAGTTGGATTAAGAGCCTCTGGCTTACTTGAAATCACTTATTTCGTTGCTTATTAATCTATCCATTAATTCTTGCTCATGACCAAAATG
This sequence comes from Jacana jacana, assembly GCA_013400555.1. Lineage (NCBI taxonomy): Eukaryota > Metazoa > Chordata > Aves > Charadriiformes > Jacanidae > Jacana > Jacana jacana. The sequence goes on along the minus strand of VZTM01042774.1, from coordinate 10,151 downwards.
CAGGGGTGCTTCTAAATCTCAGGGTAGAAATTAGTGTAACGTTGCTTCAAATTTGAAGTTTGATGAGAATTTAACTATTTTTTATCGTATCTTTTTTCTTGCACAGCTATATTTTCAGCTCTCTCCAATTGGGCTTTATGTGATGGTTTTAGGCATAACAGCTTAAGTTAGAGTTGCTTTTCTTCAAAGATTTGAAAATGTGCACAGATCCTGATCAACATAAATTAGCATGGCTATGCCTTCTGTTATCAGTTATTTCAACTATATGAAACAATCTGTTTCTGTTTTAATATAAAATAAGATGGTGTACACGCTTACAATACATATCACTTCCAGACATAAGCAGGAATACCTGTTGAAGGGCCCTGTGAGTAAAGACAGCATGTTAAGGATCTTTTTATGCATGAGAGGAATGTCCATATAGTCACTGTGTTTGCAGGAAAGTGTGTTACTGGTTTGGAATACAAAACAATATTTCTGCATTGTGACATAGCCTTTCTTTTTTTTTTTTTAACCTGCTGAGAGAAAAGAGTTGAAGTGCTGTTATCATGTCATTATAATCCATAGGAATTTTGAAAATAATTCAAGGGATTCATGATAAGGCTTAGAACCAACACGAATGAAAAGTTAGCAGCCAAGAAGTGTGTATGTGGCTACATTGGTATTCTCTGGCCTTTTTCTTTATAGAAGTCTTGGGAAAGGAGGTTGCTGCCACTATTATTAATCTTTATCTTGTGTTGGCACTTAGCTATCAGAACACCTCTGACATTTGATGGGGTCTGGAACAAATTCTTTTGTTGTAATAGAATTTTTATGTCTCTGACTAGTCAAGGATAGAAAGAAGGAGCACAGAGTAAATATAAAACAGAACTTTTATTTTTCTCCAAACTTTATTTTGCTTTTATTTTTGCTTTATAGCTAAAGGATGTCAGCAGCTCAGACCATAGCTTTCCATCAATATTCTTCACTCATTGTTTGAAATTTTTACTTCTCCCTGTGATTTACAGTTGTGACCCCATGAGGTGGTGTGTCATTGCTCACTGACTGCTTTACAACTTAAGAGGTAAGGTATAGAAGAAGCTGTACTTAAGATGTTCCAAGATGCAAAATATCCAAATTATGATACTATTGAATGCTTATGCATAATGTCTGCATGGTTACTGCCTAAAGAACTCTGCCGGGTCACAGATGGTTACAGAAATGGGAACTAATATTGCTAAAATGCAAGGTAGGTGGAGCAGAACGCATGTGCATTTTGATCATCGATGTGCTTTTATAATTCATAGTATTGGCTTCCAAATGTGCTCTGTCTCTTGCCCCATCTTATACTACAGTGAAGCCAGCATCGCCAGAGAAAGCACACACAAGGCCGCCTGATTTCCTTGAGAAAAATTACTGCCATCAAAGGTGGGAAACAAGGATGAGGGAGCAGAGGGAGTGCTTTTATTTTCTCCTCCCTTTTCAAGCCTTTTAAACACAAGGGAAAGCACCCTGAGGGCTTCACAGTAACTGAATGTGATCGGAGAATGATCAGCAAATACATATAGCTGCCAGATGAGGTGGAAAACTGTCTTTTGGTCCCATCTTTTGTTGGATAGTCTTGTGTGGAAAAGAGGTACCAGTATGGTGGGCACAAGCTTCTGAACATTAGACCCTTGTGTATTCAAGGAAAAGGCACAGGTTTTCTCCTGGATTATCTGCTTTGTACTCATCAGAAGCAGCACATCTCTCTTCACTAAATAGGTTGTTTTGCAAGAATACACCTAACAGTATGTTATGAGGTCTTCTAAGGCAGATGTATATTGTGATTTAAGGAATGAGTTAAGGCCCTTCAGAAGGGGCTGGAGGGAGGCGAGAATCCACATGCAGAGCTCCACCTGCCTGTCCTAATGATGGGGCGAACCCTGTTCTTCTATCAACCTCAGACCAGTCTGTGAACAGGCCCATTTCTGACATGCAGAGGGGAAATGCAGTGTGGTAAGCCCAGCGGAGTAACAGTTTGGGGGGGAAATAGCTGGGCATTTAGGACTGAAAAACTACTGAAGTTACTAGCAGAACAAGGAAAATAAAAGTAGAAGAATTAAAGGTAGACCATAATTATATTGTGAAGAGAACAGAATAATTTCCAGAGTAATAAAGATACATATTGTTGATAAAATTTGAGTGAGAGTATGGATTCCAAAACAGAAAATAAGTATGCTTGGATTTGTATACTTGCACCTTTCTCTCTAAATGTAAGAGATTATGTTGAGTGTTTGTTGGGATTTTTTTTTAATTTTCCACATAGGAGAAATCTTGAGACAAGATACCGCCTGAGCTCTGACGGTAAATGAATGCACGGAATGATCTTCATGTACAATTTTTTCCCCTACTCAATTTATTTTTATACCAGGCCTCGGCAGAGGCACCTGGAATATTAGTTAAAGGCAGCCACAAAAATTTGATTATGTTTAACAATTCATTGCTATGCAGTAATGAGGTAAATTGGGTCCATAGACATAATTTTCCTAGCATTTAGTAAATCTGTTGATAGAACAAAACACAAAAGAATAATCTGCAAGGTCTGTAATTTTGATACTTTATAGTAGCTGAGGTATGTGAATAGATAAATTATCTTCAGAGACATCAAAGACAGAGGTATTTGTGAGTAGGTAGTGGCTTGGGAAAGAGGAAAGTGATTAGTGGAGTGCTACAGGAGATCAGTATTAGGACCAATTTTCTTCATTTTATAAACCAGTGGTCTGGAAAAAAGAAAGGACCATGTAGTCAAGAATAACACGCTTTGGTTTCTGTGTTTCAGGGGAGTGGCAGGCCATGAAAAACAAGAGGCTGTGCAGCCAAATTCAGAAAGATTTATACAAGATGTACAGACAGCTATCATTTTAGTTAAGACTATGTGAATCATGTAGAAAGAAACTAAGGAAAAGCAAGGAGGTAAGGATGCACAGCACGGCTGACAGAAGGATGTTGTATTACTAAGCAGTGCAGGTTCAGGGGAATATTTTAAATTATTTTATTAATTTTCATTGTGTATGATTTCTTTTGTTTTATTTTCACTTGTTTGGTGTGGATGCCAGGTATTTAAAATTCAATGGGCTTAAAAGTTTATGTAAAATTTAGATTGGAATATTTTCCCAAAATAGAGTCTCTTCAATTTTCAATTTCTGTAAATGGAGGCTGGGAAAATGTAATCCACGAACAGATTCAGACCCTGTGGCTCACAGGATTGCAGTATCGCTTGGAGTCACCAGCTTGAACTAAGACAATAACCTGAGTTCTGTTCTGTCGAACTAACTGTTCAAGCAACTAGATAGTCTGTTGAATCATTGAGAAGCACGTATTTCCTTGCCATTGCCCCAACAATGGTACGATTGTTTCCCTACTCATGTCTGTTTGACTGTGAGAAGTTCCGAGGTGCAGAATTTCTTTTCCATGCTATACCATAAAGGTAAATTCAGCCAGTGCATTATTTAGTCAGGCTCTGTGCGGGCAGGGGAAAGCGAAGGATCCATTACTGCCTATAGGAAAAAAAAAGCAAAACAGCCTGTATTGTTCACTTCAAAAGCACAGACACTTCAACTGGGTCTTGTCCTGTTACTCCCCAAGAGTAACTCCCAAACATTGCCAAATGTTTGCAGAATGGAAATTGCTTTACAGGTCACTTTCATAATAAATATTGCATTTTCACTTTAAATTAGGGATGGATAACTTTCAGTAATTATATTTTTGAACAATTTAAAGTATATGCCATATATAATTATATTTAGTTACACCTAACAGACATATACTCACAGGTCTAGATTATTTGCAGATTTGTAGATTAGATTATTACTGGTTAATAACTGCCTAAGAATATATTATATATAGGGCTGTAATTATCACATTCTAAGGAAATACACCCAACTTGTTCACTGTATATTCCCTAAGCAGCGTATTTTGAAGTTCTGGAGATAACCTGTACCTTTATTTAAAATATTGAACAAGTTGCATGTAACACCTTAAAAACAATTTGAAGGAAGATCCTCATTAGTTATATCAAGTGCTGCCTCGTGCTTGTACCAGGAAGTCCTATATGTTCTCTGTACTGCCGTGACTAGTAAAGGCATGCAGAAGGGTTTCTTCCTGCCTGCAGGGGATGCCCAGGACCGAGATGCCCACCTGTGTATGCCTGTCACCAAGTTTGCCATCTGTGCTTCGTTTACTCTCTTCAAATGTTTTATTAAATAAAGGATAAAATACACTCAGAAAATTCAATTTATTATTAATTTTGAAACTTCAGTGTTTAGTTTACAAAAGGGCTTAAGGAGGTTCCAGTACCCAAAGTGTGTTTACTTTTGAATTGAATGTTGGTAAAAATGGGAGTTGCCAAAAGAGGAAAATGGTCTCTACAGTACTTGTTTCAATTAACTAACATAGCCATCATTAAGAGAAACATTAAACTTAGAACATATTTTCACTGAAAACATTATCTACAAGCTACTGCTATAATATTTTGCTTTAATCTATGCAAGAGTTTATTATAATAGAAATTTAATTTAAAAAAATAAGTTCTAAGCCAAGTATCCAAATAAGAAACTATCATACCACTTGAGGAGATAAAAGTAAAACTAACACAGGCTGAAAAAAGGACAATTTATACAGAAATCCCTTCCTGACAATTAAGTAATCTCAGCAGTTACCCCACAGTTTTAGCTTTTGTAAGTTTTTCCCCAGAAGGTTGTATTTTGGTTTAGAAAGAAATACTTCGGGTAACTAATGGGGGATGGAAAATTTGCTCTTATTAAGCTCTTACTACCATGCGGTCACTTTCATTTACTCTGCCTTTGGTTTTTTGGGGTTTTTTTTTCAACTATATTTAACATTTGCATAATTTGTTCAAAATACTTATTTCAGCACAGGCTTTGCTTTTTATTTATTTATTTATAAGCTTGAGTTATACATTGAAGCCTGGAAAGATTGCAGCATGATGCTTGTCCTAAGAAAACTCAAAGACAAAAATTAATCTCGTGCTTTAGAAAATATTGAAAAATTAATAATAAGGATTATTAATAATCTGAATTGCTGCTTATTCAGTTGTGTTGATTCCTTTTTAAATCAGTATGAAGAAAAAATGCCTTAATTATTAACGTGGTTAAATTTTTTGGAAAATGAGAAAATAATTATCTTGGATTTGCTTTATATGGTGTGTTTCTCATACTGAATAAACAAGAATCCACATATCTACACAAAAATAAATGAAGTTGCCATAATCTAAGATCTGGTGTCAATGTTCAAAGCCTCCACAATTCACTTCTTTTAATGAAAGTTATTGAATATTGACTGGTAATGAAAAGTGCATCTTCTTGCAGGTTAGAATATCATGGCAATTAATTTCTGCTTCGTCTAAATAATGGTGGATTTTGTTTTGGTGATATCACAGCTTCCTAGAGGATGGATGTTTTATGTGAGACTGCTTATTCTCCTTGTGTTGTAGAAATCTGGAGTTATGTGGAATTATCAAAAAACACCAGAAAAGTATGTATTTCCTGAAGAGCCATATAATGTTGTGTAATTGTTTTCATCTTTTTTTAATGTTTCTTCTTCAGCTTTTCAGTGCTATAAACTGTGATGGCCTTGTTTCAGCAAAAGTTTGATTCATTTTTCAAGTGTTTTGTTTCTTATTTTCTATCAGAGCAGGGAATCAAACAGGGCTGGTTTAGGAATATTTTTTCTAGTGGCATTTGTTGCCTTTAGACTTCCACTATGATGAGTGGGATCGATGAACTGAAGAATGGGGTCCTAGTCCTGTATGACAGAAGGCAATGAGAATTCTGATTACCCTAACTATGTGTATGAGTGGATTCAGCAGGCATCTCCTGTAGGAGGAAAGTTAAGATACAGAGTATCTCCAGTTGAAACAGAATTATAGAATCATATAGGTTGGAAGAGACCCTTGGGATCATCAAGTCCAACCATCAGCCCCACTCTACAAGTTCTCCCCTACACCATAGCCCTCAACACCACATCTAATCTACTCTTAAACACAGTCAGGGAGGGTGACTCCACCACCTTCCTGGGCAGCCGATTCCACTGACTGACTACTGTCTCTGTGGAAAACTTTTTCCTAATGTCCAGCCTAAACCTAACCTGCTGCAGCTTGCAGCCATTCCCTCTTGTTCTATTGCTAATTGCCCGTGAGAAGATACCAGCGCCAGCCTCCCTACAATGCCCTTTCAAGCAGCTGTAGAGAGTGATAAGCTCTCCCCTCAGCTTCCTCTTCCTCAAACTAAACAATCCCAACTCCCTCAATCCATCCTCATAAGACTTATTCTCAAGGCCTTTCACCAGTTTCGTAGTCCTCCTCTGCACTCACTCCAGCACCTCGATATCTCTCTCGTGTTGAGGTGCCCAGAACTGGACACAAGACTCAAGGTGTGGCCTCACCAGTGCTGAGTACAGGGGGACAATCACCTCCCTACTTCTGCTGGTCACACTATTCTTTATGCAAGCCAGGATGCCATTGGCCTTCTTGGCCACCTGGGCACACTGCTGGCTCATGTTCAGCCGCCCAATGACCAGCACCCCCAGGTCCTTTTCTGCTAGGCAGCTCTCCAGCCACACTGCCCCAAGCCTGTAGCGATGCATGGGGTTGTTGTGGCCCAAGTGCAGGACCTGGCACTTGGCCTCGTTGAAGGCCATGCCATTAACATTGGCCCATCTATCTAGTCTATCCAAGTTCCTCTGTAGAGCATCCCTGCCCTCAAGCAGAAATATATAGTGTCTTGAGAAATACTTGTACAAGATTATATTTTTAACTTGACCAACATACAGCATCTTTAATATCTACTTTTAAAAAAGACACGCACTTGAAGTTCGTTCCTGCGAGTAGGCATTTGGGAGTGTGTAGCAACCTTCTTTCAGATACAAAGAAATGCCAATGCATGTCAGTCTTGCACAGTTTGTGCAAGATGTTGCACAGTTTGTGCAATGATAGTTGAGGCGATATTAATATGAAATTCCTATTTTTTTTATAGGGGAATCGATTGTACTAGACTATAGGCATACTTCATTATAGAAGATTGTTCTGAATAGTTTACAATATACAGTGAAACTTCTGAGAAGAAAAGGTATCATCCGTTTCCACGTGATGACTGTTTGAATCATGACCTGCTAATGCAAATATTTTATCGCTGAGCTCACATTTACCCTTTTTGTTGCTTTTACTGTTGTCACTTTTTCCCTGCTGGCTTTGAGAAAATGCTATATACATTATTGTGATTATTATAGTCCAGTCTCTTTTCCCCACAGTTTTCGTGCCCAGTCTTGCTGTATGGCCAGTCTGACTATTAGTTTGACTCAGCACTGGGAACTGCTTCAGAAGTGGGTAAAGATCCTGTTCCTCGACTTCTTGATCCAAAGTCATGTTCTTCAGCCTTTCTTGAAAATGTTTAGTAGCTGAAAGTTGCTGTAAATTACAACAGTGAAAGACAGGTGTACTGGATCTCACCTGTCATGCCTCTCATCTGTTCCCACCATCCTTCTCCTTCCCCTTAAATATAGGAGCCCCAATAATGTCAATGTTGTGCCAACAGACAGTACCCTTACAACAAGGGAGTCTCTGGCTATTTTATGGCCCTACTGAAATTCTAAGCATTTGTACCAGCTTGGATAGAGGAAGACTCTATAGATAATTTGAGAAGGTGACTCTAGTTTTCCTTTTGACATTGCTTCTGGCCCCCCATTTCCCTATAAGAGAAAGAACTTGGGTTTGGAACTTGATGATCTTCAAGGTCCCTTCCAACGCTAACCATTCTCTACCTGTATGTTCAAATTCTTTTAAAAGCAGAGCGTCACAGTGGAGGACAATTACTAAAATAGAAAAATTCTTTGTGATAAATGCTCTGGTGTTAATAAATATCCGAATAGATATCTTTATAGTGATTATCTATGAAAGTATATGAGATATGAAAGTGGCAGGATTTCTCTGCAGTTCTTTTAAGTTCGATATGTTTGCATTTATTATTTGAGTAACTTGAGGTGTTACGTATGTGAGTAACAAGACAAATGTGATTTGACCTACTGATTCCAATCATTATTGTGTTTATATCTGCTGCTTTACTAATTTCGTATTTTGCTCAGTTTTAAAATGTGCAGTGTGTTTTGTTTTCATCAGCTATAATCTGTAATTTTCACATGAATTCTTTTATTTCTCCTTGTGAAATAAAGCAGGAAAGTGTACTTTGACAGATAAAACCTGTGAGCTAAAACCATACAGTACTGGTGTACATGCATTACCTGGCAAGGTGCATGTGCTGTCTTTCACTGGTGTCCTATGAAGTGTTGGCCAAAACACAATAGTTAGTGATTTCGAGAAAAATCTGACTGATCTGCGTGCTCCTGCTTCCATATCCAGCTTGAGATATCTGGAGTCTTTGGTTTGTCATGTATTTGTGCTCCATCCCCTCACCCCACCCCACCCGGCTCCTCCCAGGTACAAACTAAAATAGGATTTCAAGATGCGGAAATCAAGTTTGGTTTAAAATCAATTAGCAGCTGGTTTATGTGTTGTCTTTGCTACTTCCTTTTTCCCTATTCTATGTCCTAATTTGTGTTCTATGAGGCCATCGCTGTTAAGAGTACTGGTTTAGACATCTTTATTGGCTAGGAAATGCTATTGATTTTGTTTTTCTTTAAAATCGTCTAGCTCTCCGCATTCTGGTTTCTCATTGACAGTGAGATCTATATGCTCCGCAGTATTGGAACATAAGAGCTTGGCAAAACAATTGTTTTGTAACTGTCGGAAGAACTGTGGAAAATTAAATGTTTATTGCAGAGTGAGGCAATCCTGTTATTCATATTGTAGTCGTATGAGGCAAGGCAATCTTCTGATTTTGATGAAGACTTATGGAGCCTAAAAATAACTTAGCCCCAGTACAGAAAAATATGTGAAAATATACAGTCTATCCCTTAAATCCACAGCATTAAGTTAAATTAATAGAAGTACTTGTACAGTACGTGATTGAATCCATGAGGGATATAGTGTGATATTGTATATTTGCCTAAAAGCTCACTCTGACAGCAAAAACAATGTACCACAGTATGTTTCTTTCTTATCTAATGGAAAGAATAACACACAGAGGCTCAATTCTTGTAATGAAAACCCCCACATTAATTTTATTTTTTGATGTGTCATTGTAATTCAAGAGATGTTTTTAATCTCAGGATTGCTAGGGCACAATAAACCATTTAAAAAGTATTTGGCAAAGATCCCTGTGCTTAGCAACAGCTCCTTTCATTTAAAACTGTTTCTTGAACCAAGCTATTCAAAGCTTTGTTCCACTTATTAAAATAAAGTATCTTACTTCAAACAAGTATTTCAGAGAATATAATCAAGAGGACAGCATTCAAAAACAATGCACAGAAAACATAAAAGGTAGCAGCATGAAAAACTGAAATACTTTGTGTCGGTTTCCTTGTTGTTCATTAAGAAAAACTATATAAAGATATACTCATGGGTTTATTTTCCTTTGTGCCATTACAGGGGTATTTAATGCTCCATTTCTTACCATATTCTGAAATTCATTACTAGATTTAAAATAAAATTAGCTGTGAAATATTTTAGTGAATGAGATATTGCGTTAAAGGGGTGTATTTTCTAGTCATCTAGGTGATATAAAACAGCAACAGAGGAGCTAAATACAGAATGAGGTCTATTCATTTTGCTGCTGGCTTTGTTACTCTTACATGAACTACTCTGTTAATATATTGCACAGTATAATGGTGAAAGCTCTGCTTTCCAATGAGGAATACTTGTTCAGCTTCGTCTTCATTACATAAATTTACATTGACAATTTATTTCAGAATTTCGTTAATACAATTTTCACTTTGGTTTAGCTCTGTCTTAATTTTGTTTGCTTTTTGTATCAAAAGCATTGCCAACATAATAATGGCTCCAGTAACAACAAAAATGCAATTTCCCTTCATAAGTGAATGAATATGGTTCATTCTTCAGTGGTTCATGTTTCACCTGCGTACCTCAGAAAATAAGGAAGCATGCACCATGCAGGTATCCCTTTCTGCAGAGAGGATTCAAAGAATGCCAGGCCAGATGCCTTTTAGAGAGCCCTAAGAGTCCTCAGTTCTTTCTGAAGTTAAGAGAGGTTGAGGTGAAC
>VZTM01042773.1:23156-31389 GCA_013400555.1 Jacana jacana | reverse complement strand
GACACCCGTGACACAACCAGACATTTCAACTGACACCAGATGAAGTTTCTGTAATGTTCAACAATCACCAAGCTTGCATGCTTGCACATGCGACATTTTGGTAATTTTTTGGACTACAAATGCCAGAAATTACAGGAGAAAATACAAGTAGGGCAGTGAAATCATTAGTATAAAATACTATGATGTAGCTTGAATTTAATGAAGAAATGATAACTGGAAGCGCTCCTCTTCAGCCAGTCCATAGGAGGGAGAGGATGTTTTCCCATCATCTGCTTCTATGTCTCACTTCAGAACAGAAGTCTGAGCTTTCTGCCCCCGTATTTCTACCAGAAAAATAAAAGGTATTTGTGTAACTGTAACTCTTCAGTCCCAAGTTGTAAAAGGGCAAAATACTGCACTTGAAAGATGATCTACCATGAAAACCCTTTTGATATTGACTTTACCTAGAAAAGTATGTTCAATACAAATAAATTTTTTAATGTTAAACTTTGTTCTTTCGTGCAATTGGAGGAAAACACTGTTAGCCTGACAGGAAGTAGAGGTAGAAGGCTTCAAACAAAAAATATATATATAAAAAAAAACTTAGGGTGTATTTTATTTTGTCAAGTCTAAGCTCATCAACTTTTCTCCTTGATGTAAGCTGTATACAAAAAGTCTTTGCCCAACAAGACCTCATGCTGTGCAAATTCAGCCATGCCCATGTAGTGAAAAATCTGTTAAAAACTACTGAGAATGATGTTGTCGCTTGGGCACCCAAAATAATAACTCACTACAGTCTGATTTTTTTATGAATTGCACAACTTCTGTTCTGTGGACAATGAAGTAACCCAATCAAGACATTAAATTAGCTGGGCATTAATATATTTGAAGGTCAAAAGGTGGACTTGTAATTCTGTTCAGTGGTGTACTTTTAAGGCTGTAACAGACTGACTGTGATTGCCAAGTCAGCATCACTCGGAATCAATTCACTTCACTTGGTGAAAGTTCAAAAGAAGTGGCTGTGGTATAAAACAGGAGGAAGAGAAGAAATAATGGACAAAAAGGAAGAGTGTCTAGGGACAATATATCTGGATTTGAATTCTACCCATTAAAGAATAACCAGCGGTTTCCAATTACCTGAAACTTTTTGGACAAGTTCTTTACATCTCATTTTTCTCATGGAGAACATGATACTTGATTGAGTGAATTTTTCTGGTCAACACAAGCTGAACATCTCCTTTCTAAAGGCACAACTTCACATTCTTTGCCCACCTGTTGCAATGGGCTGTCTGGACTTTAAAAGACAACCTGAGTATGTCAGACAGAATTCTGACATCTCTGAGTGTCACCTAAGCTTGGTGGCTGAGAGTGTCATGCAAACAAGGAAGGAGAATACGTACAGATATACACAAACACAGAGGAAAGATGAACTGGTGGCTTTTTCCATTATCCCTTTGCCAAACCAAGGTAGGCTGCAGAGTTTACCCGAAATGCTAGAAACAAAACTGCTTTTTATTTTTATCTTCCCTTTATTTGACTGACCTGCTCAGAACAGGACAACAAACTCCAAAATGTTATTATAGACAAGAAACTTCCCTGAGGCTAAAAATAAAAACCCCTACAAAACTGAAGGAAGTAGATAGCATAACTTGTGACCAAAATAATATAACCACATAAGCTTGACTTGAGCTATTTAAATAATAAATATTCTAATAAAAACATTTTTATTAGGACAACAAGCCTTCAAAAGCTTTGCTATGGACTTAGGAATAAGCTACAATGACTGCATTCATCAGTAAACATAATCTTATATTAGTAATTACCTTAAAGATAGAGGGTCAGCACCAAAGAAATGACACTGAAATGCTGCTTTCAGTGATTCAGTGAGAGGTTATTTCCTGTAGAACAATCTGCTCAGTAGGGGTGTTCCAATACAGTGCTTGTAAAATAATGTTTTAAAATTTATCTTCCAAGTTAGTTTGTAATTCATATATTGATATTATTCACTGGTAGTCTATGACAAATGCAAAGTATTAATTAAAATATATGTACAGATTTCAGCCTATATGATTATTTGTCTGGAACATGGGAAGTACCTGCATAAAGTTTCTGTTATCTGAAAAAAATTGTTTCCATAATTCTAGCATGGAATAAAAATCCACAATCTGAGAACTATTTTTCTATTACATAAAGGATCATTAAGAAGTAATTGCAATGTCTTGCTTATCCAAAAATCAGTTTTAAACAAACTTACTTCAACTGGATGCCAGAAGTTGAGATGTCCCATGAGATGTGGCACAACAATTAACTCCTGTGCATTATAGAACATGAAAACAAGCTGGGACTACATCCAGAACAGGGGACAAAAGGCCCAAATGTGGATCAGGATCGCTATTTTTCCTACCACACCTTAGCAAACCTGTATTGCTGAACAGATTTGTCATTCCTTATTTGCTGCATTAATGGTATAATCCCAGGCCTACTGAGGTGAAAGATAAGCATTCGTTTTATTGGAATTCCAGTTGAAAGGTGCTGAGCACCCTAAAGATAAGCTTTTAACAGAAATGCTCTCACAATACTGCATAGACCGTGAAAAACTCTACAAAATAAATTTTTCTCATCTCTTCAAAGTAGTTGGAAAAATATTTTTTGTGGTACACTGAAGCAATTAGAGGACAGTACTGAAATAACGGAAATTCACCTTTTCTTTACTTCTGTAAGCACTTTTTATATTTGCAAATTTAGGAATTATATATATATATAGGAATCGACTGAAAAATCTATATCCTGTGTTTGAGGCAACACAAAGAAATGCAGGGGAAACAGATGTTGGACACTACTAGACAAGGTTGGGCAGGTCACTGGGTAAACTCTTCACGACCACAAACATACAAGGCTCATTCTGCTGCTGAATCAAAGCTTTAAGAGGAAAGACAGAGCTAAGGAAAACTGGGATGGTGCGATACATGCGGAATTATCTGGATAGAGACATAGTATTAAAGAGAAATCTGGAGTGAGAATTACAAAGGTCAGGGCTGGGAAGGCTGGTGAGAAGGAGGGAAGGAGGACAGGAGGGCCAGGAGAGAGGAGATTGGAAGCGAGTGGGAGCAGCTCGGTGACTGGATGAGGACTGAACTAGCAAGCAATATTCAAACTGCAGGTGTAAAAAGCACTTTGCTGGTATCAACAACAGCACTGAAAAAGACTCAGGAATGGAAACTGAAGAGTTTGGTTGCTCCACACCCTCCGGATGCTGCTTCTGACTGGTTGTTAGAAGCAGCAGCGCTACCCGAACATGTCTCTCCCCCATGACCGTGCAAGCTGGGATACTCCTGAGGCTTGACACCCTTGGAAAGAAAAACCTCTCCCTATTTCTTCCTCCTCCCCGCTTTAAAGCCCAGACTAAGAATAAGGGCAGAGGGCTTAGAGTTGTAGGAATGCAATATGCCACTTCAAAATGAATTTCTGAAACAATAAACAGATTTTAATAGAAATCATCCAGCAAAGAAAAAAATTATATATGAAACATGAAATACCGTTGGTAGCAGAAGAAACAGGGATCATGAAAAAGCTCTCTCTGATGGTGATTGGAAACTGCATAAAAACTCATTTCCCTGTAGAAACTTTGGATTAAGATTTCAGTAGAAAGATGTTCTGGCATATCAAAGAAACACCTGAGAAGGAGATATTGGTATATGCTCCAGAACTCAGAAGCTCTCTCTCTAATGAAATGGCTTATATACAGTATTCACATATACATGCATGAATAATTCATTAGAGATGAAATAAGTGGATATTAAGTGTAAATATCTGGGATAGGAATAGACTTTTTTATTTAAAGCAAGGGGCACTAGAAGCAAGGTCCTGATTTTCAAAACTTGGTTTCTGTTCCACATTCTTAGTTATTTGGGGCTCAAATGTAATTGGAATATGCATACACCTGAAGACAGAACAGGGGTGTGATGGTCCAGGTGATATTAATTAATGCAAGCAAATTACTACATATACAAAATTGCTACACAAAAGAAGAAACACCCCTTCCACCAGTCTAACGCATCCCTACACATATAAACATTAGGGTTTGTTATGTTCTTAAGTTAACATTGGCTACTAGAGCTATTTAATTTGTTTCTAAACTGAGCAACTACTTTTTAGCTTGATGACAGCAATGCTTTGTATATTGTCTACCTGGAAAGCCAAACCTCCAGCACTTGCAATTGTCATGCTGCGAGAACCCGACTACGGAGTCACTGTAGGGGATATACAAATTATCCTGGATTCAAATATTTTATGCCAGCTCTGATGTCCATCTCATTTATGACACCTGAAAAGCACAACAACCCCATGAAAATATGGGAGGAGAAGGTCTTTCAGAACAGGTGCTTAAGGTTCAGGATGTTCCATTAATAAAGGCATCGGGAACCCAAATCTGTGGCATGCTGCTGTGGACAATGTACTCGGTACCTCAAATTCTATTACTCACATCTGGCAAGACACCTACTGGAATTCTTTCAAAATAGTTCCTTATTCACTCTACAGGCACTGAAACTGAAGGCTCCTGCACTCAGGAGCCCCCTGTAAACTTTTCCTAAAATGTTTTACTGGTTCTTTCGCTGTACTTTCCCTCAATTCTGCATCCAGGAAAGACAGTAACTACAGTTAGTTCATAAGGAAGTCAACACACCTCTGTCTAATGAGATTGGCATTTACTTTCCACTTAGAAGGCTGCCAATACTTTGGGGTGGGTCTGACCATCTGCCTGTCAGTGAGGCTACCACGGGGCTCCGTTACAGGTTTATGGCTCAGCCTAGGAAGGGAGGTTTGACTGCAGTTCATTACAACAGGTGGAAGCCACTGAAATTTGCTTGGATCCCCCAGTAGCAAGAACTATTTATGTCACACAAAGGCGGTAAATACTTCTTGTGCCTTTTGCTCAGACGTATTTCTCTTTTAACTCTTTCAGGATTACATATTCCTGGGACTCCCAACGAGTAAGAAGGATTGGAAAAAACATTTTAAGCAACCTAAAGTTGAGAATCAGAAGGATTTTCTGCAAATGGAACAAAAGAGGTTTTCTTCCTTTGATTTCTTTTCTGTAAAACACCATGTTTACATATTACGAATGGAATATAAAAAAAGAAGCCAAGACCAAACTTTAAAATTCAGTGCAAAGAAGAGATCTATTACCCACAAACTATAACCTCTTCTAGTAGCACAGATATTTCAGAGAGTCAGAGCCACAGCATAGTATCCAATAATCATCACCCACAGAGGTGAGCTTAACACTTGTTCTCAAGCTACACGTACTGAAAGCTATAGAAATACCTAAGGTTCACAAGGGAAAAAAACCCAAACCAACCAAAAAAACCCCAAACCCACGCAATGTAGTTTTGCCACAAAAGCCTGGGCAGTATTCAATGGTTGGATCTCTCTTACATTGTCATGAAACAAGGTGAAGTCTGTATAATATATACACCAGGATTATTTCTTTTTCTCTAGAAAGTGTCTGGAGTTGAGAAGAACTTAACAAAAAGCAATTCAACCACAGATTACAATGGTCCCCTACAACAAGGTTTGCTCTTCTCCTTGACAGTATTTTACATTTGCATACCAATTTTACCTCTGAAGATGAATGAAACATTTTTGAATTATTCCTCATTCAAAATACTCCTGTCTGAGCACACATATCTAAGACTCAACAAAGAAGGGATCCCTTACTATGCTACACTCTGGAGGCGAAATAAGGAAGTTCTAGGATTCAATTTGGTGCTGTGGAAATCCCAGCACAGGGAATGGAACTAAGAAATCTCCCTCATGAAAACAGGAAGAATTCTGTGATAAATCAGGATTAATTCAGCAGACTCTCCTTTTGATTTAAGCCAGCACTTTTCACGCATTTTAAAAAAAAAGTCTCTCATGTTCTGAGGCTATACGGTCAGACTAAATGATCTGAAATAAAGAATACTGAACTCTAGCATTGGAGGTAACGAGTGGTGTTGGAAACAGCTACTAACCAAGCTGTAAACTTACCAGTTCCTTACCCCTTCAAGATTCAAACAGCCCACGGTTTCCCTGTTTGGCCAGAGAGCTCTCCCTCATGTGTGTTTGTGCTGTATAACTCCATCAACTAAAACACCAATACTCTGACTAGAACTTACTGGTCTACCAAATGAGCTACTCAAATGCCTGCTAGATTTGCAACACACCCCTTTAAATATTTAGAATAACGTTGTTCTTTTTACAGAAGGCCTTGAGTACTGTGGAACGGGTTACCAGATACAAAAGTCTTTGCTTAGTCCTTCAGGAGGTTTCTGCTTAGGTTTAAGCATCCTCAGTGTCAACAACTGATACCCACCAAACCATGAAAGCCTGACTGTCAGTGTGGGATTGTGTCTTAGCTTAGAGATGGTGACATAAGTGGTGTCCTGTCCAGACACCACTAAAGCCCATGAATCAACGGCACCGCTCAAAGAAGGAAAGTCAGACCTTCCAACAGATCTCAGTTTGTATGAACAACTGTACATAAGATGAAAGGGCTTATCAATTTAGAGATGCAAACAGGAAAAAAAGCTTCCAATTTATCATGGTAAGTTTCAGGAATGTTAATGTGAAATTGCATTAAATTAGTTATGTGATGTCAGATTAATCCTTAGATGATCACAGGGGCAGGTTAAAATAGTATATGTATTTTTTGCTGATTAAGGTAATAAGAAAGACCCAAATGTGACTTATTCCAGAGGTGAAAATCATCCAGCTTCATTACAATAAGCTACATACAGATCCACATTTGTGAAAAGACACCACATAAAGTGGAACAGATACTAAAGGGTTGTCACTTCCACTTTGTCCTCCTCACAGAATGACTGAGATGGGAAGGGACCTCTTGAGATCTAGTCCAACACCCTGCTCAAGATGACCATTTAGATATTGAATAGCTTCACAGGCAGAGGCTCTACAATCACTATGGTCTCCTTATTTCAGTGTTTGATCCTTCCCACAGTAAAAAACATTTTTGTGTGTTCTGATGGAATTTTACAAGTTTTAATTTGTGCCCATTGCCTCTTGTCCTCCCACTGGGCTTTACTGAGAAGAATCTGGCTCCCTCTTCTTCATTCCAACCCATCAGCTATTTAAACACATTGATAAATTCCCCCTGAGCCTTCTTTTCTCCAGATTGAAGCGTGTTAGATTTCCCAGCCTCTCCTCCCATGAAAGTTGCTCCAGCACCTTAATTCTCTCCATGGCCCTTAGTTGGACTCACTCCAGTAAGTCAATGTCTTGTACCAGAGAGCCCATGCCTGGAAACAGCACTCCGGACGCAGCCACACCAGTGCTGTGTAGAGAAGATCTCTGTGCAACAAAAGTAATAATCGAGGCAAGACAGAGTCTGAGGAGTTAATGATGAATTGAAAGTCCAAAATTGAGTATTTTGTTTTCTTATGATACCTCAACACAGAATGACCATACAATAACTCTGCAAGTAAGTTCTTCCATTGGATTGAATTAATCTAAATTCACCCATACTTAGAATCATGATGATCCACACCAGGAACTAAATATATTTCATCTGTTTCCATTAAAAAAAAATCTGCAAAAATCTACATTACAATGAAGATAATATTTCCAAAGTCATCATCTCCAAATTATTTAATACTAATACGTCATATAATATCACTACACTAGTAGTCTTCACAGAGTTTAGGGAAGAAAACCTATATATATACATATCACTGCTCAAGATGAAAAGTAAAGACAGACACAAAGATGGTGTGAATTAGTGTGACTCTATGGAATTCAATGCAGTTTCACCTGGTTTTGATACGGAAAGACACCCTTTCCACATAAATATACATTTGCACTCCAACCATATTTCTCAGAGATCACCATGGAGATATGCAATGGAAGTTAACATGATCATCGTCTCTATGAAACAAATTCCACATGGAGTTAAAAAAAAGAAAAGATATAAGATATCTCTTCCCCAAAAGAATTGGTCTGAATTTTTATATACTGTTTCTTTGTGGAAGATCCAGGTTCAACTAAAGCAGATCAGGAACCATTTTGGACCAGTTTTAAATTGTGTTCTTAAAAAAACCCAACCAACCAACCAAAAAAAAAACCAAAACAAACAAACAAAAACCCAAAAACAAACAAAAAAACCCCACAAAACAAAAACCCACAAAAACCTCCACCATTATAATCATTGATAGAGCAGACCTGAAAATCTGCAGGGAAGCAAAGTTAACTGCTATCA
>VZTM01042771.1:0-11768 GCA_013400555.1 Jacana jacana | reverse complement strand
CCCTTTAGCAGTGTGTGCATGCCGACACGTATTGTAATACGTTTGCTTCTGATAATAGGATTATAACATGTCAGTACCATTTTCTGTCCATATTTTCAACACCTTAACTTTCTCCTCTTTTAATTGAGCTGAGCTGACAATAAAAAAAAAGATTGCTTTTTTGTAAGGTGATCAACTGGGAGTGCTAGCTTTTCTCCAGCAGAAAAACAAAGTCGTTTTAGTTTTTTGACACCCACATAATGTTCTCAATGTTCAAGAGTTCTTACTGTATTACCTTTCTCTGATTAACTCAAATTTTCATTGGCCTCTGTTGTATCCACTCAATCAGTTATTTATTTATTTTTTTAATATATCCCTGGGAATTTTTCCTACAACCTTGTATATAAATAACAAGTCTTAGTAATTTTACAATCAAGAAATGGGATAGTAAATAGGCTTGTTCTACAAAATAAGGAACAATGGGAATGTATTAGGTCTTTAGAAAGCAGATGATTCTAGAGGGAACAAGAAAAAGGAGGTTTATTAATTCCATTCATTAAATCCATCACAAATCATTAACATACAATATTCACAAGTGTTGCATTTCATAATGAAGCAAAGTATTGGCCTGTGTGTGCATATGTACAATAGATATATGTAAAGGTACATCCAGCCTCATGCACACAGCCTTTAGAAGAATATTATTCCAGTTTTAAATCCCCTTTTATCATTTTTTTTTACTCAATTTTTCATCTATGGATTTACTTTAATGAAATAATGAGTGGGGGTTTTGGAGGTGATGAAATTTGCCATCAATGGAACAGAATAAACTGTATCAACACTGGGTAAAAATGCTATTAGATCAAAACTAATTTTTTTACTTTTTCTTATGAAAGGTAGGATTCTCGTTGTCTATTTTCTCCACATCTTAACTCTATTTGGGAGAATACCATTAGCAGCTGTATCAAATGTCAATTGAACGTCAATTGAAGTTATTTAATTATTCAGTTATTATTATAAATCATATAAATAAGCAGTGTTTAAACATTTGATTCCTTAATAGGTAAAAAAAAAAAATGGTCATGAATTAAGGCATTTTTCATTCAATGAAGAGTAAGTATTATATGTAGATGTATGGATTTAATATATACAGAGCACATTCTAATAATAGCTTTGCTGGTTTTTTAAGCAGAGAACAGAAGGAAAAAAAGAATAGGTTTTAGAGCCAGGTTTCTTAAATTTTGTACATGAGTTAAGAGGAAATGACGTAATTCATTATATCATTGCCAGAGAGCAAAAAGATTCAGGGTAGACCAATATGTCCCTTCATGGCAGTCACTGGCCTAATAAGATATAATTTCTGACTTGCTTCAGCACCTTGTTGCCCCTCTGTGTCTGTCCTGGTTTTTAATCTGACACACACACACTGCGGCCTCAGAGAGCACTACTAATTCTGAGCAGAGCAAATTCCCTATCCAGGCTCATTTTGATCACAACAGACCTGGAAATGTTCCCAAGAGAGAAATACTGGTAACAACTGCCTGAGGCAGATGCAATCAATACAGCAGACAACGTTGGAGTTTACTTTTCTTTCTATTATTATTTTTACAGCCAGAATAAAATGCATACCTTCATCCTAATAGAGGGGAAATAGACTGTGTGTGAGAACTCATGTCTCATCATTACTGGGGTATTGGACACCTCTTGGTCTTTAGCATATTCATCCTATTAGAGGAAAGTAAAGCTAGTCATCATTGTAGCTGGAGAGCTAAAGAACAAAGATGATGATTAACATGTTCATGAAAAAAAGATTGATGCAGACCAGGGCTTGAATCCCAGACTCTTGAATTTAAGGGAAAAAAAATAAATATTCCCTAAGTCAGCCTTCCTTCTTTGTGAAGACATTAATTCCAGCTCCTTGAATTAATCTTCTGGAGCAAGAAATCCAGTGGCAGTTATCCATTCTATTTATTTATCACTCTGTGTGGTTTTAGATCTTTCCGTTTGTGGTATTTTCCACAAGTATTAATTAAAGCAAGACTTGGTATGAGGTCATTAAGTGGTATTCAGTGATAAATAGGACTGAAGAAATCAGTTAGTTAAAGGCAGAATCAGAGCTGGAAAAAATGCATAGTATTTCTAGTGTTTTTTAATTAAAATGTTCATTGTGGATCTCTGCAAAAGAGGCAAAGTGGACTAGCCTCAACACAGGCAAATATTGCCTTTAGACCTGCTCTAACACGTCCAGCTACCCTCCAAAGAAGAAGGGCTGTCTCCTATGGATCCTATTTCATATCTTGCAGAATCCACATGAACTCTTCAGATATAGCATGAAAACTCATTTGGCACTAAGTGCCTGTAAGTAGCCACCTGAAGGGATCTTCCTGACGTTCTGAGATATCTATAATACATATATACTATATAATATATGATGTAAACTATACTCTATAACCATACACTGGATAATATTAGCATATCTATGTATGTATATAGAAATATATGTATCTATAAAGGTGGGTTTTTTTCTTGCTTATGGGGTTTTCTGACAGTCGTGATCACCTGTCAAGACTACCATTAAAGTTGCATGCAACAAATAAACTCTGACGTCTCCATCCACAGGCTTCATCCAAACCAATGGCTTACGTCAGCTGGCATTAATATCACTGGACTTTGAAGGAAGTTGTTCTAGGACAGACTGATGCTTGCTGGCTCAGCTCTTAGGTCAGTAACTTCACAGAAGGTAAAAGATGTATCCGTAATGGCTTCTGAACAGTGAAGCATATTTCCTCAGTGTTAAGTATTTGTGAGTATCAGCCAATAACTTTGTTCTGTTCACTCAGGGAAGCTACACCTACAGCTCAACATCCTCACTAGCAGTATTTATCACTGCTCTCAACCTGTTTTCCTGCCCATTTAGTGTTTCCTGCTGATGGATACACTCCACTCCAGAACTGTTCCAGTCAGCTTCAGGACACACTTATTTTCTCCATTCTTTACTTTGCCTTGATACACAGGCAGCACTCACCGCCTCCCCAAAAGGGATCACATTTTCTTCCAGTTGCTCAGCCAGCAGATTAATTTCATCTGATGCTGAAGGTCTCAGTTCCTCAATTTCAGGAGCTTATCTGGCTCATCTTCTTCCCTGGAAATTTCCTGCCCACCACAGTAGTATCCATCTTGCCTTCCCATCAAGTTCGTTTTGATTAACAATGAACATTATTAAGGAAAAAAAATGAGATATGTATATAAAAATATAAATTGAAACAAAGAAACTGGACTCAATATGAAAATGGTGTGTAAGTTTATAGATACATAGATTTGTATATTCATAGATTTAAATATTATACAGTATATGGTTATAGTTTTTAGTGTGCATCACATATGACATTATACTGGGAAACAGAATGGAATGACCAAGTTAACTGCAATGACCTTGGCCTGTTCATTCATAATTACGAGACAGTACATTTTGCTATTACAAGACGAGAAGTTTTGTAGGTTTTGGAACGGAATAGAATTATAGGAATATTAGAGTTGGAAGACACCCTGAAGATCATCTAGTCCCAACCCCCCTGCCCTGAGCAGGGACACCTTCCACTAAACCAGCTTGCTCAAAGCCCCATCCAGCCTGGCCTTGAACATTTCTAGGGATGGGGCATCCACAGCTTCTCTGGTCAACCTGTTCCAGTGCCTCATCACCATGGTAGTGAAGAATTTCTTCCTAATATCTAATCTAAATCTCCTCTCTTTCAGTTTAAAGCCACTACCGCATGTTCTGTCACTACAGAACCTTGTAAAAAGTCATTCTCCAGCTTTATTTAAGTTCTCTTTAGGTACTGGAAGGCCACTATAAGGTCTTCCTGGAGCCATCTCTTTTCCAGGCTGAACAACCCCAATTGTCTCAGCCTGTCCTTAGAAGAGGTGTTCCAGCCCTCTGATCATCTCAGTGGCCCTCTGCTGGACCCATTCCAACAGGTCGTTGTCATCCTTTGCTGCGGGTTCCACAGCTGGATACAGTACTCCAGGTGGGGGTCTCAGCAGAGCAGAGTAGAAGGGCAGAATTACTTCCCCTGACTTGTTGGCCACACTGTATATGATGCAGCCCAGGATGCAGTTGGCTTTCTAGACTGTGAGTGTACCTTGCTGGCTCATGTTGAGCTTCTCATCCTCTGGCAAACCTCCTCAGTCCTCCTCAGGGCTGCTTTCAATCTGTTCTCTGCCCAGCCTGTATTTGTGCTTTGGATTGCCTCAACCCAGATGCAGGACTTTGCAGGTGGCCATATTGAACTTCATGAAGTTTGCATGGCCACACTTCTCAAGCCTGTCCAGGTCCCTCTGGATGGCATACTTTCCCTCCAGCATGCCAGCCACACCACATACCTTGGTGGTAAGGATGAGGGTGCACTCAAGTTCATTTAACTGTTTATGCTCAGCTTTGTCTCTGTCTGCAGTACAAACCTAATCTAGCATTAATCAATGGATTCCTTCCCTTTATGTTTCCTTCACTGAAGGACTCCAGTGGACAACTTTTTTCCATTTCAAGGTCCAGTGGCTGTTTAAAAGGACTGTTGTTTAAAAAGGTTTTACCATTTCCATGTCCAAAACAACAAACAAACAAATAAAAAGTAGATATTAAAAAACTAAACCAAAACAAACCAAAACAAAAGAAAACCAACAAAGCAAAGAGTTTGAAAACCAATTTAGATCAAGCAAATCTGACTGGTTTATTTGCATTGTTTCAATACTCCCCTAAAGTAATAAGCTAAAGTGACTGTGGGGCATCACAGAATTATTTTCAGCTTTTCTATGTAGAAAAAAGGCACTCCTCCAGCATCACACTGCAGGCCTGCGGCTCACTGTCTGGTTTTGCACTACGGAATGCTGAAGCCTCAGCATGGCGTTCTTCTTGCACAGTTGAAGGGAATGCAGTGCTCATTTGCTTCTGGTGATATGCTTTGCTCTGTTGCTTTACTTGCACAGATTTTCCCTTTAAATTAACTCCACCAAATTCTTCCTTTCTTTAAAAAATGAAGTCTTAACTGTATACTTAAAGAGCATCTCTCTATTTATTAAAAGCACTGAGGAGTAGCTGGAGGGTGTATTGCTGCAAGTAGGTAATTAGCCTACTTTTTAGTACAGATACGCATGTTTGATTCTAAATTATGGCACAGAATAGTAAAAAGTAATAAAGGTGCATATCCCATCCAGGCTGGATGTTGGGGTTTTTTTAAGTGTAATAAGATCAATGAAATGTTTTATTTTGGACCTACACTACTGTGCTTCTAGCCAGAGGCTACAATGTCTAGCAAGAGTTTCATGGTCTTAGAGTTAAGGTTCAAAATAACTCAGCTCTCTTGAACTGTAGCTGGAATTCTTTTAGGGTTGACTTGAATTTTAAATTTCCCTTTGTTTGCTCCCATCCACTTCCTGTCTAGAGCTTCTGAAATGGGCTGCTCTGGCTCAGGTGTCATTGTAGACCACCAACAGAAAAGCCAGACGATTGTATGAGACCATTTGGGGAAATACCACATATAATTTAAATGAATAAAGCAATTCAAGGACCATAGGTTCCACTGGACCTGAACTGAGTATTGTAGTTAGCCTCAATGTCAGTGGCAGCTCCCCAATTTTATTAGAAAAAATACTTTACCATTTCACCTCGTGCAAATATACATAAATTTTCTTGATATTATTACAGTAAGGTCTGATTTGCACAGACACAGCTGGGATTACAGTTTCATTTAAATTGGTAGTGTCCACTATGCTTGTCATTGCAAAAACAACAAATGGACACAAAATGACACACAACAAATTCTGTTAAAACATAATAATAATAACAATAACAATAATAATAATGATAATAAATCACTCTGTGTGTGGACAAACGCTGAAGCAGGTTTTCCAGTGAGGTTGTGGAGATAGACAAACCCAACTGGATGTGGCTCTCAGCAATCTGTTCTAGCTGCCTCTGCTTTGAGCTGGGGGTTAGACTGGATGACCTACAAGTGATACCTTGCAAGATAAAAATCTTGAAGTCTGTTTTGTTAAGACAAAATTGGCAGGTGTTGAATGGAAGTTTCTCTTGAATCTGCAAATTTCAATGCTAGTATCAAAGTCATGGTTGAGACAAATGTCTTTTAATAACATTACTTCAACATTGTTGTCTGGAAGAGGAACTCATGTCTGAAAAGGCATAAAAAGTAATTATCTTCTGATCACTCCTGTTTCTTTTTTTTTTTTCTTTTTAACAACTCATCAAGATACTGCATATACCCCCACTCCCATGGAGAAGCAAAGTCTGTCCTTGTTCATTTAATTAAATGTCATTTTAAATGAAGCAAACAGCGAGAAAGCTCAAAGAGACTGGGGACCCTTGTCTGGTAAGTAAACTTGTATTTTAAAATTATTGTTTGGGAACATATGGGCAGCCTACCTTACAAGGGCTAGAAAATATGCCTGGACATGCTGAGAAACATGGGTGAGCATATTTTAAGTAGAAGGTCTTAAGTGACTTTTTCTCTTCCATTCAGAGTGCTTTCCTCCCAGTTTCCTTTCCTTTCTGCCCTTCTCCAGGGACACAACAGCAACAGTGATATCCTAAAATGTACAGTACTGCCCCCCCCTCTCCCAGAGGCCCTGTAAAGGTGTCAGTGAAGCTGATAATACATCTTCTCCTCCACAAAAGTTTGTGAACATTTGGTGCAAGCCCATATGCCACCCTGGAACCTGTTCTAAAACCACTGTCTTGAGCTCTTTTTGATTTAGAAGTCCTCAGTTGTTGCCATGATGGAAACAAAAACAACTAATAGAGAGTTAACTATGGCCGTCTGTGCTATAAATTACCTAAGGCACTGATAGCCGTATACTGTATTTCCAAGCTTGATATGGGTTTTGAAAGGCACCATAAAAATAGAAGTAGCTGCATTAATAACTCTGAAAAGTGAAGATAGGTGAGATATACCTAGAAGAGCAGAAGGTGTTCCTTTTGATAATCAGGGGCAGGAACATGTCTGCAGAGACCACAGGGTAGCGAAGCGATGGTGCAATATGTGATCTGAAATGGCAGTTGTGGATTAATACTTGTTGCAGTTGCTGATTATAAGCCACATTATATTTTGAAAGTTCTCAGTTCTCAATACCAGCTGAAGGAGGTGAAATAGTCCTCGGTAAAACCACTATTTCTTGATATGCATCCACCACCACGGCAGTTAATGCCACCTCTCTTGTTGAACGCTCTTCACAAAATAGGTGGAAAATCGAGATTAAGATTAAAGGTGAACTGTTCACAGAGGGAAAAGAATCTGGTTGTTCATCATGATTCATGACTACTGAGATGAATTTAGGATCCATAATGAACCCTCTCACCCCCCAGAGTAGAACAAAGATCATTTTGATCTGCAAGCTTAAGCCCTTGGGATTTCCTTCGAACAAGTTGGGATCAAAGCTTTGAGACAGGTTTTCTCTGGTTCTGCTGTCACGGCTTCTGCTGCTGCAATTGTGCTGCCGTTCCTGCTAACACAATGCCACTCATGTTAGTCCATAGATGCCGTAGCAACATGGAGAGGTGGGAACAAAGAAACACTGGTTTCCTAAGTCTACCTGCACTGATGGGAGGCAGTATATGGGGTAAACACACTCCCTGCAGCCTGCAAGGCGGTGGACATGGGAGGCTATAAAAGTGCAGCAATTCGTTCAGTGAAACCGCAAGGATTATTTCTAGTCACACCATGATGCGCTTGCATAATTTGTGATTAAGCATAAACTGACAGTGATTTTTATTATATTTTTGAAAGGGAGAAAATGTCTTCACAGTAGGACCAAGGCAATAGGATTGTTGATGCAGACATGCTGCCTGTGATATAAAGTACTCAATGAAATATGAATATGGATAACTTAAGGTACTGCTTGTGCATATAAATGGAGAAAAGAGGCAGAGAATGACACAAAGAAGCATATTTGTGCCTACAGTAAAGTCAATGGAAAGTTTACTGTTGTTTTCAGTGCAAGAAGAAATCACCAGACCCTTTAAAAAAAAAAATAATAAATTCTCCATTCTGTCCTATCTGTCTGGATTTACACAGGGTTTCTTTTCCTCTTCTATAGTCCAGCTCTTGACTGAAATACAGGGACACACGTAAAGGAATTGATTTCATGGAGAAATAAGGAGTAGAAAAGAGTAACTTGGGTACATGGTATGGAGCATTCTTTTCAGAGGACAATAGGTAACAGTGACAAAGCTGTCCTGCACTATTCCTAGTGCACAAGACAGCACTGCAACTGCACTAGATAAGGTGACCCATACAACAATACACATAGGTGATTTAAAATTTGTTAGATGACACTGGTGATCCAAGGGATAGCAGTGGCTTCAGAAAAAGTCCCAGTGCCACCAGTGCAGCTAGGTTTTGAAGCAGGATCTTGACGGAGTTAGTGCTTTTATAAATTTTAGTTGGAAGGTCTTATGCAAAGTAAAGGGATAAGCATTAAGAAGACATCATTTTTATTCTATTTTTGAAAGGGTTTAATTTGCAGGAAAAGAAATGTCCCTCTCTAGATTAAGACATTCCTAACAGTAGAATTTGTTCCATGTCCCTAAGAGTGCCGTTCTGTGAGCTGTTAAATCTTGTTAATTTTTCATGATGTTCAGCCAAACCATGCCTTTACCTAATTCCCTCTTAATTTCTCAACAAAAGTTTGATATCACATGAAAAACCTTGAAACCTCTGATGTTTGTAATTGTAATAATTGCTTCTATTCTCCACTCTCAGCTAGACTACCCTTCTCCCTGTGCACTAATGGCCTTTTAACAGGCAAATGGGAACTTGGGAAAGGGAATTTGAGGTATGTGCACTTGACAGAGTGGGTGGATTTTAGCTGAGGGTGCTGACCCATTTCATTATCAGGACAACACTATACATTAAGTAACCACAGGCTACTAACACAGAAAAGAATTGTTCATAAAGGGTAAAATTAGGCTTGGGAAAAGGAATCTGTAATTTTAAAATCTCAGGTTTTCAGTTCCTTTCTTTCTACCTTGATTGTTTTGATTTAATTATGTTTCCTTTAGTGAAGAAACATAGCTGTGAACCAAAAACATTGTTCAATGGTACAAATGGTACATGCAATCTTTCAAATAAAGTTCAAGCTCCCTGTCAGCTCTCTGAGTGGTTTTATCCTATGCTGCTAATTCTAGTGTTCCTATTCCCTCCCACTGCTTTCTTGCCACATATTGCTCTCTTAAGGCTTCACAACTTCCTCTTTGTTTACCTCACATATTTCATGCTGGCCTTCCTGCTTCAAATTGTGGTTTTGCTTAAGCTCTAAGTGATCTGCACTAATCCAGTCTTCCACTTTGTCTCTTCTATGCTGTAGAATGTCTGTATGTAAATACTATGTATATTCACTATGAAACATGGGATAGACTGATCCTCTGGCACTTAGGCCAGCTTGAATAGAATGGTCTGTCCATACAATACTACACAATATGAAATTTTAACAGTATACAATATTAAACTCAGCCTTACAATAGGGCCACAAACAAAATAAATAATCTGAAAAGATTTCGTGTCTGTGCTAAGTCACTAACTATATTTTGTAAAAATTTTAGGATATTTAGTTGGGAAGGGCCAAGTCCATAAAGGTGATAAAGATCTAGTTCTCAGCTGAATTGTTTTCCTCATTTTAATTTACTCACATGGTTGTAGTCTAAGGTCTAAGCTCCTCATTAAGGTTTTCAAAAGATTCCAGATTCCTTTTCTTGAGTTTAGTTAAACAGACAGTTCAAAGTCATTTAGGCTGTTGGATTGGTAAAAAAAAAAAAAAAAAAAAAAAAAAAAAAAAAAAAGAGAAAGCAACCCTCAAAATAAAAAACAACAAAACCAACACCACCAAAGGTTTAATTGGTTTTCAACGTTTCAGTGGTCTTGTAAATTCCACGAATATTATGTTTATATTTTGTTTAGGCCAAGAATGATTGGTTATGAAGGTTATGGGCCTTGAACTTCTAATTTTGGGAGCCAAAATATAAGATAAAAAGTCTGAAAGTTATTACTTTTGTTTTGAGAGTTTGAGTGAAGTAATTATAAACTATTTTAGATTAAATAAGATGACAAAGAATTCAGTATGCTATAATAACCAGCTCTGAGGTACTTGGAGTCTCATCTAGGAGATCTAGGATCCCTTTACAAAGCCAGTCACATAGCAACCAGCATGCTGGATGTTAAGGCTTCTAAAGCCAGACAATAAATATCCAGGCATGGCTGTGGTTCATCATGGTTTTCCAAGGAAATGGATTTTCTCAGGTTTTGGATTTTCCCAGGTAGCTCCCAGGATCCTCCTTTCTACCTTTTTAAAAAGATGGGTTCATTGTGCCCTTTTTTCCAATCACTGGAGACTTCATCTGACTGCATTGATTTTTTGAAGATGGAGAGTGGCTTGGCAATTACATCAGCCAGTTCCCTCAGGACTCGTGGATGCGACTTATCACGTCCCATAGACTTACATAGGTTCTAGCCCTTGGTAATTCAGTTTTTGTGGTTTTCCTCCTTGGAAATTTTATGTATTTTAGCTAAAGCCATAATTAAATTATTTCTCCAAACCATTCTAAAAGAAGAGGTCATTTCCATTGTTTCATCATTCTCTTCCTCTAGGATTCATCTAAATAAGAAAAGCAATGAAAATAAGAAGTCTGTTGCTTTCCTACGTCTGTAAAGACCTCAGCTTTTGGCAGTTTGTGTTGGAAATCAGCGATTCTAACTGGCTAAACACACTGAGGAACTCAGGAAGAAAACTAACTTTTATAAATTATTGTATCAATTGGGAGTTGGAAATGAGATTTCTAAGCTCTTCCATTCTTTCAAGTCCAGACAGTTTTGGAGAAAATTTTAAGATACAAAATCTTAAGATTTTAAGATTTTTATG
The DNA here is from genome assembly GCA_013400555.1 of Jacana jacana. Classification (NCBI taxonomy): domain Eukaryota; kingdom Metazoa; phylum Chordata; class Aves; order Charadriiformes; family Jacanidae; genus Jacana; species Jacana jacana. Next base: position 869 of record VZTM01042771.1, on the reverse strand, counting down.
TCCAAAAAAAAAAAAAGTGTTTTTTTTGTTGTTTTTTTTTTTTTTTTTTTTTTTTTTTTTTTTTTTTTTGTGCAGACTTGGACAGTGTTTAAATATTCTTTTTTAGGATTTCTTTGAGCATGGCTACAGTGAAAGGCAGTGTAGAGTTCCTTGAAATAACAGAGATTCTATTTGATTAAGCCACAGGATATAATGCAATGTCCTGCTGATGTCATTTGGGGTGAAAATAGGCAGAACAGTGGTGGCTATTCCCATATGAAAACAGAAATCATCCTTACATGACTCTCTTCATTTTTCTCCAGCATGAAGATTAGCAAAATCTCAGAAGACAGTCTGATAACCAGTCAGACAGTAAAGTAACTTATTCACCCTAGAAAATCAGTAGAAAATACAGATTGCTATTGAAAGAGTGGATTTTGAAGGTCTAAGAATATTTGTCCTGCAGAGAAATAGGGGATTTTAACACGTACCTCTCTATAGCACTTACCAGGATGGGAGAACATAGAATGTTTTCTATGCTGAGAGAGAACACACTGAAAATAATCTTTNCTGCTTACAATCAAGCTGATTTTAGCCAAGGGACATTTTTTTTTCCTTATTTTATTTTTTTAAGCAACAAAACACGCTCTTTAAAAAATGTATGTTTAAATCTTCTGTTCATTTTTATTTCTCCTCACTTAACACTAATCTACCCATTCCTTACTCTTAGCAAAATTTTTAGTGTCCTTAAAATACCATGGGTAGTATAAAAATATTTAGGTACTGAATACAGGTTCCTCCCCTTCTTTCACATTCTCCAGACTCTTGTACATCAGTTGGGAGGAAGCAGAGCAAGATATATTTCTTTGTAATTCCTGATGGCTATCACA
>VZTM01042770.1:0-13322 GCA_013400555.1 Jacana jacana | reverse complement strand
TCACTAGTAAGGCCTGGAAATAATTCACATACAGGCTATCTTAAACCAGAAGGCATCAGACTTTCTGGAAAAAACTTATAGGCTCTGCGATGTTCTCTGATTGTTTTAGTTTTTGTTAAGCAATATAAAGTCTGCACACAGCATAGTGTGTAGTTACTCGTACAGCCTTAAATGGCATGTGCAATTGTGGTGCGATCTGGCGTACAATGGAGCAGTTTGTTCTTTCATTGTCCTCAATTCACAAAAGATAATCTCTCAGTCTGTGCATTATCTTAGCTGAAGTTCCTTTGAAAATAATGCATGTGGATTCATTTAGACCAGCTGAATACCCAAGTCCTTATACAGGCAGTGCAGTATTGGTCAAGTGAAAGGAGAAATTGCTGAGCTGCTTGTAGTCTAATATGACATCATGCTTTATGAAGTAACAGTATAAGGCAGCATATTACTCATATATGCTCAAATATTTCTGTGTCTAATTCTGACAAAACCAGAGGAAATTAGATTTGAAGATTTATGCTTTAATAGCCATGTAACTTTATTTTAGAATAATAATCCTGAGTTGCCAGTGCATCCTACTATGCAAGCAGATTTTTGGCTCTACTGGAATTGCACTTAAGAAAAATAATTACAAACCTAAGGAGACATGTTTGTATGCACTAACACGTTACTTATGTCTAGAAAAAAAAAGGAGCAGGAGATTTTTTGATATATTTTCTACCCAGGTGTTGGATTTTGAATTTTATATTTTGCAAAAGGAGTAGAAATATTATTGGCTTTATTCTCCTCTGGCTCCTTGCATTGTCTGTCTTTTGGACTAGGTTGCATATTCCCTCAGTTCATGAAAAACAGTAGAGAAATATATCTTTGCCTCACTTATCAGCTATATTATGGTGACTGAGCATCAGTGGAGTATCCAAAATGAGAGTCATTTACAATGGCATCTGCAACTGATACTTTAGTTCCGGGGTCATCCTATTTTACATTGTTCTAACTAATTTCTAAGCCCTATGCATACCCCAGCCACAAGCATTGCTTGCTATACCATATGAAACCTTTCTTCTTGGACAAGCAATAAACCATGGTTTTTCCAAATTTAAAAAAAAAAAAAAAAATGCTTAATTATGTTTTCATTTTTCACTCCCTATATCTGACTGCTTCAACAACTATTAAGATACCAGATACTGGTTGGAAGTCAATAGATGAGTTCTCTGGTATTTTCAATGTTTTCAATCCTCATTCTTAGGAAAAGCTAGCTTCCAAAATGCATATGGAAATTTATCTCAATTCAGGAAGTTTCTTATAAATGGCACTTTCAAAGCCCTTAAGTTACATGAGAAAAAATAATGACCTGTGTTTGCAATGCCAAATGAAATGAATGGGTAGGAGAGCCAGATGTTAAGTGCCTCTGAAAAATGAGTCTATCGATCTCTGTGTGCATTGGCTTCCAGCGATGTAAAACAGGAATAACAGAAACCCCCTACAAGTTGGGGACTGAGACATAATTCACTGCTCTTTCTGAGATGACCAGCTACTATAGTGATTAATACTCATATCTAGAAGGGTAAATAGTAGAAGTAAGTAAATTAATTATTAATTTCTGTGGCAGTCACTTCTCTTTTCATTTCTCTGTTGAAAAGAGCTACAGATTAGTTTATTTTAAATAGTGAAATAACTGGGTTTTTTTTTGTTTTTGAAAAATGCAGTTATATGGAGTTTAAAAGCTGACTCTAAAGTGTTTGTAGGTATGTCAAAAACATTTCAGGGTTTTTTTGTCTTCATTACTGTGTAGACAACTTTTGATAACTGTGAATCTCAATTATTAGGTGTGCATTAACAAATTAAATGTGCACAATATTAGTTTTTGCTTTTTGTTTCAGTCCCCAACTACATATTGCATTAAAGGCAGAAGTTGAAGTTACCTCTGGTTTGTTCTCTGTTTAGATGATATGTGCAGTATCCAATCAAAATCTTCCCTCTATTTTCTTGTCCATATGAAATCTATAATGTTATTTCGGAGACAGCCTCTCAGTAGCTTCATTTTTTATGCCTTTTCAAATTCACTTCTTCAGAGAAAATTGTTTTAGAAGAACTATAGCACAGAAAAGTTAAGTTCCCCTCCCCACCAAAAAAACCCAAAACAAAATAGTATGCCATCACTGAATAGCAACAAGGTGGACTTAGAAAGAAGATCTGTCTGTAATATGTTGGACATACATGAACAAAATGTCCAAATCAAACTAGTAAATACTTGAGGGGTTCAGACCAGATACACACAGAGAAGGCTCTGTCCTTTACCTCTTCTACTTCAAATACCATTTCACATGTTGGATTAGTCAAAATAGCAGGGTCCTCACTTCCTGCATTTCTCTGTCTTTCTTTCTTGAGTATCATTCATCCTTCCTGTTGAGCACTGTGTAGACACATTGTCTCGCAGACTCAGACAAATTAATTCAGCTTACCTGTAACAAGACAGGTGATTTGCACTAGCTGGAAATGGAATTAACCAGATTGCTAGGGCAGTTCTTGTTGACTTTCCCACCTTTCAGTTTATTCTCTTCTTCCAGGGTATGACTGGCCATTAATCACTTTTTCTTTGAGACTAAAAGCTTGCTATTGAACCAGAAGTGCAGAATTCTCTGGCTGCATTGTCTGGCAACAGCTTTAATATTTTAGTGTGAAAGGTCAGATATTATTCATTTTGGATTGTGATGCACTTCTATGATGTTATATTTGGCTTTGGTTACAGTTGGCTTCCCTTTTTTTTTGTTGTGACAGATTATATCACCAGAGATTTATAGCACTTAAGTTGTTTTGTAACTACATTATCACTAATCATGTAAGCTATGTGCCAATTTACTGCCACTATTTCCGTGCACAATGAAGGAGCAATGATCTCAGCCAATATGCTGTTTAGTAACCATCATTCTGCAAGGGATGTCTGCAAGCCTACGTCATACTAAAGCAACTATAATATGTGAAAAAATCTTAAATTTTACACGTGGAAAAAACATCCAAATTTTTAACTGTGCTTATTATGAACCTCTAGTCTTCAGTTTGGATGTTTTCTATGTGGATGACATTTCTCTTGTGAGTTTGCTTCTATCCATATCTCAGTAGTAGAGATCAAATGCCGGCCCTTTTGTAATTTGGCTTGGTGGGGTGACCTCACCTAACCACCAAATACCCATATAATCACTCTCCCTCCATATTCTTCTGTGTTGGGGAGGAAAAAATAAGAAAGTGGTAAGATTCGTGGACTGAGATAAAACCAGTTCAATAAGTGGGACAGTAGCTATATATACAAGCAAAGCAAATAAGGAATTATTTACAGCTTCCCACCAGCAGGCAGATGTTTAGACACTTCCTGGAAAGTAGGATCTCAACATGCATAGCAGCTACTTGGGAAGAAAACACTGTAGCCATCAACATCCGTGCTTTTGTCTCCTTTTCTTGATCTTTTATTGCTGGGCACAACATCACATGGTATAGAATATCCCCTTGATCAGTTTGGGTCACCTATCCCCTTGCGATCTCTTCCTTACCCCTAGCATATTTGCTGGTTGAGCAGAGTGGGAAAAAGAGAAAGCCTTGACTCTGTCCAAGCACTGTTCAGCAATAGCCAAAACATTGGTGAGTTATCAACACAAGTTTAATCACAAATCCAAAGCACAGCACCACACTGGCTGCTGTGACGAAAGTTAACTCCATCCGAGCCAGATCCAATACAGCTGGTAATGTGCAGAAGGCTAGAAGGTTCTCTGGTTCTTTCTTTTTCCATATGTTGGTTCTTTTGGTTTGATGCTCGTTGCATTAAGAAGCTGAGAGGACATGTATTTTCATTACACTTTTCTATTTGTATGCCTTCTGTTAGAGAGTTCTATTTCACCATAGGGCCTGCAGTATTGTGAATGGCAAGTGAGAAACTTGTAAGATGGTATCTTCAGTAAGTACTGTGTGCTCTCTGAAATGGTTTGAAAGGATAGTTGCAGTAGTGCAATGTCACTGAACATAAGCAACTACCGAGTAAGTAACTGAGTTTTTTACTGTTTTCAGTTCTCTGTGTATCATTAAATATACATACAAACTAGCAACAGTCATTAAAGAACAGTGGCACTTCGCCCTGCTCCCAGCACAGTCAGGGCTGTGTTTCACAAGCAGGAGCAGGAGTGAGTGAGGGGGGTTGCTGGGCTGGATTGGAGACTCTCAAACCCCAGAGGAGTCAGAGGGGGAATTCTTCTATCACAGCAAGGTGTGTTATGCTCAGTTGCCTCTTAGCTAGCAGCTGTCCACAGTATGCCATGATATATCAGAAATTTTAAATGCACTTCCTCTAGAACAATGGCTGCTGCACGTTAAAATAATAAAAAAATGTGGAAGACCTAGGTGAAAACTAAAGTTATATTTTCTATAAACCCTTTTGGTGTAGCTGCATTAGGTATGTAGGAACTCTTGCCCATCTCGATATTTTGATGATATGGTATTCATCATTCGTATTTAGTGTTAACGGCAGGACAAAGTTCATTGTCAGTTTTTAAAGTTCAAAATTAGATTGCTCCCTAAACATATCATTGTTAAACATTTTCTTTTTGTGCCTGTTTCCCTGTTTGTGTGTTTCCTGAATCCATACCTTATTTCACTCCTTTCAAAAGAATTAACTGCTAAAAAGAGCTCTTAGGTTTGTCAGTTAAACTGCCCAGACAGTTTAACAAGCTACTTATTACAAATCTTCTTAGAGAAAATCTTGTTTAAAATTACAGAGCTTGCATTTGGATTTATAGGGCTGAAGCAATGTTGGTTTACAGGTTTATAATAATAATAATAAAATAGGCTATGTAAGGAATACTCCTTCACTTTGTCTGAAGGAAAAGCTGCAGTATAGAGATCAGCTGTCTACAGAAACATGGTCTCTGATCAAACAGCTGGAGGAAATCCTGAGTTAAAGGATGTCTCTTGCTAAGCATCTTATAAGAAATATCCATACACTTGCATAGCTAATTCAAATAACCAATCTTCAAAAGATATGACAACACAACACATGGGCTCTAACTTGTTAAAATGTCCATAAATCATTATGACGTGAATAATAAATTTAGCTGAATGCATGGTTGTCAATTCTATAGGATTAGCAAGTTCATTTGATAGGTTTCATTTTAACCATTCTTATAAATATCCCTAAGGCCTATCATTAATGTAAAAGTTACTCTACAAATCTGCTTTTTAAATTTCCAATAACAGCAAAAAAAATTATTTTTTTCTTCTGGATAAAACCTTTATACAGATGACATAAAGCCTACATGCAACGAGGACTCAGACTAGATCTAATGAAGAACTTAAGCACTTACAATTTAGGTGCCACGGTGTCTTAATGGTTAGCAGCTCTTCCTTAGAAAAACAAAATCCAGAGAGAGGCACTGGGTTTGTTTCAAATAAATAGGACATTCAGATTCCACAGCCTTGTCATTTGAAAATGTAGAAGTTCATCAGGCAATTTTAGACCTGTAGAAAAAATGTGCTGCTAAGTTTCATTCACTGAAATTATAGGAAAATTTCTCAGACAAGGTTACTGGGGGTTTTATCCAGAAGAGTCTTGAAAATGCCCAAGGATGGAGATTCCAGGGCCTTTCTGGGCTGCCTCTGCCACTGCTTGGCTGTCCTTAAAGTGAAAAAGATTCTCCTCTCACCCAGTCACGTTTTCCCTTAGGCTTGTTGTCTCTCATTTCCACACTGCACAACTCCATCTTGTCAATAAACTCTTCACAGGTACCAACAAGTTGCTGTTAGTTCAATCCTAAAGCTGTTTCTCCTCCAGACTGTGCAAGCTCTGGTCGCTCCCTTATGGGGCAAGTGCTCCAGACCTTGGCCAGCTTGAAGGTCCTCCCTCTTTCCTGTCCTGAGGACACAAAACTTGGACAGAGTATCCAAATGGGATCCCCTGAGTGCTGAGCACAAGGGGATAGTCCCTCTCCTCGATATCCTTGCTGTGCCCTTGTGAATGCCTCTGCAGAGAGGGCTCATTGCTGGCTTGTGCCCAGCTGGTGTCTTCCAAGGCCCCCAGGTCCAATCCATTAGCCTGTGCCTTTGCAGCAATGCTTCCAGTCCAAGGGCAGCACTGACTTTGTCTTTGTTGTGTTGCAAAGTTCAAACAACATTCTCAAAAAGACTGGGAATGAAAACCAGCTTGTTTAAAAAACAGATGAACCAGCAATCCATCATTACTGTTCTGGAATATTGAACCGGGGTCATGTGCTTTCTGCATTTTTAGTTTGATGCCTTAAATCTGTCTAAGTCCCATTTTAGATTAATATATCTTTTCCTAAATGGTCAGTGCAAGCTTCTAACCCTATGCTCTTATAGAAAAACATTTGATAGACCCTATTACGTTTGAACCAATTCCAGTGCTGCAGTGCTCTTTCAGTCTTTGAGGGTGTTTTCTTCATTGTTTCCTTAGTTTTGTTTTGTCTAGCAATGTTTGTTTTCCTCAGACAGTTTCTCACAGACAACAGCAAGACCTAACACTTTGGTCAGCCTCAGTTATCAATAAACTAGGATGAAGCATTTCTGCATGCACCGTGAAAGAAAGGATTTAGCCTTAGACAGGAAATTTACTGCTGGAGTTATCCAGAAACAGATAAATATGCTGCCACTGCTCAAAGTAATGAAAATGGTGGAAATTCCATGAATTTTCATAGCCAGTTTTAAAGCAAAGATGAGAAGAAAGACAGCCTTTCAAAAGGAATCTAAAATGTTTCTCTACTGGAATTAAAATAATCTTGCTGCCATTGTGTAATCAAAAGACATATAATATAACAAAATATTTTTTTTAAGTCCATAGCCAGCTGATAGTAAAAATTGTATTTCTATACCCTAATGGCAATAGAACATTGAACTGTGACTTTGCTAAGAGTTTTAGTAATGTTTTCTCTAAGTTCTCTTTTGAGTTTGGGGAGAGGTGGGGTTTGACTTAAAAATTTGCAAGCTGTAACAACATTCAATTAAGTTCTTTTTAAAAAAAAAAAAAAAAAAAAGGTGAATGAAGATCTTCTCTGAGAAGACTTTACAATAGAAAGTACTAGATGAAATGCTGGAATCAGAAACTGTCATAATGGATCTGTCTTTTGTTTATTTTTTAAGAGGCATTTTGCCTTCTCTTTCTGCCTTCTGCTGAAGAATGCTGGACTGTTTCAGGTTTTTTCGTTTTACCTAATACCAAGTAACTCAGTGTATTTTCTGTAGAGAACTTTCAATTTTATATTATGTTACTCTAGTCTTTGCAGTGGAGCTTGGTACAAGACATATCCCTGTAGTATTGCTCTTATGGATGGTTCAAAATGCCTATGGAAATCCTGGATGAGCAGGTGTAACTGACTGCATATCTATCACAGATGATTGTTGTTTTTTTTTTATATATCAGACATCACAGTAGAATCTTTGTGAAGGATTAGATCTGTACACCAATGCTCACAGATACACATAGCAGACTCTTCTTTGCTTACAGAGAATTTAAAGGAATAATTTCCAACATAAAGAAAACCACAATGAAAACAACTTAATTTGGACTTGTTGGAACAGGTCCAGCAGAGGTTCACAAAGATGATCAGAGGGCTGGAGCACCTCTGCTATGTAAACAGGCTGAGAGACCTGGGGTTGTTCATCCTGGAGAAGGTTCCAGGGAGACCTTATAATGGCCTTCCAGTACCTAAAGGAGGCCTGCAGCAGAGATGGGGAGGGACTCTTTATGAGGGAGTGCAGTAATAGAATGAGGGGAAATAGTTTTTAACTGAAAGAGGGGATATTTAAATTAGATACTAGGAAGATATTCTTTCCTGTGAGGGTGGTAAGGCACTGGAACAGGTTGCTCAGTGAAGTTGCCCCATCCCTAGGGCAAGGGATGGATTCAAGGTCAGGCTGGATGGGGCTTTGAGCAATGTGGTCTAGTGGGAGACATCCATGCCCATAGCAGGGGGATTGGAACTCGATGATCTTTGAGGTCCCTTCCAAACCAAATCATAGCATTCTATGATTTTAATCTATGCTTCTATGATAGTTTAAAGATACAGGTCATTTAGTAAAGAAATTAAGACAATATACTAGGTCTTATATCACCAGTTATACAATGGTACAGGCAAAAGTATTGTCCAATCTATTCAACACCAAGTCCAGTATTTAGACCATAACCTTTAGAAATGTTTAAAAGCAACTTTTCAGTGCTAGAGCAATCATTAGAAAAAAACAATTTCAATTTCGTCTCTCATTGTGCTTCTGCAGATTGAAATCCTTCACAAATATAAAAAGGTATATTGTGGTGTCTCTGGTGTTATTATTTTTCAGAAGTAATGCTGCAAAGACAAATTATTATTTCATGATATGTTGTGACTATTTAGATGTGGCTTTCTGCCATTTTCTTGGAAACTCTGGTCTTAGCTTGAATACATGATGTACGAAGAGACAATCAACAGATTAATAGCAGGACTGTGTGGGTGATCAAGAGAATGAGAATGTAAAATAGTGTATTCAAATTAAGATGCTACATGCTACTATTTGTATAGTTTCATTAGAGCTGAAAAAATATTTTTTTCAGGGGCTTCACTGGATTCATATGCCACCAGCTGTTACTTTCCATTGACTCAACACTTCTGTGTGTAGCTGTTCCATTCATGAGCTTGAAATCTACTACTATATATGAACAGAGTTATCTGTTCTTGAATTTTATGTTCACACTCTCTTGATCATAAGGAGCTGTTGTGACACCTATAAAAACATTTCATTCTTCCTTTTATTCATTGTAGTGTCTGGGATATCCTCTTACTTTTATTAGATTGTTAAAAGATTTTGCATTGTTTCAAATTAATCCAAACTCTCTATTCTGCATAGCTATTGCAAGCTCTTGAAATAATCTTTTTAAGTTTAGATGGTGCTTAATGTTAATTTTTAATACAGAGCAGATATCACAAAAGATGTCTTTTTTTTCCCTTAGTATCCTCAGGTACAGTCTTCTTTCCTTCATTAGTATAGTAAGGATGGTCACAGAACTGTCTAATTCTTCACTTAATACAGATAGCGATATTTAAATGACCTGCCATATAAGTAATCTATTATTTCTAGTATTAATTGGCATATTTGCATGTATAGTTACCCACAGTGATATCACACAGTGGTTATATAGCTAACAGAACATAAACGCACTGAATGAAGAATCAGTCATTCTGATCACTTGAAAGTCAACACAATTTTATCATTGTGTCATGGTTTGGGCTTGACTTGCCACTGAAACCAGAGCAATCCAGAAAGAAAATATAAACTGTTTCTTCTAGAAGTTTTCCAAATGGAAAGTTTAAATAATCTTATTATGATGGGATCTTATAAAAACAAACAACAAAAAAATCCCCCTAAATTAGTCTTTTTTGTAGGGTTTCAGAAAACTGTGTTTGAGGTCAGACTTCATCGATCAGACTCTCTCCTGAATCACTAAAACATGTAACCATGTACTTGAGCCTATGGTTAGTCCTGCTGAATTTTTCAGGAAAATGATTACACAAATGAAATTTAGCTTTGTTATATTCACTGCTTTGTTAATTCTCCTTCAAAAGCCTCATTCTTTTTATTTTTTTTTTCCTGCAGTGTCAGGCACTCTGAAAGGACTACTATAAGCTTTTGTCTCCCTTTCCTTTTTCACAGCAGTAGAATCATTATGGAATTTCTTGACACAGTGGCCTTGTATGATGAAGAAGGAAATAATTCTCCAGTGAATTACACGAGAGGTCTGACATTGCCTGTGAAGAAACGCATTTTCTTAATTCCATTGCTTGTTCTGGGCAATTAATGAGGGAAGAGAAGCCCTTGTTTTAGATGAAGCAAGTCATCCAAATTGACAGTATAATATATTCTACCAGGTCTTTTCCTGGCACCCACCTCCAAAAAAAATACAAACAAAAAACCAATTTTCTTTAGTTCACAAATGAAAAGAATAGGTACATGACAATCAGATGAAATGAGTGTAATTATTATAAAGAGTCATATAGACTGACAGTACTAGGATGAGAAGTCAATACCTTTTTTTCCATACATGATACATTCTTCTTCCCTTACGACTCCAAGAATTTCTTATTAGTGTATTTATGTCAGCAGTCACCTTTCCTACTACCATATTCCAGTCATCCAAACTATAAATTTTGTTCTTATTAGCATTGGCCTTTCTACTTGCTTCCTGTAGTGTTTGGTTTTATTCCTCTAATATTAAGTTAAGCCTTACGTGTCTGTCATGCCAAATCAGTTTAATAATTTCAGAAATTATTTCTCTGTACGAATGGCTGCATGAAGTGAACATGAGAAATAAGTAGAATTTCTGAAGTTATGGAATGTTTCCCACATTTGACAAATGTGTTTATTTGCTCTGTTTTACTGTGTAACAGAGTGACTTACTAATTAAATCTTTTTTTTCCACATGCTGTGATTCATGCAGCCTATATATTCAGACCACTCATTTTGTATGTTTGGTTGTCATTGCTGAATCTATTAAAATAGGAATTTAGCAAGGAAGATTTTTTTTTTATTATTATTGTTAGAATGTCTGTAATCAGTGCTTCTGGGAATGCTCATAAAAGCAATTTTAAAACAGCTCCCACTTGTATTTCTGCCAGTCTCCCACTTTTCCATTCATTATATTGTGAGTAGCTTATTCCTGATTCTGTTCTGTAACTCAGAGGTTGAACTAGAAATCAAAATACGTAGGCATTATTACAAAGAAAGTATTCATATCTAATACCTGAAGATATATTATCCAGGTATAATTGAGAAAGTTTAAATTGAGAAAATATCATGTTGGGGAAGATGTGATTATTTTCAAAACTATTCCCACACTGTAACTGAGTATTTTTTCCTCCTGAATTCAAGGGGGCAGAATGTATGAAGGAAAGCCAACGCTTTTCAATATCTACTGCGTTGCATAATGCTAATATTTCAGAAAATATTTTTCAGTGCTGCTAACGTACAGGTTGAATGGATAATGACTTTCAGCTCAGCATTTTGCCAACCAAATTTCTCCTTCCTGTTGCCCAGCACAATGTCATTAGTACAGTCATTCAATCAACTACATCTCCAGAAAGGTTTTGCAAGTGTCCAGATGGTTTAGTAAGATCACGTCTTTGGACTGATAGTGAACTGAGAATTCTGTAGACACATTTCTATTTCTCTGTGTGCTTACTAGGAATGTACTAGTAAAAAGAGTTTAAAAAAAATCTCGGTCAGGGAATAATTCAAAATGCAATATCCAGATTCATGAAAAAGAACTTCTTTGCTTCACTCTGAACTCAGTTTGTGGGGAAAGCTGAGATTTGACAGACACTGTGCTGTCAAATGATCTGCACTGTAGAAAAAGAACAAGAAAGTTATCTGCAGCTGCAAGATGACAGACTGCATAGACAGCCTTGGCTACCCTGGCATTTTAGTACAGTACTGTGTGCTGACATGACAGAAATGAGAAGAACTAATAAAAACCCCAAGATATAAATTTATTTGCTATTTTAAATCCAGTAATTTAAGTCTGTATACACTTCGGCATACTGGGTTTATAGGAATTTGCTGTGTGAACATTATATACTAAGATGACATCCCACATGGGCCAGAGCATTGAGGTAGAATTTTGTATTTTTCTTAAAATAAGGACACCAAGAGACATCAGAAAGATTTTCATGTTTAATTGTATTATTACAACATTATGCATATTGAAATTAATTTTGAATTAAAGAAAATTCAGTTTTACTAGTCTATAGAGATTCTGGAATATATTTCTTCCTTCTGCTTCAGCCCTGCGCACCATAATCAGGCAAGTTACCAGCTTCAAACTTGCTCTCACTTATCAAGGGTCAGGGCATCCTAGGCTGGTAAAGCCTCCACACAGTCACATTGGGTCTTTAGGAAAGTCTGTTTTTTTCTTGTCATACCAAAGTTTGGCTCGTGACTGCTCTGCTGCCACCTTAGGAAATTCCTGTCTCTCATGGCAGTGGTCTCCTTGTCTGTCTGGGGTCTGGTGTGGTCCTCTGCTCTCCAGAAATGATTTAGTCTTCTTCTACCTCCTGGTAGTTGCGCCCTACTCAGGGTGCAGCAGCAAGAGCACAGCAGTCAGTCATTCTCCTTGCTTTTAGTCAGATATAACACAAAGTTAACAGTGACTCAGTCAATCAAATTGTTACCTTCATCATAGGAACCAGGCCCATAGTACTGCTAGGTGTACAGGTACCCATCTGCCAGCTAATGGATGTGCACTCTGCTTAAAACCAAACCAAACCAAACCAAACCAAACCAAACCAAACCAAACCAAACCAAACCAAACCAATTTTGAACTACATATTGGTATTTGAACTTAATGTTGCACTCGGTGATGCAAGAAGCTGTTTATCTGAACTAAAGTACATTCCAAAAAGTTACAATCAATTGAAATACTTTAAAAATAAAAGGCCCTTTACATGCACCATCGTATGTTTGCCTCACATACCCCACAACTAATTCTGTCTTGATATTCGTTATTCTCTTGGCCACCAAGCAATAACTTGCTTATCGTAGTTCTTAGCTATCTGAGTCCATGTCAGACTACAACTGTTGGCAGCTTTGAGATTGTCTTCATCACAAGACAAACCTTAGATACTCAGTTTTTGTAAACCACATTTTCTCTATTGCTGTTTTTATGCATATTTGTAATAGAGATAAAAAACCTGATTAAGGGTTTTATACATAGAGGTAATTATTTTGAACTTTCTGCCATGATAATTTGTCAAAAAGAAATCCATGCAATATGAATAGTATTTATACAAAGCTATATCCTTGCATACCAGTTCTTTTTAGTGCCAGTTTGTTCAGCTTCTATTCAAGAATTAGTTGTGAGGTGTGCTCTTAACCAGAGAATTCCCAATGGAAACTGATTCCCAGCCTCTTAGAGAAATTGGAGATAATAGCAGTGGGTTTTTGTAAGAGGCACTCAGCTATTCTAAAGTATACTCTAGGCTTGACTAAAATAACGAAAGTCCTCTTTGGTGCTTTTTCACACTCCTCACCTTAAGTTAGCAAAGACTAAATGAAGACAAAATAGTCTCACAAATGACATTCATTCTCAACCGATTTTTGTCCTTAAAACTTTGTTCCCTTGTACTGGGTCTAACAGAGACTGGCCACATCCTTTTACTCTGGATGTCTACTTAGGCTCTTAGCTCCTGCAGACAGGATAAACCAGGCAGAATAATGTTGAAATTTACAATCTGCAAATGTTGGAACAAACTGTTTTATATTCCATAATTGAAAGTCTTACTGTGTCCTGTATATCCTGCAACCTT
>VZTM01042769.1:6333-33355 GCA_013400555.1 Jacana jacana | reverse complement strand
AAGTCAGTTCCTGTAGTAGTAAGAAACTTGCCTTATAGACTGGGAAGGGGGGACATTTGAAGTGGGTAAGAAACTTCATTTTTTTTATCCACAGTGTCCAAAATAGAATTAACTCGATGCATGAAGTGAACTTGAGGAAAAAAAATGAAGGGGGCGGGGGGGAAGGCTTTAAAGGGAACGAAACTCATTTTCAACTGAAAAATAATTATCTAGCCTTGATACTTAATCTGAAGTGCAAAATTACCAGGACTAATTGCAAAGACGGTACACATTATAATTATAGATGGGTTTTAGTGTTCAGCTGATATCTGTGTTTATTAAGAGCCCACATATGTAAACAACCTTCTCTGTCCATGGAAAATCGAGGTGTTTGTAGCCAGGTCTCTCATGATACAGCAAGGAAAGACTATGCGTTATGTTAAGTCAGCAATGGCATTTGGGTCACTTTGATCTGAGCCAGTCAGCGACCATAGTGACTGGCTGATCACATCAGCTATCGGTGAAGTCCAGGAGAAATTCTGTGGATCTCATTAAAACAAATGATCTGAACAAATATGTACTTTTAATTACAGATGTTTTGAACTGCTCATATATTTATAAATTAGTCCCCCGTGATACTTAGTAAAACGTGTCTTCCTATCACCTCGGAACTTCAATGTGTTGTCTGTGTTTCACAAATAGAGACTAGTTTTATGGCTTTACTCAAGCACTTCTTCTTTTTTCTTTTCAAAGGCTGTGCCTTACTCCAGGGACTATAAGCGGAAATATGAGTTCTTCAGAAAAAAATTGAAGAAACAGGTTAGTAATCAGCAGGAATTGGGCAAAAGGTTAAGAAACACTAAACAATGGAAAGCTCATGTGCCAGTGAAAGGGAATTGAACCCTGTAACCTACTTAGGGAAGGTAAATTGACTGATCACAAATATATTTGTGAAGCAGCAACTTGGTACCAATTACCTAACAGTAGGGTTTGTAACTGTGCAGTGATGACTCTGCAAGCAATCTAATTGAAAAGGCAGAAATTCTAAAAGATTAGAACAGTTGTGAACCTGACAACGGTTTGGAAATCACTGATATATCATATAATAGTTTTTGGAACTCAGAATGTGGAAATGGAAGTTCTCAGAATGCATTTTAGACTGTTCAGATAGAAATCCGTACATCTTGAGTAAGTTAGATGACTGTAATACATTGGGATAGCCTTAAAATCTTCCATTTATGTAACTCATTTGCCAAATTCCAGTTTGAAATGACAGTTGCAGAGATGTTGATAATGCATAGTATAAAAGACTGTAAGCATCTGGATATCCGGAGAACAATGACTCTTTGCACAACAGGAATCAAATTTGGTGTTCTTGGGAGACATATATATGTAATAATAGCATTTGAGTTTAGACTCACACTTCATCTTTTACTTACCAAGTCTGTCTCTAGCCTTTTGAAAACATGTGCATTTTGAGCTGATGTGTAAATTGCAGACAATTTTATTTATATATATATATGTGTGTGTGTGTGTATACACACTTCTTTGTGTGCCTAATCAAACAAGCTTGGCATTCATTCAAATGTCATTATCTTAATCTGAGAAGTGATAGACAGCTCAGCCACACAATATAATTGTAGTATTTAAGAATAAAATGCATGTGTAGATTTTAAAGCATACATTACTATTACCTTTTAAGTATGCACAAATACCTAAACGACAGTTAGGCTAATGGATTGATTTATATTGAGAAATAAACTGGCCAAAACCATGTGCAATCAAGAAAGTACTCTGTTCTCATGTGGTGATTTTAATGTTTCCCCAAAGTTTTATTCCTGGTTTATTAGGGGCTTACTCTGAAAGCTCAGCAGCAAATATGAGGACAATTTTCCTTCAAATACTTTCCTATATGACAGTAAATAAAAACCTTGTGATTTGTTCCCATGATTTCAAATTTTAAGTGGACTGATTTTTATTTTACTATTCTAGGCATACTTGTTTGTCATCTATGTCTTAAGAGAACTGGACACCTAGTTAGTTGTAGTTAAACTATTGAAATAGAAAATTAAATAAGTCAGGTAAAATTGTTCCAAAATAATTTTATTTATGAACTTTGAGCGTCTTTTATAATTGAGCTTGTAGTATGATGAATATTCCATGCCTTGTTGCATACAGAACAACTGAGCGCATGCTGTTACTATTAAGAACTTGAAATAGAACTTAGTATCTGAAACTGTCCATGCTAGTGTAATCCTAGGTCAATAGAGACTTTTGACAGTCATATTCTGTTCTATTTCCAAATTATTTGAGAAAAGGATTTGTGTGCCATTCTTTTTTTACAGGTTTCTTTTTATTTCCCTTGTGTTTTTTTTTTCTCTAGAGTGATATTCCAAATAGATTTGAAATGAAAATTCATCGCACAACAATACTTGAAGATTCTTACAGAAGAATTATAGCTGTAAAGAGAGCAGATTTCCTTAAAGCAAGACTTTGGATTGAATTTGATGGTGAAAAAGGTTTAGACTATGGAGGAGTGGCCAGGGAATGGTTCTTCCTTCTCTCTAAAGAAATGTTTAATCCTTATTATGGATTGTTCGAATATTCAGCAACGTAAGTAATACAGGTCTGGAAGACATGAAGGCCAGGGAAAGCAGACCATTTTTATTTCTCATACCTACTTTAAAAATAGAATTACTTTTATTTTTTTCCCCTCCTCTTCTAAGCCATGTAGGAGGACTTAATTGTTAATAATCACAATGTTTTGCACCTGTTCTTTGTTTGACAGAAGAATAATGTGGAGACAGTACCTGTGTCTTTTTTTCAGTAGTCTAACATAAGCTGTATCATATTTGCACAGAGAAACATATACTTGCAACCATCTACTACTTACAGAAGAGGCAGTATTTAACAAATACTGTGGATCATGTTACTCTGACTACTTTAAAGTTAATAGGAGTTAAGTGATTCTCTTCAGCATGTCTCTAACTTACCAAGATTAGTTCAAGGTGTTAAAAAACTGTTATTTCTGCTGTGCTAATAGAATCTTCTATTGAGTATTGTTTAATATTAGATTAATGATTTAACAATCCAGATATGATTATTTTTATAACTTCATGAAAAATAACACCCAATTTAACCAGTGATGTCTTTCAGATTATCAAATATGGGACTGTTCCAATAGTACAACATTTTGTTTTTCTTTCTCTTCCCTGCTCTCTCCCTCAACCTCAGAGATAACTATACTCTGCAGATCAATCCAAACTCTGGACTTTGCAATGAAGATCATCTCTCTTATTTCAAGTTTATAGGTCGTGTAGCTGGAATGGCTGTTTACCACGGCAAACTTTTGGATGGTTAGTATTTTATATAATGTGATATTTAGATTAATATTGTGCATATTTTGAATTTTAAGTTACCTACTCTTCAATTTATTTGTTCTTCTTTAAAGCCTTTTTTATTCGCCCTTTTTACAAGATGATGCTCCAAAAACCAATAACTCTTCATGATATGGAGTCTGTGGTACGTAATTTCCTTTATCATGTATGTTAGGATTCCATATTCATGGGTTTTTTTAAACATATATTTTAAACAATATTGTTAAGGTTGAAAATGCATGATTCAAAGAAATTTTAGGCTACATCTTTTATAAGTCTGTAAGTTGTATAGGAATTAAAAAATCCAAGCCACCTAGACTCTGGTTTATGTCAGTTAAGGTGTATTGAAAACGTGACTCTAAACTTTCTGTGATGTTTTCTTAAAATAGTTTTAGACACCTAGCGTTTATAATTGAATATAAACATCTTTGGGATCCCTGACTCAACCTGGTTTTTAAGTTTGTGTCTTAGATTATTAAAAATAAATGTATTCTTATATTTTCAGAGACTAAAAATATTAATGAGTGATGCAGTCTAGTATTTTTTGAGTAGAACATAGTCCTGACAATTTTCTTGTTCGTTTCAGTAATAATGGTTCTTATGTAGGATAGTTGTTAGCAGAGTGATTTTTACTCAATCTCTTTAATCTGTTACTGATCCTGCTGTCCTGCAGGAATACAGAATATAATTCCTGTCTGTTTCTGAGTAACAGGTTTAGAGATGTGTCCCGATTTTTTTTTATTATTATTTATTTCAGTATTAAAGAATCACAAAATGGTTTGGGTTGGAAGGGTCCTTAAAGACCATCACGATGGGCAGGGACAGCTTCCACCAGACCAGGCTGCTCAAAGCCCCATCCAGCCTGCCTGCAGCTTTTCTGTGCCAATGTTTCACCACCCTCACAGTCAAGAACTTCTTCCTAATATCTAATCTAAATCTCCCCTCTTTCAGTTTAAAACTGTTGCTGTCCTGTTGCTGTCACCCTATCACTACAGTCCCTGATTAAAAGAAAAAAAAAAATCCCTCTCTATTTTTTCTGTAGGCCCCTTTTAAGTACTGGAAGACTGCTACAACGTCTCCCCGAAGCCTTCTTTTCCCCAGGCTGAACAACCCCAACTCTCTCAGCCTGCCCTCATAGCAGAGGTGCTCCAACTCTCTTATCATCTTCATGGTGCCCCTCCAGACCTGCTCGAGCTGGTTCATGTCTTTCTTATGCTGGGGACCCCAGAGCTGAATGCAGCACTGCAGCTGGGGTCTCACCAGAGCAAAGTAGAGGGGCAGGATCACCTCCCTCAACCTGCTGGCCAAGCTTCTTTTGATGCAGCCCAGGATGTTGTTGGCTTTATCTTAATTTTCATTTACTAAGGCTCTTTGTAATAATGCCTGAGTATAAAGGGAAGATAAATACAGGATGAGAGACAGTCCAAAATATATCACTTCAGATAATGCTGTGACATCTTATCACCTTTTTGCTATGTGTGAGATTTTTAGTCCTGAGGTTGCTGAGTCTTCAGGTTTCAAACATCTTTAACGGTCTTTGTAGCTTTGTACAATTTATACAATTGCAGAATCTCAGTGTCCAATACAGGATTATCTTAGGTGTCAGCATTCACTGGTATGTAATGGACCCTCTTGTAGCTTCAAAGGTGGCTGATCTATTTTGTATTTACTATTTTGTATTTACTATTTTGTAATTCTCTGTCTTAGGATAGTGAATATTATAATTCTCTGAGATGGATTCTTGAAAATGATCCAACAGAACTGGACCTCAGATTTATAGTTGATGAAGAACTTTTTGGTCAGGTTAGTATGTTTATGTAAAGTAGAATACACAAAACATGAAAGAAAACATCTGATCTGAAATTAGCTGTTTTTTTCTGTAAGGTATTAAGGAAACCCCTTCTTTTACAGGCATGTTGGTTTGTTCACTCAGTTGCTTCTTTTAGCTGGCACATGCTCATGTGGTGCTCTTTTAGCCCATTTGTGATGTGATAAAGCACTTGGAAATAAGCAGACCTTTATAAAATAGCTCATGTTATTTTTTTTTCTTAAATCATTAAACAAATAAAAATTGTATTGAAATGCAGCAGTTGTTGTGAAAGTAGCTAAGCCTACGGTATCCATAGTCCCATTCCTTAATTTGGAGTAGAGACTGGGTTTATGTGATTGGCTGGAAATGATGAGCTCTTTTTGAAATGTCTGGAATCATACATTTCACTGCTAGATAATAATAGAGTATTTCCTCCAAGATGTACTAGAAAACTGTGGAATAAACAGGTTTGTTGTGAGTAGAAAGCTATCAGAGATAAGTCATGTAGAAATACCACAGGTCTTGAATAAAAATTCCAAATGACAGATGCCAGCTAAATCTCAGTAGGATAATTGCCTTTGTGGTCTTGAGTAACCGAAGTCATCCTAGGTAGGAGTGTGAAAATGTACGTCTGTAATGAACGGAAAACCGGGTATTTGTCTGCTGAGGTTCTAGTAGTATAACTCCTTATGTAACAAATATGCATATTGATTCTCTTTTTTACTGGGACCATTGCTGAAATTGTTCTGTAAGTGTTTTTTCTTGAGATTTGGAAAAAAGGCTGAGTCGTTAAACATGCAGTTAGTGAAGTCCACGTTACTGAGAACTTGTGTGCAAACCTGGGCAATTTATTGTAGTGGGTCAGAAAAAGTGGACCCCGCTGCAGTCTGGCATCCCTGAATAATTTATTTTGTTTAAAATAATCAACCAAATTCTGTTTATTTATGTGCCCTGTGAAACTAATTCTATTTCTCAGAGTTTTCAAATTCTGCAGCCTTCAAGGGTTAACTAAATAACCTATTATTACCATATGAATTATGTTACATATGTATCTCATCTAAGACCTTCTCTGTGTGTTGCATTTAGACCCATCAGCATGAACTGAAAAGTGGAGGATCAGAAATAGTCGTCACCAACAAGAACAAGAGAGACTATATTCAGTAAGTGGGGGTCACTGTGTGCAATGTATCACTGTGTTGCCCCTCTAGTAATAGTGGCTGTGTGTTAGATTAACAAAGGGAAAAGGGTGCTTTGTATATAGATTGCTTTTATTTCAAATGCTGCTGTTCTGGTTTTTTACAGTCTTGTAATTCAATGGAGATTTGTGAGCAGAGTACAGAAACAAATGGCAGCCTTTAAAG
This sequence comes from Jacana jacana, assembly GCA_013400555.1. Lineage (NCBI taxonomy): Eukaryota > Metazoa > Chordata > Aves > Charadriiformes > Jacanidae > Jacana > Jacana jacana. The sequence continues at coordinate 26,828 of VZTM01042769.1, read as the reverse complement.
AGGTACAGTTGTCATAACAAATTCTTCTGATTTGTCTAATCTTAAGCTTTGTTTGGATATCCTGAAGGCCCACATGTAGGGGTGTTACAGGTATAGAAAAGGCATTGATAACTGTTTGTAGTGTCAGCTTTGAATTATTTCAGATTTTTTGGTCTGTTTTTACTGAGGTTTTTAATTCATATTGAAAATCTTGCTTATTTCTCAATCCTGGCTGACAGCTTTAGCTGTAGTGCAAACTAATGAACGCTGCAGAAAGGAAAATTAAATCAGTCTAATAGAATTAAATTAAACTAGCTAGTTTATCCTCATTTGTGTAAAAGATTTGACATATGTGATATTCAGACTTACATATTAATCTTACAATGTAGCACAATAAAGATGTGAGATAAGTTAGAATTAAAAGTTTTATAGCCAAACCTGGTGGCCACTGATATCCAAATTTCTGTATTTGATGTATTACTTTGGCTCTGTTTACTAAACATATAAATATGATTCTCAGTGAATAAAAATGCTTAAATAATGCTGACTTGATTTTAAAAAACTTCCTTCATTTGTTTAGGGCTTTTTTGAACTAATACCACAGGATCTCATTAAAATTTTTGATGAAAATGAGCTAGAGGTAAGTGTATCGTGGAAAAGAAAACAAATTGTGTTGAAACTTAATGTTACTGATTTAAACTTTGGTTTGTTTTTTTCTTTTATCGGTGTAGTTATTAATGTGTGGACTGGGAGATGTGGATGTGGCTGACTGGAAACTGCATACAAAATACAAAAATGGCTACAACATAAACCATCAAGTCATACAGTGGTTCTGGAAGGTATTGTGAAGTTCTACTTTTTTACTTAAAACCTGCTCAAAAGCTGCTGCCTTTCAGCTATGCTTGTTTATCGTGTGATTCATCAATAGGTAAATATTTGACCATTAAAACTCCCGAGGAAGACAGTAAGAAAACTGAAGATGAGATGCACGGTCACGATGTACATACAGTACTGATACTTAAAAAAAAAAGTCCACATCTGACTGGGATTAAAAGTATTTCTATGTAGGTTTTTCTGGCATGGTTACACTAAAGAGGTGTTAAACTCTTCTGTTTAATAAATTACAGGAATTTGGCTGCTAGTACATAGCAGGAAACTTCAAAGAAAGTAGGGGCCAAATCTTCAAGGGAAGTATTTTAACAGCCTGCTAAGCTGTAACCGTAATCTTGTTACAGTGCCATTAAAAAATTGTTGACTTCGTAGCTTTTTAGCAGTGGGCAGAGAAGTAGACTGTGTGTCACTAAAAAAATATATATATACACATAAAGGATAATGACTTAGAGATAGAAATGATGCTGTGCAACTCTGCTATCTGAAAACCTTAACTGAAAAATACATCTTTATCATACACAGGCAGTCCTAATGATGGACTCTGAAAAGAGAATAAGATTACTTCAGTTTGTTACTGGCACGTCACGCGTACCTATGAATGGCTTTGCTGAGCTGTACGGTGAGTGTTTATGATATTGTTCACAGTTAAGGACATGATACCAAAATTGTTGTGATATCTGACTTCTAACACAGGCATGTTAGTTTTCAAATTTTGTTTTAAAAATGAGTATATACTGGCAGTTTTAATAAGCAAAGTTAGAGAAGAGTCACTTAGATCACATGTGTTTCCCATGTTCTATAGACACTTGACTTTAGTTCTGGTTTGGAAAGTTTTTAGATGTATAAGACTTCTCAAATGAATGTAGATGTTAAATTTTTAAAGCACTGCAAAAATCCCTATTTAACACATGATTTGAGCTTAAAGAAAATTCTCAGTTATCCAGGATCTGGTTACAAAGACATGCTGGCTTCTTATAAGTTCCCCAGCTGCTTTTATCTGCTCACAAGCCGTAGTTGTACAGATATGACCGTTCGTAAGGATGTACTGTAAAGAGGATGGCTGAAACAATGCAAGCTAAACATAGTGCCAAAAGGGAAGTAGTGAACCTACAATGCTGCTACTGAAACGAGCAGAGAGCAGTGGGGAGCAGGCTTTAATAGTAGAGCCAGAAAACCCACTGTGGAAAGACTGTGGGGAAGCAGATAGAACAGCCCACAGAGGGTGGGGGTGTTTTGCTCATGGGAAGTCTGTTTTCAGCTGCCATCCGCTATTGCGTTTTCTGCTAGAGGACTCTGAAAGCTAAAAGTGCTTCAGATCCAATGCAAGTGACTGATAGCCTAACTTGCCTATTCGAATAAACATCTCCTTCATTGCAAAGGAGACAGTAATTTGTTTATAAAACACTAGAACTGTGAACAAACACTAGCCACCATGTGTCCCCAATTCTCCCTCTCTTGATTTTCATAGTAAATAGTTTATTTTTTCCGTTGCATCAGTGAATGAGTTGTGAGTTCCCACAAGGACAGTGCCCTCAGCAGACTTGAGCTCTGTGTCTGCTGTTGCACCTGAACCTTGCTGCTGTTGCTGTTACAGCATGTGCTCGTGGCAGTGGAACCTCATCAGAATTTTGCTGCCTATGGACTTTTGTTTATTTTTCAAAAAACAGTACCAGAAAGAAAACTAAGCAATGATATAGGGGAAGAAGTTGACGTTCTTGGTTCCTTTCTGCCCGAGGATTAGGATATCCATGGGCACTCTTCTGGCCAAGTCCCAGTTCACTCATTAGCAAAAAATTCAATTAGCAGTTGTTCTGCACAGTGCTTTGTTTTTTCTCTTACAATTATTTCTACTTTTCTGTGGTCAGCATGCCATTCTCGCTAAGCCCTAGTAATGATCCCAATGGCACTTCCAGTACCTGCTTATATTTGATGAACTGTAGGTGGTTCTTCGGTGCTTTGCCTTGGTACCTGGCTTTTTCCTGCTGCCGGTCTGCCCCTGCGGTTGTTCCCACCCCCGGGCTGCAGTCCTAGAGCTGGCTTTCTAGCCGGGGATCTCCCTCTGGTGGCCCAGAGAGGCATTTCTGCTCATAAAACGGGCACGCTTGATGTCAGGGAGCAAATCCACCCAAGTTTGAGAACTACAACACTTGAACAGATGTGGCCTGCTTGTATTTCTTGTCTTTCCCTCGCCCTGCCATGTCAGCCTCTGTTTAATTAGCTGGATAGCTAAAATGAATTTGCTCTTAGCTATTAACAGGGAGTTTTATCTTGTCTCATGATAGAATGCACTGTCAGTCATCAAAATGCTTCTCTGCTTCATCCTTATTCCAGGCAGTCTTACTCATTACCTTTTCTAACCAGCCTTCCGTGCTGAAAAAAACATGTAACCCAAAGAAGAAAGTAAAGAAAAGGAGCTGGAAGTGTTTCTGCAACTACTGACATACGTCTCATTGATAATATGTTAGAACTAATTGCTCAGTACCTTCTCTCATCAGCCTAGTTCATTCACTTCACTTGTACAAAGTGTAGTTTCTGTGCAAGGGTTGGTATTTTCTACATTTTTGTGTATGATAGTTATTGCAAAAGGGTGTTCTCCTCTTGTCGTATTTTCATCTTTGGAGTGAATTGTCTTTGGTATTTTTTGGTTGGCTTTTTTCCCCCTGTGTATAAGCTGGCTAACATCTTTTTCCAAATCCACTTTTACAATGTGCATTTACGTATTATCATAATATAATTTCACTTTATTATGAATATGTGTACATTTACTCTTTTCATGTCTCCATAAAACCAGAAAATAATTATTTCTGAATTGACAATTATAAATTATAAAGTTAAAAAAACAACAACCAAACATTTTGGCAGAGCATAAAAAAGAGAAAGTGTCTGCATTATAAAATGAAATCCATCTCGTAGGTCTAAAGGTGTACTCTACACAGAATTTACACCTCAGCTGTATTCATAGGTCAGCCTGTTCTAATTACCGCTGTGCAGCTTTAATCCAAAACATGTTTCATGTCAGGAGGGTACTCATTCTTGGGTAGCCATCTGCCTTGAATTCAGTTTTGTACCTACTGATGGTCTTCTTGTTGAATAATTGGAAGACACCCATCATCAGAGATAATCTCCTGCTCTCTGAACAAATAGTGGGGTTTTGCGTGACACAGTCTTGTCCAGACATACACAGATGCTTTCAAAAGCTTAGGGAAATGCTTACAGAATGCCCTATGCCATCCACTTGGTGAGAGTTGGGTAGTCCAAGAAGCTTTCAGTTACAACATGCTGCAAGACAGTCACTGAAGGCACAGGCGGAGCTGGAGCTGCAATTGCCAAAAAAATAGTCTCGGGTGACTGTGTACATCCCTGGAGTACACGTATGGTCACCGTGCTTCACAAAGCTCTCGGTTCCCCTTCTCTGCTGTTGCATAGGTAACTATAGGTGGGCATAGAGTACTTCCTGCCAGGTTATATAACATGATATATTGTAATAAACATGTCTAAATTTTTACATGCAAAATTTACACAGTATAAAACTGTCTTCTGCATAAATTTTTCTGCCAACTACTATGCATTTGCATTTAGATGTTAGACTTCTGAGCTTAAGGTATAAAACTATCTTGAAATTAGGATACAGCAAGAAATAATTTAAAAATACAATTGAATTGGTATTATTGAGCATAGACTGTATTTGCTTCCTAGAACTAGCTCCTACTAATGTCAGAATTGGATTACAAAAGCCCAAAATATTTCATAACTTGAATTTTTAGTTATAAAAGAACCTCATATCGGGGTGAAAATTGATGTATTCTTCTCTGCAGGTTCAAATGGACCACAGTTGTTTACAGTTGAACAGTGGGGTACCCCTGAAAAACTGCCAAGAGCTCATACCTGGTGTGTATTAAATTGAAGTAAATTATGACCTTTAGTAAGAGTGATAAAATACTTAACAGTTTTCATCTGTTTTTCAGCTTTAATCGCTTGGATTTGCCTCCTTATGACTCGTTTGAAGATTTATGGGATAAACTTCTTCTAGCGATTGAAAATACTCAGGGTTTTGATGGGGTTGATTAAGACACAGTCAAAAATTGTTTTGTTCCAGTGCTGCAATTTCATTTTGAGGGTTTACAAACAAATTTGATTTTTCCAGGGACTACCATTGTATTTAGTCACATGGCTATTGAATCTTCATAGTATGACTTGTAAAGTTAAGTATTAAAAAATCACTAGTTTTAAATTATTTTTTTTTTTTGCCATTTCCACAGTTTTGTATACTTTGCTAATAACTACAGTATACATGTTGGATGGGCCAGTGCCAAGTGAGTAAAAAACTAAAGTGTTTTTAAGCAGTTGCTTCTACAGTATTGACAGACAGTCCTGCAGTAAACTACTGAAGTAAATCTGTGAGGAGATCTTTGCTGAGGGTGTACATTTGAATTGCTGCGTTAAGAGGAACAACTGAAATTGTTAAACTGTTTTTAAAATAAATTTTAAAAATAATAATTAAAACAACAACAGCAACAAAAAAACCAAAACAACCGCAAACCCACCGAATTTCATGTTAATGCAATATCATAATCTGTGCTGCTTCAGGCTGTTTGCTACAGATCTGCCCAAAGCACCTTATAATTCAGTGTATTAGCTAAAATATTGGAAAGCATTTGTTTGCATTATCAGCCACGAGTTTGCAGAACACTGACTTGCTGACACATTTTATTTGTTAGATTTCTGTTTCTAACTTGCTTTAGTTAAAACAGGGTAACAAAACCAGGATTTTTATACAAAACATAAGCAGCAGAATTCTGAATTGCAGTGAGAAAATATATCCATTTTTTGGTCTGAATTTGTATACTGTTTTATTGAGTGTTCATCACTTTTTTGGATAAATTTGTAGTTCAACTATGGGTAATATTTTAAATTCAGCCTTTTGCAACAAATTAATCTTAAAGTGAAATTTCTCTGGATATCACTCAGTTACTGGTAGTTAGAGGCCTTTATTACCCATTCTTGCAGTATTGCACTACATAACAATAAAGAACATGTTTACAGGGTTTTCTGGGCCAAATTCAGCAGTCTGACATGTGCAAACTTCCCTGAACTGCCTGGAGGTTATGCAGATGTCCCCAGATGCAGAATTTGGTTCTGTGAGATGTTTACAGGTTATGCTAGTTTCTATAGCTGCGGTTTTATATTTTTTTTTCTCTCCACTGTTAGTTTAGAAACCAAATTTGTTAAGACAGTATAACCAAAGTCATAACCAACAATGTGCAATTTATTGTAGATCAACTTGTCATATAAATATGAGTTTGATTTCTTTTGTAAATGTGGGTATTTTTTGTATTAATGTTAACTTTTTCTTTTGAGCAGGCGCTGGTTAAAATTATTAGCAAAGTTGGTTCTAAAAGATAAAACTTTCTATATCTGCCTTGCTCTAATTTTAACACCTTATTACCAGTATGACCTGGAGAAATGACAGTATCTAGCTTTGGCCAGCAAACTTCTGATTAGTCACAGTCTTTATAAATATGCAAGAAGGACGTGTAGCACATCTCTCTATAAAGATATGTAAAATATGTAACAAATGTAATGGGTCTTAAGGGATATTTAAAATCCCACTTTGTTTTATTCTTTGACTAGGTCATTAGGGCTGAGAATATTACATGTAAATAAAGGTAACTTATACAAATTTCCAAAATCTATATGCAGTTTTGTAAAACATGAATGATATATCAGTAAATCTGTATAGATTTGAATGTAGCAGGTTTTGTTGCATAGTTTGAAGTATAAAATAAGGATCCTGAAAGCAGTAAATAAAAGTTTATTCTAATAAGTTGTGACTCTGTTCTTTGAAGTGCAAATCTGTGATCTTGAAATAGCAAAAATTCAGTAATTTTAGTACTCTGAGGTAGACCAGGGCAGCAGTTCCACCACGATACGCTGCTACTTTTGGATGGGTGTTGGGGTGCAGCACTACTGTTTCCTAGTGTTCTGCTGCCAGTAAGTATGTGCAGTCTTTGCAAAGTTAATACCATGTATTTAAAAACCTCTAGGTCGCTGTGAATCTTCAACTGTAGAGCCAGCCTAGAAGCAGTTCCCCGGGCAGGCAGGCAAAGGTGGAGTGCCACAGAAGTGCCGGATGACTGCTGCTGAGGGAGGGTCAAGCTCCTCTCTCCTTGTGGAGGAACGCCCTTCTCAGCTGGTAGGCAGGCGTGCAGCCAACAGGCTTCAGTGGTGAGTGTGGCAGGGTTTCACAACGGGCCCTGAAACACTACTCCAGGCAGCATGGGCTGCCCAGCAGGGCTTAGTCCACAGTGCCAGCTGGGGAAGCAGCCCTGGGACGTGGGTGGAAGCTCCTGGAGGAGGATGGTGGTGCCAGGTCTTGGGCTGCAAGGTTAGCTGGTGTCTCTCCTGGGAGCAGGGACAGGGCTGGCTTTGCCTGCAGAAGTTCTGTTGTGGGACAGGTAGTTAATTTCACCCTATGAAAGAGCTACAGGAGGAGTGAGCAGACTGGCAGCATTGGGGCAGATGGACAGCAAAAGGTCATAAGGGTCTTTGCAGAGACCTGGTAGAGGCAAAAAGCCCAAGCACTGGAAATAAGAGCAGTTGGAGGCCTTACTTGGACAGGTGGTGGATTGAGATTTCCAAGATGAGTGAAGTGGGAAGCTTGAGACTTCCGGCATCAGAAAAAGGCTGCTTTTCCACCCTCAGGCATGAAGTTACAAAAATGCTGCAGTGCTGTAATAGATGAAGAAAGGAATGGGTTGCATTAAGGGAAAGATTCGGAGCCAGATAGGCCCGAGTCACATGTTCACACTGAGAAGTGGTGGGTGATAGAGTGCAGAGTCCCTTCTGTGGGTTTGAAACTGGGTTTGTTGAGGAATGGTGATAACAGCTGGTGGTTAAGTGAGAGAAGAGAGGTCAGTGGTGCTAAGTACTGGGGCAGGCCCATGAGAGGGAGGGAGGCAGCCCTTGTGGAGGATGCCCCAGGCTGAAGGGAGCCCAACTCGTGCCTGAACACACAGGCAGCCAGGGAAAGACCAGGAGGAGCAAAAGAGATGGTTCATATGGCTGGAGCCACTCAGATGTCTGTATGTATGTCTGTCTCAGATGTCAGCCACCCGTGTCTGTATGACACGTTCATACAGAGCTCTGTGGGTCTGGGTTGGAGGAGCCATCAGAATGGGAAACATCCTGGTGAGGACTTGTCCTTGGCCAACTGTTTGTCATGAGGAAGTGGGCAGAGTCATCTTTGAAACATCTTAAGAAATTATGAAATTGCAAACCTGGCCTTTCACGGGAGACTGACCTGATGCCTGCAGGGAGGGTGGTGTGAGGGGATGCAATCTGGAGCAGCCAGTGACTGCTAAACAAGGGTGTGGGTTTGGCCAGCTGGGGAGATGCTCTCCTGCATCAACCACCGGATTTTTCTGCACGTCACACCTCCATACCCCCTGAAACAAGCACTCTCAGATCTTGAGGGGCAGCTCCAAAGCTGCTGCTGGGAGCACTGAGCCGTGTTTTTCAGCAGAAGCAGTTCCTGGCAGAGCATGGCGTTACAGATGAGAGCAGCAGCTGCTTCCCTGAGCGTTCCCCACCCTCTCTCCTGCACTGTAATTTCACTACTCTTACCACCAGGTGAGGGGGGAGGCAGAAAAATCCCCCAGGTGGGTCAAAGCTAAATGTGTCACATCTGCTGAAAAAAGATTGTAGGGTTGACATTTCCTAAGAGATTTTGTGCAGGTCTGGTTAAAAAGCATCGATCTGTGAAAAAGCAATCTTTTCAGGGGAGACTGGAGCAAGATGCCAATTCCAGAGTAGGGACTGGGCCATCACAGCTCTGGAAATACTGCAGGGCAAATTCATGGGTGTTTTGGGCAGTTTTCTCTGGGCTGTGCAGAGCCCGGGAGCTGCGAGTGGAACAGTGGCCTACCCTCCATTATGGGGCCTGCAGGTAAACACCGATTCGAACCGGCTTTCCCAAAACCTGAAAAGCGCAAGTGAAAGTCTGCCCTNCCGCAGACGGCCGCCAGGTGGCGCTGGGGCGCGCGCAGGCGGCGGGTTAGCAGCTTCCCGCCCCAAAACCCTCCCGATTCGGGCCCGCCGGCAGCGGCGTGTGGTGAAGCGGGGCTGGATCCTCCCAGCACATCGCAAAAACTTCCTTTTCTGAACGTTTGTCAGGAACTTAACGTTTTTGACCAAGTTAAACCGTGTCCGTTGCGTGTTCAGCAAGAACGGTGGCGACGATGATTTGCGTATTGAAGATTACCGTCCTACAGAGAGTGGTGGTTCTTAACAAATAGATACGGTGCCATCAATTAATTGAATTTACTTAGCCTAAAAAAGGTAACATGTATAGATTGGCCTTGGCAAAGGCTTGCAGTATAAGCTGTAATTCAAAGGACTACTTTGCTGCCGGTGAGGTCTTAGTAGTTTTTTCAATCAACGTCAATAATTTGATTTGTGTTGACTTGAAGGGTTTTGGCCTGGAATTGTCTTTCTGTAAAATTCTCCTTTACTCCAAAGGTGGTCACGTATGTGGAAATGCTCTGCAGTCTGGTGTTACAGAAATGAGAGTGCAGGTACAAGCAAGAAGCATTCAACAATAACTTGGAGATTTGGGGCAGTGTGGGCTGTGTTTTTTCCCGGCACAGCAGGCTCTGGTGTGCTGTGAAACATGTCCTGCATCAGCACAGATTGCCCTTTTTTCTTGTGTACCTTGTTCAGCACGACTTCAATGTTATTTGGCAAATGCACGACACTTAACGGTTCCCCAGAGTGGGAATTACATAATCATGATGTTAACGTGCTAAAACGCACGTCAAGTAATTAAAACTGAATGTGGGTAATTTTAAATACTTATTTTGCTGTTACTCATTTTTTGTGTGGTCAAAAAGAATGTTGACCATTAGGAGACCAGGCTTTTCTGCCTGCTGCTCTTCGTGCTGTCAAGTTGTGTTTTCCTTTCCAGTTCTTGTTAATTGTATGAGCTTCTGCTTTTTTAGGGCAGTTTGTTTATTTTACTATCTCCCCTTTTTAATGAATAATTTCTTTAAGGGAATCAATGCACAGTTCTTATGATGTGAACAGAGAGGAGCTGCAGTTAGACACTTGGTTATTTACCTGTTGTTACACCACTGTCACCACCAAGAATCCGTTCCTTTTGTGTGCTATAGAATCACCTTATTGAAATGTCTATATGTTTAAAAGGTAACCAACACCTACCATCTTCTCTTGCTATAAAAGGAATTAAGCACTTAACAGCTGCTGTATTGCTCTGTGGCATCACACTATCAGTAGGAGACTCAAGCACAAGCTTTGGTACTCTAGAGTAAATAATTTTTCTTTGAAGTGGAGGCTTAATTGCTTTTTCTATGCGGAACATATATCATTAGCACACTAATCAGAATACAAATGGCTCACAAAGGGGATAATGAGGGAGAACTTCCATGTAATGCTTGCTTTACATCCACGTGACTGTAGAAAAATGTTTTGTTTTGCTGAGCTGTCCTTAATTTGAGGTTTCTTGCTTAATGAGACTTCAAACAAATTCTGCATTGTAGGTTTCAGGTTTTCATCCCAGAGAGAGGCTTGGGATTTCTGGGAGGGGGAGGCAGAGCAGCTTGGAGAACCTGAACAGACATTAAGCGAGCGAGCACGCCTCTTGAGGAAAGACAGATAAGGCAGCTTTCCCAAACGTGACAGGATGTAAAACTTTCTGTTGAAATACACCATGGTCTAAAAACATACATCACAATTTGTTTTTCTTAAGCCCTTTTGAGTTTAATTTAATGGAAAATGTTTTCATAATTGTCTGGTAGCTTTTCTGATATTTTCTACAAGCTGAAATATTTCTGACTCGGGTTTTGTTTTGAGGGCTGGAAAGTATGACCTTTTGGAGGCTGTGAACACACGTCCTACTATGCACTGCTGCTTGGGAGTACGCAAAATGCTAAAGGTTTAAATCAAATTGCCCCGAGGACTGCTTACTGACCTTTTGAGTGCAAAGCTGTCAAAACCTTCAACTAGGCATCAGCTAGAGAAGAACACTTAAGGCAGATCAATGCAAATAGAAAACAATGTGGTTCTGACTTTTGGCAATTCCCAGTTAGAGACAGTTACTGTGCCACAAGCGCTGCCGGATACAAACCCATACTGCTGAGGATTTGCTGTGATAGTTGATTTTCAGGGAAAACCTTTCATAATCTGCTTAAGAAATTAAAAGTTTTCATTAATTGCTAAGACCTAATATAGTTATCTGAGCAGGATGCTTCATTGACTTCAAAGGGATTTTTGTCTACTTAAGGAATGCAGGGTCAGGCCCTTAACCAGTGATAACTTTCTTCAGTGGATTGTCAGATATGACAAAATATGCCACTTTAATAGAGGTTACCCTCGCCATGCCATGCCATCCCTTTTTTCCTGGAAACCTGCTTTCTTCCTTTGCCCAGGTAACAGAGTTTCTGGGAGGTCGCTGTACAGAAGAGCTTAGAAATTACTCTCCAGATGAAGCTGTGGTTTCTGTGAATGTATTTTCATTACTTTGAATAGTCATAATACATAATTTTCTAGTTATGAGACATATAATAAATTCAGTTGAGGGAACTTTGGTAGAGTTATGAGTCCCCCTGCATTCTGTGAATTTTTGCCTAGCAATTCGTTGTCCATGCTTAATAGATTTATTCCTAATTAGTTGTTCATGCACTACTGCTTGCTGTAATGCAGAGTTTTAAATAAATGCTTTCCTTTCTATGTAGGCTTCCAGAAATGGACCAAAAACTAGCGGACTGAGAAGCTGTTCATTCATATGCTGGATCTCAGTCCAATATTTATAGGCATACTGTGCAAAAAGTAATAATTGTGTATATCCTGTGCTGAAGACTCACCAAATAATTACTTCACAGGTTAGTGAAAAATAATTTTCTGTGCTTTATCAGAATGTTAAAACTGCTCTTCTCTTAGTGCAATTAAACGTTAGCTGTCAAAACATGAGGTGCTGCTTCATGCAAGGTAAAAAGAATACAGTTGAGTTATTTTTTCAAAATAATTAATTTTTACTCTTCTCCACACTGAAAATTCAAAGTCTGACTGTAAACAATGCTGAAATCAAATTTTCATTTATATAAATACCTACAATACTTTAAAGATAAAAAGAAGGTGAAGGTAAAATTTCTTGTGCACTTACATAAACCTGAATTAGGAAAGTGAACAACATTTCAGACATGTAGATGCTTTGCTAGTATTGGAGGAAGGCTAGATATTTAATTGACTCTTAAGTTGCAAACAGGCTGGATCGGTTCATCTCTCACTGTAGAAAGAAATTAATCCTAGTTGCACTGTATCTAACTTAAAGGCTGAGCAGCTAAATCAGTTGATCTGGGGCTACAGCTGCTGCCGGGATGGAACGTGACAGGGAGCTGAGCTGCAGGATGAGGCTTGGGGTGTCCCACGTGGGAGGTGTGAACAGAGAGGGGGCTGCGGCTCACTCAGGATATATTGGAAAGGGCATTTGTCCATCTCTGCCCCTCCGGAAGCTGATAGAAGTTTTAATACCTGGAGTAGGATTTTGACTGCTCTCTGCATGTTGAAGGTTTTCTTTCGTTAGGCTAAAGCATTGTGCTCTCAACGCTGCCATAGCTTGCTGATGCTGAATCAGATGCCCTTGTGGCCCCAGCTGCTCCAGATGGGGTTTACATTCTGTGTCTTGCACTGGCCTGGTCCTCAACCAAGCACATTAGGCCAATTTAATTCACTAACTTGTCATAAAACACCCCACCCCCTTTTTTTCCTAGTTACTTCGATGAACATTCTAGCATGAACATGGTGAGTAGTCCATATGCATAGTATTTGCCCGATACAAGTTCTGTCAGGTGCCAGCATTTAGCTACTGTGACCTTATAGAAGTACCTGAATAGAAATGACAGCAAAAATATTTAGCATTTAGCAAACATAATCCTGGAGTGACGATGAGATACTGAATAGCAGCACAGCTGAAGCCAAGTTATACTACTAGTGGCCAACTGCTGGTTGCTCTCTTGAAGCACTAGGCAGGCATGTCTGTCTATGCCACATACTAAACTCAACCAGGGACTGGATTCCAGAAAAGAAACCCCAACTTATTTTTCTCCCCCCAGGTTATTTCCACCAGGGTCAGTCCTCTGATCTGAGCCCTTGCTTGGCTGTGCAAGCTCTTACGCCAATCAAATGTAGGTGCTGCAAGTTGCAAAGTACTGAATGGCATCATAGATTGGTTTGAATTGGAAGGGACCTTAAAGATCATCTAGTTCCACCTGCCCTCCCACTAGACCAGGTTGCTCAAAGCCCCATGCAGCCTGGCATTGAACACTTCCAAGGATGGGGCCTCAACAACTTCTCTGGGCAATATGTGCCAGCATCTCACCACCCTCATAGTAAAGACTTTATTCCTAATATCTATTCTAAATCTTCCCTCTTTCAGTTTAAAACTGTTACCCTTGTCTTGTCACTACGCTCCCTGATAAAGAATTCCTCTCCATCTTTTCTGTAGGCCCTCTTTAAGTACTGAAAGACTGCTATAAGGTCTCTCCTGGAGGCTTTTCTTCCCTCCTTTTCCCCAGGCATCAAACCAAGGGAGGGTGCCTGTGGATGTGCTTCCAGCAGAGCCTCTGATCTCTTCCTCCTGCCCTGCTGTGCCTGGGCAGGGGCTGGATAGAGACCTGAGCCAGATTCATATTGATGTGGGGGAAAGAGGAATTTGGGTATGTTGCTCCACTTTTTCCTCTATCCCAGGGCACTGTGATGCAGCCATGCCTTCTGCCTTCAGCTCCTGTCCAGCACTGGGCAGACAGCTCTTGCAGAGCCTCTGAAAAATGTGAAATCCCTGTGGGTTCCCAAATGACTCCCCCAGCCCAGCTGAGATAAAATCCCAGTGACTGCAGCTGATGGAGGCAGTAATTTCAGCATCAAAAGAAGTCGTCCCTGTGCTGCCCAGCTTTTGGCTCCCTGTGGTTCCCCCCCTCCTCCCTTGGCTTGCTCCTTGCACCAGGGTGTTGCCTTTAGCGGTTCAGCCTGAATTCTTGGTAAAGCTGTTCTGGTGTAAGTCACAGCTTCACATGCCCCTTCAAACATCTCGGTATTCATCCCCAAAGCCGCGTTGTGTACAAGGGGCGTTTGCAGGACAAGCCTATGTGTATGTGAGGGGGAGGAGGTGCTGGGAACATGCCTTGAAGGCTTCAAATCTGTTTATCTTCACACTCCTGAGAGGCGATCGCTCTCCCGTGACAGGGCTGCGCGCTGGAGGGAGCTGCACTGGCAGTAAGGAGATAAACCTATGGGGCACAGGCTGCTTTGGCCAAGTGGCCTCTCCCTGACCAGCAATTCCTTATGTCTCTGTGAGATGAAATGGGACAAGAGCAGCAGGAAGCCTCCTCCAATCCTTCTTTTTAATAGTTCCTTGGGATAAATTGTAGATAAGAGGAGAGACTGCATTGTTAACAAGCTGTGAAGGCAAAGGACAGGGCTGCAATCTTTTGGAGCAAAAATAAATAGGTATTTGTAGCGTGGTATATTTAGCAGTATGTCCAACTGATAGTCAGCCTCTGACTTGCCTTGTTTGTCATTTATTTTATTTCCAGTAATTGTTTCCTGATTGCAAGCATGTAGAGGAAAAGAGGCAGAAATTATTTGTGTATTTCCTGTTGTAACAGCAGAATAAAGGTAATTTATACAGGGATGAAAGGAGACCATATTTCATGCCTGTTGCTAAACAAATAGCTGCAGAACAGTGGGTTGTCATGATAAGCAAGAAAGACGCTAACAAAAAGCTGCCTCTGTCTGGAAGGTTTGAGGGATTCCTTTGTACATTCAAACATAGAAAGTGGTAACCTAGGAGATATTTTCTTTCAGTTCAGTTATTCTTGGTCTGATACTTATTGTATCGATCCAGTGTATTAACACTTTGATTTATGGCAGATAACATCACAGTAGAGCACTTTAGCATTTCGCTTCGTTTTCTTATTGGGGAAGGGACTGAGAGGCAACTGTACTGAACCAATTAAAAAATAAATGCATTGCAAATGCAGTTTGTGGGATGGCTTTTCTCCACCTGCTGGCTGTTCCTGGACCTCGCTGCAGTTTTCATATGTGCATAAACCCTTGATGAAGTTATTCCATGTGTTTCAGTGCACAAGTTCCAGCTGCTTGTCTGCTGTCACTTTGGTCCCAAGCCCAGCCGAGCACTGAGGGTTTACTTCCTAGGAGTGCTGAGCATTCCTGAAGTCAGAGGAAGTAAGTGGTGCTCAGCACCTTGTGTGAGAGCCCCAGGTGGCATTGCGGAGACGTGTGGGCTGCCCTGGCCTGGGAAACTCACAGTGGTTTGGCTCATCTGACTCAGGGCAGCTGCTGCCCTGTGCTATTGCCTTTTCTTCAGCAGGATGTTGCAACCCTTGGTGTTTCACCATTCATTTTATGCTACAAGGAGCCAAGTTAGGGAGATAAACCAGGAGAAGACAAGCCCTACTGAAAAAAATAATTTTCTGGCAGGTTAGGTGTTTGGAGGAGCCCACTGCCCACAGAGGAGCATCAGCTGTGGCTTGAGGGCTAGAAGAGATTATGGAGCTGTGTGGTAAACCCAAACTCTACACTGTTAAGAGCTCTGCATTGTGTGCAAGTAGAAGAATGCATCTGGGATCATATGCCCTCAGGTGTGTGCTATCTCTTTCTGTAACTGTACTGTGTGGTTTGTTGAAAGTTCCCAGAGGACCTGACGGCTTTCATTTAGGAAACAGCAGAGGAACTGACCAAAAATACTCAGGTATTTTTCATACCTTCCAGTGCCAGTGAGAGAGCATGGGAGGGCAAGGAAACACTTTACCAGATCTCCATAAGGTTACTCCTCCAAACTGCCTGCAGTTACCTCCAGCATCAGGAGAGGACACTGGGGTGTGCTCTTTCTCCTGCTGAAATTCATGGCAGAGTACCTCTTCATTCTGTTGTGACAAGCCTTCAGGGGTGCAGGTAAACACCTGGCAGCTGCCTCTGGGGCACTGTCAAACAACCCAGCCAAGGCATTAGGTTGTTCCACTATTGTGGAAGATGGCTGGAAGGAAAAAATAAAATAAAATAAAAAAAGGTAGTGTGGCAAATAATTGTACTCCTTCCACTTCATCTGGTTAATAACCAGATGAGATCTGTGTTAAAATCTCTTTGTCAAGGAGGTGTGCTTTTCCTGTACAGGAAGGCTCCCTGGAGAGAAAGTTCATTAGCATCCTAAGGACTCAGCCCAAGGTGTGTTTGCCCATCTGCTCTGGGAAGGAGTGAACCTCCTTTGAGACAGCAACAGAGATGGTAACTGTACACAGGTTCAAAATGAAGCAAGAATGCACTAAGTGGCCAAATGTGCTGAAAGTAAACATTTGTATGGTGGGTCTTAATAGAGTTAGCTTAACATATTGTAAATCTGTGAATTCAGTTGTAATTGAGTCAGGAGTTTGGCATGAGAAACGAGGAAGTGTCTAAACATGTCTACAGTGACACCAGATCAAAACCACTCAGAGCAAGAACTGTAAAGAAAAAAAGGGCTTCCCTGAGAAGAAGGGTTAATGACACCCTGCCGGGAGCACAGCGATGTGGCAGCCTGTTAGCTGGGGTTTGAGGACTCCACTGGCTGAAGGCAAAGCCGAGCTGGTGCAAATTGCCGTAATTCCCCTGCAGTTAATAGGGCTCTGACAATTACCTCTGCTCTCAGCCTGCCCTGAAAAATGACCATAGCTCCAATACTGCCTCAGCTGTGCTAAGCTGCCCATGGTGATTGTACCCTGTCCTCTGCCCTGGGTGCCTGTACCTAGTTTTCCTCACACCAGCAGTGACACTCGGCAGATCCTGTGGTGACCTGCCAGCAGAGGATGAGCCGGGACCTGGCACTGGTTGGCAAGGGAGGGGTTGACCCTGTGGGGCTGGGGAGCAGTGGGGGGACCAGGATGGTGATTATATGTTGGTTTGAAAATAGATTTGGGCTCCAGGACCTTACTATTGCCTCTTATAAGTTTCAGATAATTGAGGACACCACGTATGTGGCAATGGGGACAAATTAACTGCTATAAGCAGTTCTCTCCCTACCTTTCCTCTTTCCCACACATGGGTGCTCATCCCTATCCTTTTCTGTCCCGTGATGGTACAGTGTTAGAGCAAAGATGTGTGAAGCCAAACAGGAAAAATGGATCGACTTTCCCATCTCTGAGCTTGTCAGGTGAGCTGGAATGCAGCAGCATGTGGGCATCCAACTCGGGCACTTTATGGCCATGCCAAACGCCGTCCATGCTGCTGTGATGGCTTTTCCCAGACCACAGGGATGAGTGAGCTAATGTGATGCTGTTCTTTTTCTCAGGTAGAGCTGAACTACTCAGTGCAAAACTGACCTCAGACCAAACTGAGGAATTTCTGGTTTAAATGGAAATAAATGGAAATGGTCTAACACCAGAAAAATCTTATTCTAACCTGGAAAGAAACCGCATTCCCTGCCCTGGGCTTGCAGCCCAGTTACAGGTGAATTTTCAGCTTCTTTCCTTTTCCTGAGGCTGCTGTGTTCCATCCCAGGGAAGAGTCCTGCCTATTAGTTCCCTTTCTAGAGATGCTGGTAACGCTGCAAAGTACAAAAACCACGATCATGAGACTTCATCCACTGCTGGAAAGTCTCTTTCTCTCTCTCTCCTTTTTCATTCATCATGGGACCAAAATTCTGGATTTTATGGCCCCAGCCCAGCTGCCCACACACACATAGACATACACATGCATGCACTATGCACGAGCAAAGCCCTGAGCTGGATCTGTTTGTGTTGTTCTGATTCCTAAAATCTTTCAAGTCAGGAAATGTATAAACTGGGCTTGATGATGCTGAAATGCAGCATAAGGTAGATCAGGTTATTTACAGACAACAACCTGGATAGCATGCTGTTATTCCAGCTGTTGGTAGCACTTCAAAGACTGCTCTTAGTACTGACTTGGGTTTTAGGGCATGAGGAGCTCACTGCTCAAATAATACAAGTTATTATTTTTTTGAAAGATGTGTGCAGCTTGTTTGCAAACTCCAAAATCTAAGAGAAAGCATAGAAAAGGGCTTATGTGGGTCTGAAAGGAAGCACAGAAACTGGGGAAGTTTGCATAATTTCCCACATTTGCTAAAAATACAGATCAAGTTGAGGAAAAAAAGTCTTTGTTGGTGACAGAAGAAAAATTGCTGCCCTGCAGCAAAGTAGGCATAGCTTTGTTTATGTTGGCTGGCAATATATTGTACTCAATCTGGGCTGCCTTTCTGGCTTTCTCAAGATAATGCTGCTGTGAGAGGGTTAGCCAAGTAGATAATTGTGTTTATTGGCTCCATATTTACTAACATGGTGTATTGGACAAAGTAATGGCTGGCAGTGCCTTTAAACTGTGGTTCAATGGGTTTATCAGCTTGCAGTGAAGTATGAATTTAGATATGCTATCCCAAATCTGCACTACCTCTAATCCAATTAATTACTGGAATATGCCTTAAAATAATGACTTCTGACAAATAAGGAGGGAGAGTTTATGCTCACCTAGCTATAGGACAGCTTAATTCTACTTTAGGAATTTATTATTTGTTTTTCTCAACAGAAATGTGGAAATGGAAATATTGATGTTTGCAGTTGCCCATACCTGGGCATAGGGAGTGCTCCAAAGGGAGTCACTTTTCTTTGTTAAGCCATTTAAGACAAATATTGCCTGTGATCACACAAGTCAAGCCTTCCTGCTGGCACAGTGTGGTCCAGGGAGACAGTAAGGCGTTTACCCTGCCACAGCAAAATACAGCAGTGAGCACAGATGACACCGCTAACGGGAATCAGCCCACATGAAGGACTACAACTTGCTTTCTCTCCATTGCCTATTTTTGTCCCCTGGTCCAATAAGACCAAGTCCTACTTCAAAAAGGGCTGGTGAATTGGGCAAGGATGTGTCCCTCCAGGGATGGGTGGGATAGTGTCCAGTGCTGGGCAGTACAGCCAGCACAGCTGCTCACTTGCATCTGCAAAGGGCTGCGGGGACATAACGTTACATCTAACCAGGGACAGCTTCAGCCTCTGCACCAACTGACCCAAGCACATGGCATAGAAATGTTACTGGGTAATGCATTGCCTGTTGGTGTGTTTGTCTTCTAGACATGCTGAGGAAATCTTCAAATTCAACTGGAGTTTAGCGGGAGAGAGTACAGTCCCAGCATGAGCTGCAGATGGAAGTTGGGAGTTTGCCACAAGAAAGAACATTTAATCATTAATACTCAAAATTATATAAGCAAAATAGCTTGTAAGTGATGCTTTTTTATTTTCATAGCTCACAGTTTTGTAACTGGGTAAAGTCAGGCACTGAGGGAAATTAAAAAATACCGTGTCAAGGGAATCCTGTTGCTCTATTTGCTCCTGTCTTGACACCAAAGCAGCGTATGTGCAGTTTCGCTCCACAAAGTGACTGTGAAACCGTATGGATGCCTTTTGGGTAACTGATTTGCATGTGAAGGAAATATTTCCTAATTACCTTTCCTGAAAACTTGTGCTAGGATCAGAGCAAGCTCAATTCTTCTGCTCGTGTATTTTTGACAAGGAAGGAAGGTGATATAGGTCAAACTACGGCTTATGTTGTGTTTAGATAGCTCTGATTTTCTTCCGAAGGCTTTCAGAGGAGTCACTGACTGCGGCTGTAGCCAGTCCCGGTGATGATGCAGCAGAAGGGACCAAGTTTGGCTGCCAGCTCTCGGCTCTGTGAGCTTTGCCGTTCTGGCAGGAACAAAAAGCAATAAAAACTTGCCTGTCACTGAAGTCAGCAGCTCTCACAATGAATGCAAACAGGGGGCAAATCTGCTGAGTAAGAAGATGCCTTCCTACATGGTAACTTTAGAAACCAGAACTCTGAACAGACAAAAAAGAGCTTAGAAATCACCAGCCGCACGCATGGAGTAAAATCACCGGTGAAGCTGAAAGCTTAAACCATAGCGGCAGCATTTGATTTGATATCCCCCCTTCAAACGGTCTGTAGGGGGGTGATAGTGTGACTCTCAAGCCGTATGTTTGCAGTTTAGGCTGCATTTCAGCAAGCTATATTTTGGACTCCAGGCAGATATAAACTTCTGGCTGCTTTCTCGTGGAGACAAATAGAGAGTGGCTCGTCCTCTGCAGCAGAGCGCTGCCCCACACGCCCATCTGGAAGTGGTTTTATTGGTGCTGCACGAAGGGGTCAGTGGGAATCATTGACAAAAAATGGCACTCCATTTCTCCTATTCAAAACCTAGCCTGTGTATGTGGGACAGCCAGTTTCACCTGGGCAGGAGGAGGATACTTTGCCAAAGCTGAACATCGCTGCACCTGCAAGATCTGCTGCATTGGGCTGGGGCTGACCCTGCCGGTGGGCATCTCTCGCCTTGGCACAGACCTTTGGCGAAGCCGGCTCTGGCTAAGCACACGTTTTGCAGATGCTCCGTGCCGGCGAGTAGAGGCTGCCGTTTGCGGTGGTGGGGGACGCACGGCCGGCAGCGCCTACACGCGAAATGCCGCAGCCAGAGCCGGCTCAGGGCCGTCCCGGGGGAGAGCTGCCGTCGGGTCCCGGGCGGGGATCGGGGTCGGGCCCGGCTCGGCTCGGCCATCCCG
>VZTM01042768.1:22679-38082 GCA_013400555.1 Jacana jacana | reverse complement strand
CAAAATAAAAAAAAAAAAAAAAGAGAAAACTTTTTGACTCTAAGTTTTATTTCAGTCACAGTTGGATTAAAACTAGTATATTTTGCATTTTTCTCCAGAGTGGTAATTATGGGAAAATGAAGTGCTAGGGAAAGAAAAAAAAAAGCACATAATAGTACTTTAAGGAAACAGTCCCTTGGTTTTTTTTGCAGCTCTGCTATTTACAAAGATTGACAGTCTTACCAGGTGGGGAGGGGGGGAAAAGCAGATGCCATGTGTGAGATGAGAGCTGGAATTGGGACATAGGAAAGTGATGTAGTAAAGAGTATTTTCCTCCCATAAGGTCTTTGTGGTAACTGAAGGTTACTACGTTTTCTTTGTTTCACACATATGCTTAAACATTTCCATAGGGAAGAAGAGTCTCATTGAGGGTATATTTGAGCCCTAGATATTTTAACCGTGAGTTTTGGGGAGGATATATGGTAGTTTTAAATGGACTTCTCACTATTTCAACTGGTTCTTATTGTTTGTGACTATACTTGACAAAAAGTATCCCCTGAAGAGCTTTTCAAACTAGAGTAAATGTTTTCCATCTGAGAGTGCTAGCTATGAAACTGAACTGTTTTGAGGGATTTTTTGATATTTTTTTTTCATGTTCTGCTGAAACATAGGGAGATGACTAAAATAAATGTTCTGTTTGACCCATTGTGTACGTGGAGAGGAAAAAAAATGAGGGTGTGTGTTTTAAATTTGTCAAAATAAAGCATATTGACAAGGTCATTTCGATATTCCCTGAAAAAGATTGCTTGGAATTTTCATTTTTGTTCAACCTATTCTTCTGTTGGGAAAAACAAAAAATCAAAACAAGAAAATTCAGTATCAAAGGGGAATACTAAATAATTACTGGTGTGTTAGCTGCATTTATCCCATCAGGCATTTCAGTAGAATCCACTTCACTGAACTGTCCTAGAGTTATGACAAGCAGCTCGCTTCTGGTCAGGTAACCTGGGCATCTGATAAACTCGAGCTTTTCCATATAGACTCCTAAATGTATTGCAGGCTTAAATTTATAGTAGTGAGAACATATCTGTGAAAGAGTAAAATCTTTGCTATTTCCACATAGGTGTCACTCACAACACATATGTCAGAGAAATATTTCACAGTTAATAATGAGATTTTAAGAAGGCTTACCTGGACATAAAATATTATCTACTAGGGAGGCATTTCTAAAACTTGATGAAATAGTAATTTGGTTTTGTGGCTTTTTTTTCTCAGAGTAATACTGTTGCCGTAAGACAAAAAATGCAAAGGAAATGAGCATTTAGATGTGGGTTGAATCTTGAAATGCTAAACATTAATTGGTACAATATTTTCTCCCAATGTTGTATTTTTCACCTTTTATGTACTCTACTATGTTTAGGGTTGGCATGATAGTTGTGTAAAGTCAGTCGCTGCAGTCTGTTTAGTATTCGTCAGCATAGCCCAGTCTGCCACCCCAGCTCCTAACTGAAAATGAAAGCTAGAATTGTCCTGTATAATCAATTATGTTTTCAAGATTTATTTTTGGAGCAGAGTTATACTGCATAGGGAGTTGGAGACAGAGGTGGTTGTAATATAATCTGACTTCAATCATCTTAAATAGGGAACAAGCAAAGTTGTCAGTGTTTAATTCTCTTAAAGACAGCAGTCTGCTGGAATAACAGCAACAGTTCTTTTGCTAGTACTAGAGGAATGACGCTCTTTTGATTTTACATTTTTTGCATGCTACATTTCTGTAATTGATGTTTGCTTACAGCGGCAACAGGAGCAGTAAATAATTATCTGTCTAGAACCAATTTATTTTGCGCAGCCAGGCTCCAGGAGGTTCTAAATAAAGACCAGCTCAGTCATTTCCATTGGGCTGAACTAACAGCCCTGAAGGAAGACTTTCTGCATCACTACAAGGCTGTTTATCGGTTACTTTCCTAACTAGTTCTGAATCCTAAATGTGAATTTCTAGTGGGCTTTTAATGTGCTGACATTTGTTTAATCTGCCAACATAAACTAGTGATGCAAATTGTATATGAAGCGTATTAACTTGCTACATTAAGAAGCTAATGTCCTAAATTAACTGGGCTGCCTAGTCCAAGAAGGACAGGGAACTGCTGAAGAGTGTACAGCCAAGGGCTACAAAGATGATTAGGGGACTTATGAGGAAAGGCTGAGGGACTAGGGTCTTTTTAGTCTGGAGAAGACTGATCAGTGCCTATAAATACTTAAAAGGTGGGTATCAAGAGGATGGGTGCAGTCTTTATCCAGTGACAGGACAAGAGGTAACAGGCATAAACTTGAACTTAGGAAGTTCCATCTAAATATGAAGATGAACTTTGAGAGTGGCAGAGCCCTGGAACTGGCTGCCCAGAGAGGTGATGGGGAATCCCTGTGTCTGGAGACATTCAAAACCCACCCAGATATGTTCCTGTTCGACCTGCTCTGTCATGGGGTTGGACTAAGGTGATCTCCAGAGGTCCCTTCCAACCCCATATCATTCTGTGATTCTGTAAAACATTATGAAACATACCTCAACAGGGCCAGACCACTTTAAAATCACAGTACTGAGGGGGGTAGAGTACCACAAGTGCAAAGTATGAGACCTGAGGAGGGTCCTCACACAGCAGCTTGTACGGCTTGTGCTTGGGGAGATAAGGAAGTAAGCAAAGAAAAGGCTATTCAGAAATAAAGATTTCAGAAGCAGCATATGTGATTAGAGACCAGAAAAACTTCTGCTACTTGTTTATGCATAGATCATAGACAGTAATTTCTAATCTGAAACTTGCCAAATGAATGGAATTCTGCAAGGTATATCTGACCAGATCTGAAACTTCTCCTCTTGGCTATGTTATTCATAGGTTTCAGTTGAGGAGCACCATGTCTGAAGGTGCTTAAGATAGCATTCTTAGTCACATCAAAACCCCTTTAATCTGAAATTTCAATTTTTATGGACTCCCTGGGCCTAATTCTGAGTTTACTTGAACCTGTATCAGTCATAACTAATTAATGAAAGTCAGCTATTTCAAAATTCTCTCTGTATTTGTAGATATAACACTGAGTAGAAGCAGCACCATCCAGATCAATGAAAATACTAATTTAACTATGATCTGTTGGTTCTAGCCCTTTGACAACAAATAGAACATTTAAAGGAGATATATTCTGAAACAGAAGGAATGGGTGCAGGAGCTTGGAATTCTGTAACACTTAATTTCTTTGTGTTTTGAGGGCAGAAGCATAACTTTGTTTTGGTATAATCTGGTCTCAGTATAATGATCCTCTCCCCCTTAATAATGTAAGAAGCCATTGGTATAAACAAGAGCTACATCACGTTTGTTTTAAGCACTGTTGTCCATTTTGCTATCTATAAATATGGAGGTGTAGAGAAGAAAAAAATGATGCTGTTACTTTTGTGATAGCTTTCATTGCACATTTATGATATTAGGGAAGTGACTTCCTAGATGAAGGGGAGTATGTTAAAGAACCCATATGTAGCTATATTTCTCAGCTGAAATGGAAGATAAACTCATCTAAATAAATTTGGACTTTTCCTTAAATTTGTGTTGGTACTGCATCTGGTCCTAGAAGCAAATGTAGAGCACAGAGTTGGAAGCTATTCTTTTGTAAATAAATGCAAATTAGTCAAATCACTTACAAAACTGTGAATTATGTTGACACCAATAATTGCTTTTCCAAAATTTATTATGCTTCTACTATCTGTCACCGTAAGTCTCTAGTGACAAGAATTCTTTTTCTTTTTTTTTTTTTGAGAATATCCCATTCTGTATTCCAAAGATCTTTATTTCTCACCCCAAACAGTGAATTAAACTTCAGTGATTCAGATCAGATATATTTGGTAGTTAGTGATGGATCATATTTTAAAATTATTAATAGATAACTCTTTAATGACAAATAATATTTTAATAAGATTTTGGATAATTTATTTTTTTTTTAAGAAAGTACACCTTAGATACTTTCATCTATGCCACTTGCTATCAGAAGTGATTATTTCTTATCAAATCAGGCAGGCATGAGAAGGAAACTGATTAAGTTTGGCATGTTGCCCACAAAAAAACCTGAAAAACATTACAGCCTAAATCTCTCTATTCATTTATCCTTTTCAATGTATGTATAATTTAATGGAAAATCTTTGCCTCAGGGTCTTCGACACTACATTTTGGATACAAAATACAAAGCAAACAACAAAAGAAGCAGCTGATACACCGTAAGAACTTTCTGTTGATGACTGAATATGATTCTAGTTAGCTTCTGGGGTGGTGATCAACATTTTTTTAAACTCAGCTTGTGATTTTGTAAGGGCACTGACTTCTGGAGCTCAGAAGGAACTCCAGATTAAAATTTATCAAGATTGTCTCTGTGAGAATGTCTGTGAAAGCTACCCATCTTGCATATGAATACTCCCATTGATTTCAGAGGATTGCTTTGTATCAGTAGGTTCAGCAGAGTGACCTTGTATGTAAAAGGCTTAGAAAACAAAGTAAAGAAAAAAAGAGGTGTGCCTCTGTAACACAATATGATTCCAGCTTACTGAAACAATCATTTTTTGTCACCTTCTGTAAATGCAGCTAAATTTTAGAAAAGAGAAAATGTGGCATTAGTGGATATTTAATAAAACAGCTCAAATTTCTTTTTCCCTACTGATATCAGCCACTAAAAGATGCCTTTCTCCATAACTCATTATAGTACTTAACAGAACAAATAATAATTAGTAGGCTGTCATGTAAAGAAGCAGGACAAATAAGTATTTAATGACATACTGAAAGTTCCCTTTTCAGGTTATTTAAAATAATGGGGTATCCATCTCCTTAGCACAAAAGCAATAGAGGTGTGGCTACTATGAAGAAATAAAACTTTTAATTTCTTGTGGATAATGAAATATTGCAGAGAAACTTGAGTAATTCCTTAACTATAAAACTGTTTATTAATGGGAGAAACTGGCTATGTGAAGATAAAGGGTGAAAGTAGGAGACCATGTAACTTTTTGTCCTGTAATATTATGAAAGCTAGATGTAGCTCTGTTATTAGTTTATTTTTGAAATGTAATTTACTTAAATAATTAGCTTCAGGTGACTTTGATATATTAATGTCTGCTCTGAAGAAGACCCTGCAGAAATCAAGTAGTGCAGTTGGATATGCTTATACAGAGCTCTGGTACAGTCTTTGGTGGAGAAAAAGCACACAACGTGATTTCACTCTTGAGGTGATAGGAATATGCTCATAATGAGAAATAACTTATGGTTAAGGCAGTATAGTACTGTATATTCAGTGCACAATTTCTGTGTCAGGAAAGTTTATGAGAACACACTTCCCTGTTTGGACCCCTATGCAACTGATTTACAATGTCAGTATGGAACTGGAAGTAAAACACACTGCTGATTGTCTTCCAAGAGGTAGATAATATCACATTATCAACAGCATATATTTAACAATATTTTTATTCCCAGTCACATTTAACAGAATTATTCTGTCAGCCTCAGTTCACTGGAGAAGTTACTCCTCACAGCTTATTTTCAAAATTGTTCAAGCTTATAATGACTTCTGTAAAATTATGTATTACATTACTTTTCTCTGTCTCTCTGAGGAGAAAGGAAAAGGCACATTGTTAGAGATATCGTTATGTACCTGCTCAGGAAAGAAGTATCCCACAACCTTTTTACTTTATGTGAAAGTCTGTATGTTGAAGAGGTTTTACCTTCAATGAGGCAAGAGGAGAATAGACTTGCTGCAGGAATGTAGAGTAATTCCTACAAAAAACAATGTTAAAAGCCCTTAAATCCAGTATTATGTGAATTCTACTTCAGTATTGTACGTCTTGAAATATTTTTGGGGGAGAGAAGAATAACTGGTAGTTGGAGAGAGAAAATAGGAATACCACTATTTTCAAAAGGTGCATTTTGCAAGATCTGTATTCTATTAAACACTTCTTTTTAAAGGTCAGCTTGCTTCTTAAGAGATCGGTTCTGAAATAAAAATCTTTAACTTTTTCAGAGCTTAGAGAGTTCTAGAGACAGTTGATGTCAAGTTACCACTTAATTTCAGGTTGTGAGCATTTTTTTCCAAATAAATTTCTGATAATTTCCAACAAAAAATAACAATTTCCTTAAAATACTTTAATTTTCAGATATACTTTAGAAAAGTCTAATTTTCAACTACTTCTAGATTTTGCCTTTCTTCTTATTTTTATTTAAATATTATTTCTGCATATGACATCCAAAGCCTAAAATTACACTAAAGCACTCCAAACTCTCTCAGCCTGTTCTCATAGCAGAAGTGCTCCAGCACCTCTGATTGTTTCTTTAGCCCTCCTCTGGACTTGCTCCGATAGGTCCATGTCCTCCTTCTGCTCGAGACCCTAAGACTGGACACAGTACTCTAGGTGGGGTCTCACCAGAGTGAAGAGGCAGAATCATCTCCCTTGACCTGCTAGCCACACTCCTTTTGATGCAGCCCAGGATGTGGTTGCCTTTCTGGGTTCAAGCATATATCACAAGTTCATGTTGAGCTTGTCATCCATCAATACTCCCAAGTCCTTCTCCTCAGGGCTGTTCTCCGTGCATTCTCTGCCCAGCCTGTATTTGTGCTTGGGATTGCCCTGACCCAGGTACAGGACTTTGCATTTGGTCTTGTGGAAATTCATGATATTGGCATGAGTCTAGCTCTCAGGACTGTCCAGGTCCCTCTGGATGGCAACCCTTCCCTCCAGTGTGTCAACCAGTCCATCCAGCTTGGTGGTGTTGGCAAACTTGATGTGGGTGCACTCAGTCCCCACTATCCATAAAGATGTTATTCCAGCAGTGGTTTAATAGATCTTAAACTGTGCCAATTTACCGAATGTTAAAGTGTTCATTGCCATTTATGAGAAGTGGGAATACGGTGGCAGTAAATGGAGGGCAGTTCATGCTGTCGTAGTGATTTGTTTCCGGGGGTCTGTTTGCATTTTCATGATTTCTGTAATTGAGCAAGATAAAGATTGTCCTGTCAAAAAATGCCAAGAATAAATGAATACAAAATAGAATGCATGGTCCTATGAATTATTAAAGTAATTTAAGATCTAAGCCATTGAAGTCAGAAGGATTTTACAATAAATAGTCAGGCCTTTATATAAATATTTAATTGGAAGGTGTTACTTCTAGAAATGAGTCTAAAATTTCCTGACTGACCTGCAAGGAATTTGGGGACATAAAGGATGTTAGTGTTGAGACTCTGAATAGAGCTCTGAGTTGATAATTAGACACTTTAAGTACTGTGCTTTTCAAAGGAAGTTTTGAATCTAAAACCATGAAGCTTTTCATAGTTAAATTTGTAATGTAAATTTGGCAATTTAATTATTTCAGTCCAAGATTGTTAATAAGGTATGGTTTGGTTCATTGTTTCCAAAATAGAGATATAGAGATATATAAAGTAAAATTTTACAAGAAGTGTATGTCAGTAAAGTTAATTACGTCCAAGCATATTATTTCAACACTAGACCTTAGAAATAATATTTTAGAATATATTAACTGTCCAACTACCTTTATTGTAGTAAAGGAATAATGTAAGATCTGTTGCATTGCAGCTTTTAGGATCTTCCTGCATTCTTCCCCTGGATGAGGCTACAGCTGTTTTTCAGTTACAGATTCTGAAGTTGATCCCAAGTCTGAGCTGAGCATCAATATCTTAAAACCACAAAGTCTACCCTTACTCTGATTTTTAAATATAATAATTGCTTTTGATGCTTTTGTTCCTGCTCTGCACTAATTAGGGATTCAAGCCGTGTGCATCTGCCTTTGTAAAACAACCTAAGTGATAAGATATAAATGGCAAGTGTGTTGTCCTTGTGGCTCTTTTAAGGAAGGTTTCACAACAGCTTAGTGTAGAATTTACATAGTCAGTTAATATGGCTCCTTGGTGCCTAAAGGAAACGGTAAATAATGCAAGTTAGTGAGATAAAGCCTAGGCTGGGCTTAGAACCTGAGTTTGATTGTTGTTGTAAAGCAGAAAGCGCTAGTTATCTTGAGAGATGAAGGGAAGTGTATATAGGGGTTCCAGCAGTGTGGAACCCATTTGAATCTGAATTTTATACAGCAGCCTTGAACAGCAATTGATCCAGCCATGAAATTTTGATGTATTCTTAGGGGGAGAAGAAAGTGTTTGCTTTCTTGCTTTCAATTATACTGCATTGCTAGGTAGCCATACGCAGGTTGGGTAATTGGCTGTTTAATCTATCCTTTAACAATAGGCAATAATAGGCTTTTTTCTTTTGATAGAGATCCAATTCACAGAAGACGTGGAGATCAAAGGATGATATCTTTAAGTTAGGTAACATCTATAATTTCTTGGAACAAATTGCTCATTACACTAATTTTCTTTCTCACTGTTATTAGTATTTATTGTCGCTTATTGTTCTGATTGCCGGGCCTGTGAATGCCTTATAGTACAGGTGTGTTGTTATGATATAATCTTTAAATTTGGTTGCCCACGTTGAAAAGCATAATTTCAGAGACACAGCTTGGAATGAGTCCTTGTTTCATTTGTGTGGGCTGCTGTGGCAATATACATGATACAAAATAGAAAGTGCGTAATAAATCTGCAAATCTAGGAGATGCAGTTGAATTGTAGTGGATCCACCATTGCTATTGTACGTATGGGACAATAGATGAGCACGACTGAAGCCTACACTGTTGACCACAGATTATCTACTAAACTGAAAACGTGCAAGAGGGCTCCAAATGTTACTTCTGTGTCAACACTACAATGATCACTATAGAGCAACTTGGCTTCTTTTTGCCAGTGTCAGGATAACTTGTCTTGGGAGTCAGAATGAGAATTTGTATTTCAAACAAGGCTGCTCATGCTGACGTCATAACCATGCAGAATAATCTGTCTTGAAGCACACAGAGCAAAATCTCAAAAAATCACCTATTTCTGGAGTAAATGTTTTTAAAGTAAATCCTCAAAATATATATAAAGCAACATCATGTAGACTTCAAATAATACACAATTAAGTTTTACATAAGCTTCACATTGGATAATTGCTACATTTACATATGTTGTCTCTAAATGTCAACTTTGGAGTTCTGTAGGCAAATGAAAAATACTGTTCCTGATTTGAAACAGTCAAACGATCCTTGGTTTTGGAAGAGAACCTGAGAAGATTGGGGTGAATTTACAAGGATTGTGGAGGGAGAGAAGCCCTGACTACTTTTGACTCCTTTCTGACACAAACAGAGAACGAACAATAGGCGCTCGTGGGGAATGCATATGCCTCAAGGCTGCCTGTGATCTGGCATGCTATTGCTTAGGAAACTCGCTTTTTATGTGCAGTTCTATTTTAAAAGTAAACAATTAAACAATACATTGCCCTCTTTCTGTTACTGGTGAGTTGTCAGCTACAACAGAATGATGTTTTCTGTAAAAACTTGATTATGTTATATTTATTTTTCTTGGGCATAGGATGCAGAGACAGGGAAATCTTACTCCTTTGGACAGCTCAGGTCATCAGAATCGCTCTGCCTTTTGCTATCTTGTTCTTCTGTGCTGGTTTTAACTATGCTTTTTTCCCTTGAGGTTGTATTCTCCTTAGAGATGTAATTCTATTGTGTGATCCAGAGATGTGAGGTTTTTCCTTATTTGCACCACTGAGTGTGCTGCAGCTACTTTCTGCTCTTACCTGTTTAGGAAAAAAAATCAAGAGCAGTGCTTTATAGAATCATAGAATAATTTAGATTGGAAAAGACCTTTAAGATTGTTGAGTCCAACCTGGCACTGCCAAATCCACCACCAAACCATGTCCCTCAGCACCACATCTATGCATCTTTTAAATAGCTCCAAGGACAGTGTCTCAACCACTTCCCGTGACAGCCTGTTCCAGTTCTTGACAATGCTTTTGGTCAAGAATTTTTTCCTGATATTCTATCTAAACCTCTCTTGGTGTGACTTGGGGCTTTTTCCTCTTCCCCAACACTTGTTACTTGGGAGAAGAGACTGACACCCAACTTGCTACAGCCTCGTTTTCAGATAGTTGTAGAGAGTGATAAGATCTCCCTTCAGCCTCCTTTTTCTCCAGGCTAAAGAACCCCAATTCCCTCAGCCACTCCTTGTAAGGCCTGTTCTCCAGAAGCCTCACCAGCTTTGTTGCCCTTCTCTGGACATGCTCCAGCACCTCAATGTCTTTCTTGTAGTGAGGGAGCCAAAACTGAACACAGTATTTGAAGTGCAGCCTCACCAGTACAAAGGGACGTTCACTTCTCTAGTCCTCTTGGTCACACTATTTCTGATACAAGCCAGGATGCTATTGGCCTTCTTGGCCATCCTGCCACACTGCTCACTCAGTGTTGTGCTGGCTTAACTGGCTAGTTGAACAGTTATTATGATGCTATACCAGAGTGGAAAGTAATCTTTTACCCTCTTGATAATATATAATAATACCAAATCCTGAAAAAGTTGCAAGCTCCATACAAATCTGGACAGAAAATATACCTAGCTGAAAAGTTTCCTACTAAACTTAGGAAATATCAGCTGCCAGATAATGTGAGAGTAGATGAATCACTGTTGTTATTATGGAATTATAAGAACTACTTTTGCAATCTCAGTCAACTAACAGCACAACTACGGTAACATCCCTGAAATCAGTAGTCTTTATATAAGTAAGCTCCCATCTCTTGCAGGAAAGGTCATTCTACTTTCCTTCTTTTTGAAGAGGTCACAGACTTTCTCATTATTCATGTAAATGTCTGTCTTCTGATTAAACTGTTAGACATTTTTATTTGCTGAAATCAACTATATAATGAGCACAATACCAATAATTCAGATGCATGTTTTGTCATCTCTTTTTTGCCATGTCCCTGCTTTTTCAGTAAGGAGAGTGTAGAGTGCAGTTTCCTTCTGTCATTTATAATTACATATAAGATTTCCCAGAGTCTTAAATTTTCCTCTGTCAGTTTATAATGTTCTTCCAAATTCTAAAGAATCTTGGCTAATATCAGCTCAGAATTGGGCAATTCACTGCTAAATCCTTGTCAAGGTCCTTACAGCAAGGTGATTGTTGGGACACTTTGTCACATTAAAAAAGGACTCCCCCTTTTTTTTTTTTTTAATCTCCTTAATATCCAGCAACAGCTATTGGAGCAGTATTAAAAATTGAAGAAATATTTCTAGAGCTGTATTTCATTTTGACCCTAACCTTCATTTGTAGTTACATTAAATCTTCCTAGCTGAAGTAGTGTTTGTGTGTACAGTAGTTTCATTAAAAAAAATAAAGTTGTTCCTGTGAGAGAGCAATTAGACAGTTGACACGGCACGGGCTTTGAGAAGTGGCACTTATCTAAGTGCTGGTGTAGGTAATATTTTTTCATGCTTCAGCCTGTATGCAATTCTGAATGTCAACAGAATAGATGCTTTCAACAATTTAGTAAGTGCAATAAATTCTAATATTTACAGTGGCATTGCTTGATAGATAAACACTAAGGATTTTCAGTACTTGCACTTCATCCTAAAAAGTTTGCTGAGTGAGAGAACATGGTAAATGACTATGACTCTTGGTCTGCTTTTTTTCTGATGAACTGGGCAGTAAATGACTTTAAGAGTTCTTTGGTGCTTTACCATGGTTTTTTGACACTCTGGATCCGCATTTGATTAAATGGTTGTGTTATGCACATACTTTCCTCTTTATAAAGATTTGCAAAAGATTGGATTTAAGTAAAATGAGCTTTTAATAACAATTGAGATTGAAACTATTCTCTAGGGATCACAAGCTGATGTGAGAGACTGCTTGTAATTGGTGTTAGAGAAGCAGAAACCAACCTGATGTTGTGCAGGATTGTGGAAATACAGAGATGTCTTGCGAGAACGTCTGCTGGGTGGATGTGAAGAAATCAAATGGGGTATTGGCCTGGCACCAGTAAGCTGGGGAATTGATTCAGGGACAGCTTCAGTGGACTTCAGGTGAAGCCAGCTGGTTGCAGATGCTGAATACTTGGTGTGGTGCGGTGCTGTGTCTCAGCCAATAATCCCTGTCAGCATGACTGTGATAAGATTTCATAGCTATGAACTCTGCCCACATGGTGGACCTGGTGGAGTAGCCCTGGGGTAGTCAGCAAACTGTTGGCACTTCACAGTGTAGACCTTCCAAGTTACCTTTGCACTGCTAAGTTTGGAGCTGAGCTTGATACATGTCCTGCTCTGCTCATGATTGAGTTCATAATTAAATTTGAGACATGGATTCCTGCTGCCATTCTAGCAAGCAATTAATGCAAAAATACTTCGTTTCAATGATGAACTTAAGAAGAGAGAAAAGCAAGCACTGGTCACAAAGCACATGGTAGTAGCTTCCCTCAAAGTTGTCCACTAACGCTCTAGGCACATTTAATATATTGACAGATATTAAAGAATATGCATTAAAAAAATAAATAAAAAAAAAACAACAAAACACGAGTGCCTGGCTTCATTTGTGATGCCTTTTTTTTTTTTTTTCCTGCCTATCAAAAAGGGCATGTGTTTTAGGGAAAGACACAGAAATTCCAATACTTAGATGATGGCAGATTGCCAGGTTTTGATAAAGCTGTCAGTTGTCTACTTCAGGTATCTCAAATTACCTTCAAGGGGCAAATATCAAAAATAATGTTATGCTTGCTGTTTGCCAAAGGCCCAGTATTCCTAAACCAACTGCAGAGCACACATACCCAGCAGAAAACTAGTGGATGCAGGCAGTAATTAAGTTGCTTATTTAAAGTAGTGTCCTGAAGGTGGGAAAGAAGTTTGGACTCTACTCGCAGAAAGTCATGTGCAATATCAGATCCAAAAAAAAAGAACTGTCAAATGAAAGTGGTACAGTTCTTTACTGAAATATTTTTTTTTGTATCTTATAATGATAGTATTTGTTCTTTTTAATTGCAAGTTTATGTATAATCCTCTGCTGTTCACTGCATACAATCCTCTGTAGGAAGCTATTTACTTTTGTAGCCAGTTGTGGTAGCTTCTTTGTAGATAATCAGAAATGTTTAAATAATGGAATGCTATACAACAAATACAACTTGGTAGTGTGTTTATAAACTGGCTGGCTACTTCATGAGGAATATTGCTAACACACTAGCATGAACTGTATCTAACTTTCCAAACCGATGGAAAGTCATTCTGGATAATACTCATGGTTTTATCTCGTCTACTGTTCTCTCTTAAACTGAAGAGTTTCACCAAACACCTCTCTGGAATAGGTGGGAAAATGTTTGTGAAGTTAAAAATATAATGAGCTGTGTGCTTCTGCATGCCTTTAATTAGGCAGAATACACCTTTTTACTGCCCTTGGTTAATGAGATACCTCCAGTGCATCCACCTGGTGCTGCACTGCATTTTAGAAACATTCTGGTGTTTTCAGCTTTTGCACTGCACTGCATTAAAAGAAAGAAACTAAAAGAAAAATTATGAGAGTATGCATCACAGATCAGATCATTTTGCTGCAAAAATATCAGTTACATAAAAACCAGAAGTAATCTAGATGTTAATTTGTTATTGTTGTCAGTCCTCTCCAAACTCACACCACGATGATGGAAGAAGTGACAAATGTCCAGAGATTTCTAAATCTCTAACTGTGGCTGTACTCCTCTAGGTATTCCTTCTGTCTTTTCTAAGAATGTTTGGCCTATATGGAAACAGAGTTAATTTCCTGCTTTTACAATTTTTGGATCACCTGGGAGGTAGTGTCTGTTTTAAATAATCTTTTCTGATTTGAGTTGAAGGGTTGACAGTTATCCCAGCTAAACCAAAATACATACAGATTATGATAATTTGGGCTTTGTTCATTTTATTATCTCAGCTACCTGACATAAATACTGAATTATTTAAGAAAATACTTGTCTTATCAGTGTTTTGCTCAATGGCCTCTTTGTCCTTCATTGTGTTTCCCAGATCGTAACTTAGAAAATTAATAGAGGGGATTATGAAAAAGGTGGCAAACTTGGTCAGAAAATGCTTCCTTTGCTGCAGCAAGAGTGCTTGGAGTACTGTTCTTTGCAAAGATTTGTTACGAAGTATAAAAGAAGAGAATAGCGTAAGTCAAACAAGCAGGAGATGGTGTTAGAAAGCTGCAGCGCAGCACTTTGTCGGGCAAGTACAGTTACAGAACAAGGAAAAAAAATCAAGACAGAATCAGGAAGAGGCAATGAACTGACGTAAATTCAAATGTGTTTGCAGTGCACAGCACTTCCCAGGAGTCACTGGGTTTTGGCAGAAGGAAATTTACATTTTACAAACAAGCTGATGTCATTCTAAAATGAATTATTAATTTTGTTTGTATTCCATTTCAGGGCTATATGGAAATAAGGGAATTTTTAAAAGCACCTAGCAGCTGAGAAATTTCAGCAGCTCTGTATGATTAGATTTTTCAAATTTCTTTTCCCTTAAGAGAATTTAAGATTGCATATAACTAAAAAGCATCTATAAATTGACATAGTATAGCAAAATGGAAGAATGGGGGGCAGCTAGAAACTGTGGATTATGAGTTATATAGGGGGGCTATTGCATATTCTTAGCATTGCAATATTTATTGTGAAGGAATCAGACTCGCATCTAATCCTAAAGACATTGGAGAAAGGTCTGAACCCCTCTTCCAAACTCAAGTGAATGCCAAAGACACTTCACCAGAGGATCACAAAGCTTCCCATGCTCTCTTGCTGTTGCAGTGAATCTTTAATTCTTATCTGCAGAGTTAAATAACTGCAACAGGCAAAAATGGGAGTGCCCAGTCAGCCCAGAAGATAAATAAGCATAATTTTTGTATTGCTTTTCTGCAGACTGTATTGGATTATAATGATCCATGAAATACAAATCTGAGTTTGCATTTTCCAAAGTTCCTGGGTATTCACTTCAGAGAGTACAGTAATGATGACAAAAGCTTTTGTTTTGCGAATCTTCTGCAAAGCAAATGATATATTCTGGTGGCCTTTAGCATGACAAGGTGGGGTGGAAGCTGGCAGGGGAACCCTGCCCCCCCATTGCTGTAACTTTCCTACTTAAGTATTAATCTAAACGTCTTCTGATTACTAGCATCTATTGCCAGAAGCAAAACGAATAAGCGGCACACAGCTGGATTAATACCCCTTATAGGAAGTTTCAAGATAGCTGTGAGATTTCTCTATTAACATAAAAGCAAGCAGAATTATAATCACTCCGNATCTAGTTTGACATGTCCAAAAAGACTATTTCTTGCTGAAAAAAGGTTCAAATAAAAGATCAACCACAAAGGAGTGTTGAGTAGCTGTATAGGTTTCTGGGAAGACTATTAGCTTGTCAAATCCATTCTCTCCCTTTTCCCATGTCCTCTTAATCTTGGTGCCTTTTATTCTGTATTCTTTTTAATTCCCTTCGAGTTCAGTGAATTTTGTGTAAAGATCATAAGATAGGA
>VZTM01042768.1:0-18553 GCA_013400555.1 Jacana jacana | reverse complement strand
ATGTGGAAATGTGAAACCTAAGAACGAAAATGAGAATTAGAACAAGAAGGAATGGCTTCAAGCTGCAGCAGGGTAGGTTTAGGCTAGGCATGAGGAAAACATTCTTCACAGAAAGAGTGATCGGTAACTGGAATCAGCTGCCCAGGGAGGTGGTGGAATCACTGTCCCTAAATGTGTTCAAGGGTAGATTGGATGTGGTGTTGAGGGATATGGTGTAGGGGAGAACTTTGTAGGGTAGGGCTGATGGCTAGACTTGATAATCTCAAGGTTCTTTTCCAACCTAAATGATTCTATGATTCTAAGAACATAGGTAGGTTATTTTAACTAACTCCTGAGCTCTCTAAATTAGCTATTTAAAGTTGTTCTGCATAGTTCCAACTGAACAAAATTTGCTGGGTGGTATTTGTCTTTTGTGCCAGTGGAAAGAGATGACTTCTCAAGTTGAGTATTATTTGTGTTAATGTTACATTTTTCATGTGAATGAA
Organism: Jacana jacana; assembly: GCA_013400555.1. Classification (NCBI taxonomy): domain Eukaryota; kingdom Metazoa; phylum Chordata; class Aves; order Charadriiformes; family Jacanidae; genus Jacana; species Jacana jacana. Next base: position 18,068 of record VZTM01042768.1, on the reverse strand, counting down.
TTTTCAGAACATGGGGTGTGCATACTCCAAGCTTAACTCAGAAACACCGTGAGAGAACAGGTATTCGCTTGCATTTTAAATACAGTTTGGATTGACTGTAGTTGAATCAAATGGAGAGAAGACGACAGCAATGTGAATTAATGGAATAGGAGGAAAATCTCACTTGACTTAATAACTTGTAAGTTCACTTAATAAGTACTAACAGGCCTCTAAAGATACCTATACCAATAATGGATGCAAGCTGGAACATAGGAGATTCCAGTTAAATATGAGGAAAAATTTCTTGACAGTGAGAGTGACTGAACAGTGGAACGGGCTACCCAGGGAGGTTGTGGAGTCTGCTTCTCTGGAGACATTCAAAACTCACCTGGACGCGTTCCTGAGTGATCTGATCTAGGTGTTCCTGCTCCAGCAGGGGGATTGGACTAGATGATCTTTCATCTTCCAATCCCTGATATTCTGTGATTCTGTGATTTAGTAAAATACTCCTGATTTTTTTGCTAAATCTTATTGTTATGAGCTAATTTTTGATACTGCTATGGAAAACATTTCATTGAAATTGATCAGTTTGTAGGGTAAGGCACCATTCAGTCTGAGTAAACACACCATAATATGAGCATTTAATGCCTAAGAGGAATATTTTGAATGGTAATTGCCTTACTTACATGAATTGAAAAGTAACAATGTCTGTGATAGACTGACAACTTTATTTCACGTACATTTTTGAAGTATATGTAGTCTTTCCAGTTGAAGTCTCAAGTGTTTTGTTCCATATTTGATATGTTGTTTCCAAGATACTGCTTAGTTCTGACAGGGATGAAAAGCCTTGGCTGCCCCTCACCCCAATACTGCCTGCAAGCAGGTTCTTGTTGGTAAGCACCAGATCAGTTCATATGAAGAACAAGCTGCTATCAACCTCTAGTTGTTACAAAAACAAGTAAGCAATCTCTAAGTATAAAAAGTGCTAATGTATCATAATATTTCCTATGCTGTTTGATAGGAAGTGAGTAACTCCAACGGGTATTTCTAAGCGCACCTGATCACAATATGCAGATGACAAATGTCAGCAAAAAACAGGATACTGTACTATTTTTGTTCTCAACTGGAGGAAATATAGCTGCATTTAACTAAGTTTTGTCTTCTGATTCTTTCTGTGTAAGCCTGAATAAATTTTCAGATCATGACATTGACAAAATTTATTATAGATTGTCCAAAATCATAGTCCCAATGCAACTTAAAGATTCTATTTGCCATGAAGATACTTGGAACAATCAAAATTTATTCTTTGCTTCTAATTCCTACAGAACTTGCATTTTTCTCAATGAAATTTGTGCAGATTTGCTTGCTGCAAAATAGTTCAATTTGAAGCTCAGAGCAAGTGTTAATTTACTACACAAACCTACCTTGAAAGTGTTTGAGTTGGGAAAAATTCTGATTTCAATAAGTGCAAATTTTAAAAAAGTCACTTTATCATTTCCTTGGTGATCTGATACCAAGGTTACACCTAGAACCATGTATTTATACATAACGTAAAGAATATTAATTGCATCCCTGCTGTGTTTGAACCTGTAAATTCCTGATTATATTAGCATTGTGTGGGAAGAAATGAGCAACAAAACCATCTTAATCTGGGAGGAATCAACCCTAGTTCAAATAATTCTAAAGCATTGGAGGAGGTTTGCTTAGGATTTTGACTGGTTTCAGAGTGGTGGTTTCTCTTTTTTGCAGTAGTGGTTCAAAGAGCTAGAACACATGGCTGTGTCTTTAAAAAGCTGTATCTCTTCTTATGGTATTTACATTTTTAGTGTAATTTTAGGCTTTGTATGTCATAGGCAGAATTAATATTTAAATAAAAATAAGAAGAAAGACAAAATCTAGAAGTGGGAGAGGGTCTCAAAAATGAGACTTTTCTTGGTGGTCTTAAAGGTCCCTCCCAACCTAAACCATTCTGTCATTCTATAAATCAATTTCATAATACAGCATAAGCTATAACAGCTTAAAATGTCATTGCTGCATCAATTTCCTGAATGCTATGCAGAAATATATGCTTTGGTGATTACAACCTCCATTCCAGCCCGTCAACAGATGTATAACGCTTTGCATGTCTCTAACCTTTTTGATCTTCATACTCTTTTACAATTCTGGGATTTCTTTTTTTGTACAGTTTGCAATATTTATGGAAAGGGTGTGAAATAAACATTTCAAGTATCCTAGTTATGGAGCAATAATCTCCTGCCTTCAAGTAGTTTTGATAAACACATCCAACTAACCTGATGACCTTCAAACCAGTATGAGTTATTGGCTAAATTTTTCTATGAGACTGTGTTACAATGTAGTCACATTTTCCAGTGCAATCATTGTATCACATCTGCTTTTAATTACTCACACAAGATGCATGTTCAAGGAGAAAATCAAGAAAGAATATGTGGGCCAAACTTGGCTGAAATAGGAAAATAGTGGCAGAACAGATATAGGCGATTTAGAATCATAGAATCATTCAGGTTGGAAGAGTTCCTTGGGATCATCAAGTCCAACCATCAGCCCTACTCTACAAGTTCTCCCCTACACCATATCCCTCAACACCACATCCAATCTACTCTTAAACACAGTCNTCTATCCAAGTCCCTCTGTAGAGCATCCCTGCCCTCAACCAGATCAACACTCCCACCCAACTTGGTATCATCTGCAAACTTACTGATAGTGTTTTCTATGTCCCTATCGACATCATCAATGATGATATTAAAAAGGAAAGGCCCCAGTACTGAGCCCTGAGGAACACCACTTGTGACTGGCCGCCAGCTGGATTTAACTCCATTGAGTGCCACCCTTTGGGATCGTCCTTCCAGCCAGTGCTCGATCCAGCAGACCGTACGCTCATCCAGGCCATGAGCAGCCAGTTTTTCCCTGAGAATGTGTTGGGGGACAGTGTCAAATGCTTTTCTAAGGTCCAGATATATTATATCCACTGTCTTCCCCCCTTCCAACAATCGGGTCATCTTATCATAGAAGGAGATAAAGTTCTTCAGACAGGACCTTCCAGTTCATTGGGCCCTCTCCAGTTAGCCACGACTTAAGGAAGATGATGGATAGAGGCTTGGCCAGCATGTCTGCCATCTCTTTCAGCACTCTTGGGTGTAACCCATTCGGTTCCATTGACTCTTTGGGGCACTGGTTGATGTTGTAATGATTTATACAAGTATTTAGAACTGATCTGGGTATGACACTTCATGCTATGCAATTCTGATGTGTTATAATTCAGTATTCTCTTCACATGCATTGGCTGCTTAATTAATTGCACTAATGATGTTGTCCAGCATTTCACACTGAGTGACAGATTAGGTTGAAGTAACATTCAGCCTAAAATCCATTCATATGAAAATTCAGTAAAATTATCTTGAGATACCATCTGCAGTATAGCAACTATAAATATCTATTGCAGACGATAATGAATTCACTCAATTGAAAACAATATTTCCAAGAATTTTGTAATGTTAAACAGAGTTGCATGTTTCCTGTTTATGCTGTTATTTAGGGTCTAAAAGCTTTTTTTATTTTTGTTATTGTTGAGTGAGAACATATTTTAGATTCACAGAAACAAGGACAATAAAACTAATCTGAAATATCAGAGAAGTATATTGCCATATGCTGTACTTAACCTGAATATCCTCTAATCGTGGAATTGAACAACAAAAGGATTTTGTCAGTTCTAATGACAAAGTTAAAAAGAACTAGGACATAAAACCCCAAACCCAAACATAGAACGGAATTAGTTCTGGGACAGAATACATTATTTCTATAATGACTATAAAAACTTATCTCCCTCCACTTTGTAAAGGTTTGTTATTGCTGTATGTTGTGGCATAGCACCACATTTTCATAACCAATAATAAAAAAAAAAATTAATCAATTTAGATTACATTCTTTTGCAGTTAATTCATGCTATTGTATGAAAAAGGGTGACTGCTTTTTTCCTTTGTTTTTGTATTCTACTTTGTGAAAAAACCTACAAGTAGAACTTTACCTTGAACTTCGTGTTCTGCATCTGTTTTTTACAGATATAAAATTTGAATTATTTTCAAAAACATTTCAAAATAATTTTCAAAAACATTGCAACATCACAACAAACTATGAGTTGCTAGGGTCTGAAGAATCTTGAAAATATGCTGTTTTCTTCAGATGTCTACAAGACTTAAAACTTTATTTTGATTATTTTAAGGGAGATGTAAAGTAAGACCAAGCTGTTACCTCCCACAGAAAATTTATAGAATTTGTATGGTGAATAAAAGTTTAAATACAGGATAACTTCCCCTAATTCAACAAAAGAGATTGAGGGAAGCACTCAGAAAAATACTGAACAGGTATTAAGGACATTTCATGTTCTGATGTTAAATGATAATGCAACCTAGATGAGAAACATATCATGGAACTAGTGAATGGGTTTCAGATACACGTTTGCGCAAAGTGAAAAAAACTCTTTCTTGTAAACGTTAAGTAGAATTTTTATGCCAAATTTTTCACTAGTGACTGCAAAAAGCAATGTGTACTAGGAATTTAACTATGTGATTAATAATCAAAATAAATGGCTGATTAGCAATTGCATCAAGAATGTAGGAGTGCCTGCATGTGTATGTCTACAAAAATAATCTCTAAATCATAAGAAGCTTTTAGCAGCATTTAGAAATCACAGAATAAAACCATTTTCCATATGGTGTTTTCTCTCTGGTTCAAAACATTGCCTTTCAGGTAGAGCACGGTTACTCCGTTTGTGTGCTAACCTAATGCCACCAGGATAAAAGTAATATCATTAGTAGTCTCCAGTACATAACTAAACATTAGGGGAGCTGATATAACTGAGTTATAATCTTTTGGTCACCTGTTGTTACAACAGATGACATTTTCCCTTTTGACTAGTTGCAGGGGACAGGGAGGGGACAGGGAGGGAGTGAAGAGGTATATAGGAATGTAACCATAGAGATTACCAACATGTAGATGGCAAGTACAGTTTGCACAGAGCTGAAAATTTTTGTGTGTGTTGTGTGCAATTCTGCATGTGATTGAAATTATTCCTTGTAGCATCCAAATTTTCAGGGTGTGTTCCTGAAACTGGGTTTTCTTGTCTTTTTCCTTTTTTCTTTTTCCTTTCTGCCTGCCCCCCCAATTGTTACTTTTTACCCCCTTTAGTCCTTTATTCAATGGCTTTTTGTTTCAGTGTTTTCTTAAGCACCTTGCTAGGAAGAACTTCTGTGAAGTCAAGTAGATCAATGTCTAAAATTTGTTATATGGTGTTTAGTGTGATAATTTTAAAGACCTATGATAGACCTTTATGCCATACTTATGGTATTCATTTTCTGGTTTAATTTCTGATTTGTTCATTAAATGAAGATTGTGGTACTACACAGTATGGGGACTTTCTCATTCTCTAGTGAATGCCTTTTTTGAGTCGATTTTGATGCTTCAGCAGTGCAGGTGTGCATGTGAAATGTAAAAGCTTGCAGTGTTCCTGTTAAATTCTGTTGTTTTGTTACTAGTGCTAATATATTTTTTTACAACCTTATAACCATATTTAATATCACTCACATAGCTCTACTCTCTCTAGAATGCCATTGTTACTGTGTCTTTTCTAAGACTCATGTTTAACTTGAACAAGTTGAGCACATAACCATTTCTTCTAGGTCTAGAGCTGCAAAAAATACATGCTATTCATTACATTAGAGAAGTCAGCCAGATAAACGTGGAAATGATCCGCCATGGTCTTTGCTATTTCAGTACTTCTGGCAAAAACAATTTGCTCTATTCAAATTAAATGCTATGAAGATAAATTATTATCTTTAAATATTATTATTAAGCAGTAATATTTATTGATTAATTTTAAATTTAAATATTATTTTATTAACTATTAAATGCTCACAGTGTGTTGGAACAATGTTATAGTTAAGGGAAGGGCAATATAGTTACACTAACTTGGATATTATTAGTCTTTTGTAAGGAACAAAAGCCATTTACAAAACCTGAGTTTCATGTTCAATTGACTTTTTGCCCTTGCTTTTCTGATCAATTTAGTAACAATGGAAAATAATTTTAATTTTAATTTTAAGATGTTTCTACTCTTGCAACCCTCTCTAGTCAATATGAAATATTTCAGCTACTCACTTCCATGCACCATTAACCTTTCAGGCAATAGAAGGCTATAACTTATATCAAGCAAGGCAAAGAACTTTACTGTCTGATGACCTTTAGCTGTTATATTGTCCAGAAAAGCAAGTTTATAGGCAGTTTGTACCACAGCTACAGAAAAGCAAGCTGTAGCCCTGTGATTATCCTATAAATAGCTTTTACATGTCCCATAAGTGTGACATTGCCTCAAGTAGAATTTTATTTACAGTGTTTAACCAAGAGGTATGTTTTCTCAATAATCATACATGCATTTGAATTTTATTATAAAATAGTTGGCACTTGAAACTTCATTTTTGAATGTCACATTCAGCGATTTTGGTGAATGATAATTATGATATGCTTCATAATTTCCATTTTGTAATTGTCAGTGCTGTTGACTTTTTATTTATTTACTCTGGAAAATGGAATGAATAGATACTTTGGAATGAATAAGTAATACAGATTAGAAGGTGTTCTAAAGACGTGACACATTTTTACAATTAAAAGGGAGAAATATACAAACAGATTAAAAGACTAACACAATAAGAAACATTTTGCTTCAGAAAAATACAAAGAGGCTAGGAGAGACCTCAATCTGTGATTGTAAAATGTGGCTTCTTATCCTTTAAAAATAAAAATAAAGATTCTGACAGGAAATAGGAGTTTATATTTTGAATTGAGGCTATTCAGGTGTAGGATATTCCCTCAGAAAGATGAGTATAAAGAGTAGCTAGTGGACTTTTGAGTAGTTATGTAAAGGTTCTTCTGTGATATTTTTTACATTACTGCAGTACAATATATTTTTGGCTAAGCAATATGCCCTAAAATTTTCAATCCCTTTTATCATCTCCCCTACACATCACGGGCAAACACACAAAAGGTCAGTCCTCAATAGAGTAAAACAGCCATTGCTGCATTTGTAAAGTTGAGTAGAATCCAGAAATAAAAATAGGAAAAGCTTGACTATTGTGCTACCATCAGTTCTTTGAGTGGTTTTACTAAAATTATAGAAATATTTAATTAAATTTTAACATATTGTGGTTTCTTAATTTAATATATGGTACATACATTTTCTATGATGTTGGCATGCTATCCCCATGGATTTCTTAGTCTATCAAATGAAGTAAAACAGGGACTTTCCAGGCAGTTTATTTTTTTTTCTAGATATAACGTCATTAGTATTCTTCTGGGGAAGACAGTTATCGAAACTTGATATTTAATTAGATGTTTGAACTATTATTTTATTTTGTGTTCCATTTTATGACTGCAGTAATGGTTGCCTGTTATACACCACCTCTGTTAGTGAAAGTACAACCCTTACACAATAACCATTGGGTTTTATTATCAAAGAGACACTATTTTAAAAACTGCAAGACATTAATATCTTTCCATTGTTGCAGTAATTTTTACCAACCTCTGCAATATCAAAAAAAGTTAATCTAGTTTTATCATTAAGCTTCGTATGGTTTACATTTTTTGTTTTGTTTTGTTTTTTATTGGGGGAGGGGTTGTGTGTCTCTTTTGAATCAGTTTTTTAATTTTGTTAGTGATCAAATTCCTTGTGCTGTAATAAGTACACTTTTAATTTTTGTGCAGGACTGTTTTGCGTCTACTTTGTGTGACCTTATGATAAGGAAAATAAGTTGCAAACCCTCTGTGTTCTTTCCAGTTATGAATGAATTATTAGTATAAACTAAACTAATCTAATAATCTAATCAATTATTAGATATTTGTTTCTTATTAATTGCTTTGCTGAAGCAGGAGCTGCTAGGTTGTCCCTTTTGCATGTTCATGTCAGGAAACCGCTCCCTGATAAGCATCTGATGATTATGTTTATGTGTTAGTGAATATAGTTGTCCTTTTTTAGATTATCTACAGCACATACAGAAAGTTTGTCTCTCAAGTAAGAGACAATAGGTAAGAAAGGAGAGGAGAGATAAACTCTGTGTTACTGTTTCTATACTGGTGTAATAAACGTTCTTACAGATAGTTTTTCAGTATTGTCATTATACCTTCATTTTTAATTTACAGTGCAGGAAAAGTTTTCAAACATTTTCACTGATGTTGGTGAGGCATTTCTTCAAAAGGGTAAGGTGCCACACTGAAGAAAATATTAGCATAAATCTGCCTTTGCCTTCAAGAGCATACTGAAATTCAGACTACGCTTTTCAGTTCTTAATGAAACAGAAGTATAATGTGAAGAGGCTCTGAAGAAAAAGATGGAGATGTGAAGGGAAGCAAAGATACAAGACCTGATTCAAGCTCTGGTCTTTGCAGCTTAATTCTGCAAAATTCACTGTTTTGTACTGGAAAATGCAGTTGAAATATTGCATGTATTTAGTCAAGAATGAAGATTATTCTAGAAATAAAACATGGCATAATATTCTGGGAAAACATTTGAGGTGTGAGAAGTTGAATTTTAAAGACAGTGATATCTGCAGCATGGGTTTACCTAGTCTGGGTATGAAGATAAGACAAGTTTCCAGCGTAAGTCATGCAGATGTGGAAAGGAGGAAGCTGAGCTGTAACACATTAATTTTAGGACCATAAATGCAGTTTTATAATCTGCTATTTTCCAGAGATTTTTCTTATTCCCCTGCAATTCAAACTCCAAGGGCAGAATGTAAGTAAGAGGTCTTATAGCCTATCAGCCTAACAAAGACTTTCAATTCTTGGAGTAGCATTTTGAATTTCTGTGGCCAGGTGGAATATGTTGTGATATGGAGCAGCTTCCAGAATTGTAGTGTTATGCAGGAGAGACTTTCTACACTTGTTAATTCAAATTTACTGCACTTGGTGATTGCACTGTTTCCCTTTTAGTACTTTACAAAGGATATTGAAAGGGATATTGAAGTACTGTAGGCTGATAAGATGCATTTTCAGGCTGTAAAATTACAGAGGTAATAGATAACATTTTAGTAGTAAGCACTTACTATAAATGTTGGTTTATAGTTGTTGTTTTTTTGTCAGATAGGTAGTGTAATATATAATTTATGACAGTTTGTCAAGTCAGTTTTAGTGCACAGTCATGATTTTTCAACAGTGATATGAAATTTGTCTGAATTCTGCCTCTGTTCTGTGTTCACATTTTAACTCTTTAGAAACAGTTGACAATATGCTTAACAAATATAAACATAGTTTTTACACCAATTTTATGGTGGAACAATTCCAGTACTCCTGCTTTCATTGTCCCAAGGAGTATCCAGCTCAAGTAGATGATCAGTAGTTAACTGCTGAAAATGTCTCTCATCTCGAAGTTGTTGCAAACTGGATTATTTGTCTGTGCATCAGGTGATTGCCTAGGGGTGTTTCTGAGCACTGTGTTGCAGCAGAGTTTGGTAGAGGTGACAGAGGTTGTGCTGGGCTGTGATGCAGCCACAGCAGGCTAACCTAAACAAACCATTAATGCAAGCCATGGTGTGGTGGGATTCAAGATTAAAAGCTGCTTCAATATTCTCATCACTGGGAGGGCTACTTACAAGAGGGCTATTTGCTGTGGCAAGTGGTAACACCAGGAACTGTAAATAACAAGAATGTGTTTGATCCTACCGAGAGTTGAACTTTTGCCTTCCTAATGCAGCATGCAAAGCATATTAATATGCTGAAGTTTGTCACTGTGATTCCCTTAGCATGTGTATTTGCAGCTGCTTCTTAACATGGTGCAAGAGCGTGCTATGCAGGGATGACTGGTTGGAGACTGCCTGCCTGGCAAGTTGTATTGTGACTTGTCTTAATCTAGTCGGCTTGCCTCCAAAGCAAAAAGAAAATTTACTTCAAGGAGCTCAAAAAATAATCCTCAAATCTTTTCTATTTTCTGACTCTAATATAATCATTACATTCACACTTTGTGTTCACAAGTCCTTTAAAAGAACTTGTTAATTATTTTTGCTGTTCAGACTTATGAAATCCTGAATATGGTCTGTGTAATCTACCGAAGTACTTTCTGGTTGGTTTTTTTTGGTGGTTTTTTTTTTTTTTTTTTTGGTTGGTTGTTGTTGTTTTGTTTTTTGTTTTTTATCCTCATCCCAGCACAGTTGACCTGGTTAAAATATGTAATAACTCACGTTTTGTGGTTAACCAGGACAGAATTATAATAATGACAGACTCTATTAAAGTAAAAGGTTATGCTTTTATTATTTAAAGGTTAAAGTCCTCTACAGTGACATCTGTGTTACTGTATTGTGTTTTAAATCTTGAGATTTTCATATGAATGGATATTAGCACATGATGTATTGAAATTAATCATGAATATTGGGGAAAGAGTATTAGAAAAGAATTCAGGTTTAGTATTTTTATCATGCACTAACTTGCTACCACCAGCCTTCTGGAATTTGACTGCTTTTTCCCTTCAGCAATAATTATGCTATTCCTTAATTTTGTCAGACAAAATGATAGTAACCTTAGACAATTAATAACTTGTCAGATACTCATTACATTACTTTTAATATCTTAAAAAATTAAATGCTTTAAAAGGCAACAGGCTAAGGAGCTGAATCCCTCAGTTTATTCATAGGATGGCTTCAGAGGAACCAGTAGCGGGGCAGAGTTCCTGTACTGCTTGGCTGAGGGCTGTAGTGGACTGTAATGGCCCTGTGCAGCCCTAGGGCCTCCCCACACCCCACTCATGGCCCAGGGTGCTATTTTGGCCTCCCGCCCTCGACCATCCAGGGACTGGCCATGGACCTGCCAAGCTGTCCCTACCCATAGCTAACATCCCAGCCTGTCTCTGGGAGGTGCTGAGGGCACCACCAGTGACTGGCTGTGAACAAAATTTCAACAAAAACTCTCTGGGCATGGCCATCCAGCCAGTTTTTTACTCAGTGAAGAGTACACTTGTCTATGCCATGATTCTCCAGTTTCCCCAGGAGATTGCTGTGGGGGACAGAGTCAAACGCCTTGCAAAATTGCAGGTAGACAACATGCACAGTCTTTCCCCCAACCAGAAGGCAGGTCCCATGGTCATAGAAAGAGATCAAGTTGGTTAAGCAGGACCTCCCTTTCATGAACCCGTGCTGGCTGACCCTGATCCCTTGGCTGTCCTGAGCTTACCATGAGAGCTCACTCAAGATGATCCTCTCCATAATCTTTCCTGGTACCAAGGTCAGGCTGACAGGCTTGTAGTTGCGCTGATCCTCCTTCCTGCCCTGCTTGTAGATAGGCATCATGTTGGCCACCCTCCAATCATCTGCTACCTCCCCTGTTGACCAGGGTTGCTGACAAATGATGGAGAGAGGCTTGGTGAGCTCTCCTGACAGTTCCCTGAGTATTCTTGGGTGAATCCCATCCAGCCCCATAAACTTCTGCATGTCTAGGTGCATAAATTACTACTTAATTACTTCCTTCTAGATTATGGGGGGGGTGGTTCTGCTCTCCATCCTTATCTTCCAGTTCAGGAGGCTGAGCACCCTGGGGGTAGTGGTCTGAGTATTGAAGATAGAGGCAAAGATGGCATTAAGTATCTTGATACCTGTTCAGTGCCCCAATGTGACTTTCTGACAGAAGTTCTAAATATCTTTGACACACTTGGCCTATAGAATAATGATCTCTGGCTGTGTTCACTCATCAGCCTCCAAAGTCCAGAGCTGTCTTGGCCAGTCACCAGGAGAGAAGAATCTGGGTTTTTTTGAGGAAATTTATCGTCATTTCTCATGGGAGTTCAACCTCTGTGATAGGGGAAGGAAGAGAGGAGAAAAGCTACGGTAACTGATGGCCTGCTCTGAGGGCTTTAGTATAAAATAGTGTTTATAAACTCCTTAGATCACAGTCCATGTGAAGGAAAATAGGGCCAGCAGTGTTTTGGTCTATGAGTTCTTGGTCTTGTTAAGTGTACTGCCTCTCCTCCCTCCCTCCGCAAGGTTTGTTTCATGTTGAAGTGCAAAAGATACCTTTCACTGAGGTATACTTTATAGACTTCAAAGCATCGTGACTGTTCCACAGCTTTCAGGTATTTGGGATTTTTTTTCTCCAGGATTACTTTGACTGGAAGAGTGCCTTATTAGCAGCCTTTGAAAGTGCATTTCAGGTAATTTTCACAGATCTCGTTGACATTATTCTAGTACATACTGCACTGTACTTCCACAAATGACATACCACCATCAGTAATGAATATGATCATTTTACCAATTCTAAGAGAATAAGTATCCAACCTTTTGAATTGGAATTTTGAAATTCTCTTTATATACCAAGTGTGTGATGGCTAGTCTGCTGATTTAAACAAAAGATACGCTTCATCTCACATTATCTCTTGATAGATAACTGACCATTACACTTCCTTGTTCTCTTTCATGATTATTAACAGCTTAGACATATTTCTTGTAATACTTCTCTACAAATAATTTTAGGCTCAGACATTTGTTTCTTCTATAAATTAAACTATCCAAAAGTGATAATTCATTTCTCCATAACTAGAATCTGTCCCCTCCAGGAGCAATTTATCCTTGCAGCAGCCAACCTTTAGGCATTAGTTCTTTCAGAAGCTTGTATCAATCATCTTTGCCAGTTTTCCTCTCAATCTAACGCTTCCTGCAATTTCCTACTGCAGTCAGAACTCCCACCAGGTTTTCCAAATATTTATGATGTGCTTTTTAGAGGAGGAAGGGTTATCTGAGATATTGTTTTATTAAAATGTGATTGTATAAACACCAATCATCAATGATTGCACACTGAAAACTCAAATGTGACTTTGTAGAGTAGGGGAAAGCTGTTTTGTAGTCAATATATATAACAGGTGTAGATATGCAGATATATATAATCTACTACAGGTTATCCTCTGGGAGAGATAAATGCAATAAAGTAAAATTAACTTGAAGCAAAATGGCAAAAAAATAGACCTCATAGTTTTGAGTTTTCCTGGCACTGGCTAGAAGGGGAGAAGTTAGCTTGGCAATAATATCTTTCTAAACCTCTGTTGTGCAAATGTTAAGCCTCAGTGCTAGTGATTAGCCTGAGACCTGCATTTCCGAAACATCTATCTATTCTCATCTACTGTTCAAAGCATAGTTATGATTCCTCAGTTAACCATGAGAACCTCATATTAAGGGTGGGATCATTTAGACTGCAAAGCTGACATTCTGGATGAGGAGGCATTCCAGTCTGGCATACCCATTTAAGATAGGCTTTTGGGATTTCTTTTACATCTAAAAATGCAGATGTTCCTTAGAGAATTTACTGCCATTCTTGCAGCTATAATTCACACTGATGGCACAGTTGCAGTTCATGTGCTCAATGGAAGTCCTTTATGGACTACTTTAAACATTTTTGAGCTAGGTTTTGCTAGCAGTTGTATTATTGCTTTTATAACGATTAAGGAATTCAATCAAATGGATTTTTTTATGGCTTCAAACAGTCTAAACAATTCATACATTGCATCTTTAACATGCCATCTCAACAAATGGCTATTCTATTTTGTTAGAGCTATAAAAGAGTACTCTCGTTTTCATTGCTATGTTCATTGTTGAAGAAAAGAGCATGCAAAAATTCACACAACTGTCCGTGAAACTATTCTTTTTGGTCTTTCATGTATTATTTTATCCATTTTTATTCTCTTCATACTGATGGTTGATAAACAGCAAAGAGAATTTTACCATGACAAGTCTATGCTGTAATTTAATAAATAAGAGTAATTTAACAATGCTGCACTTTAGCATATACACTTTATTTTAGATAAGTTACATGGAATCTTATAGGAAACCAGCAAGGTTGATGTGGATTAGCTATAGTAAGACTGCTTAAGGCCCATATNTATATATAAAGTGAATAATTTTAAATTTGTTCACTTCAAGTATCTGTTGAGTTTGGAGAGTAGAATTATTTCTTCCTACGTTAATGATTGGAGAAGTAGACACAAATAGATTTCTGAGATTTTAAAGTTACATGAACTCATACTCTAGTCCATCGTCAAATGTCTACAAAGGTTTATCAGTAATGCCTGAAGCCACCCATAAAACACCTCAGTGTAAGAAATTCTACAAACTTCATAAACTATATATTCCATTAGTTACCTCTGTGTACTTTGAGAAGGTTCTTCCTGATGTCTGTCTTGTGCATTTCTTTCTGCAACTTAAACCTTGTTTCTGTTCTTTTTATCACTGGTAGGGATCTCATTTTCCTCTTCTATTTTGCTCAAGAGATATTTGAAGACACTTATCCTGTATCCCTTCAATCTTCTTTTTGCTAGACTAAAATGATTGTACCTGATAATATTTCCTGCCTTCTTATTTCCTCTATAATAATATATAATTTTCTCTATAATTGAGAATTTTTTCCATGGTTGGACAAGTTACTGGTTCTGCATCCTGTGGTGTCTCACGAAGTGGTTTGTGTATCTCATGAATATCATCAGTTGATAGATGTTAGGTTTGGTGTATAGTCCCCATTTATTATGTTTTTTTTTCTTTTACTGTTTTTCCCCTTCCTGATGGCATTTCTCCTGTATGAAGGATAATGTCTTTATTGTTATATTAATGGTATGAATGGTTTTCTCATTTGATTTTATTTGTTGCTGCATGTTCTAGATAGTTTAATCCTAGAAACTGTTCTCCTATCATGACTTCTTTATCTGGGATTATTATAATTCTGTATTGCCTAAACTTGCATGATACTGGCAAGTTCCTTCCTTCAACTGTGACATATGAATGCTTCTCGTGGCCTGTACCTCTCAGAATAAGATGANCTGTACCTCTCAGAATAAGATGAACTTAATTTCTTTATTTTATTCACTTTCTCTCCTAATCTTCTGGGTTTGTTTTCCAATGTGTCTAGTTTTCTTACCTCTTTGCAAAATATTATTTCCCTTTAGAAATGTTTACCATGATCACAAAATCACATTTTTTTTCTTTATCTGGGTTAAATTATTCTTGATGAGATCTTTATTTGCTTGACTTCTTCATTAAGAAGAAAATCTCCTATAGGTTCCCTAAAACCATACAACTTGAAAGCCTTAGCTTATTCTATATGACTATTTTCCTAGAATGTTCTAACAGCTTCCAGTTTCTAGGGCATGTAGATTATTTCAGTTTTACGATCAGAGTATGTTTCTGTACAAGTCCAAATGCATGGAGGAGGCATGTTTTTAACTGGTTGGCTGGTGATAGAATAGACTACAGATCAGCATCTTGAGAAGAGCTCTTCATTTCTCTTTTGTCATGCTAATTCTTATGGTTTCTGACTTCCTAGAAAATGAGAGGCAGAAATGCCACTGCTTTGAAATGAATCCACTCTGAATTAGTATTATATTGCTGTGTCTGTTTAAACAGAACATTATTTGTGTACTGTTTTTGGAGGAGCTGAAAGTTCTGAGTTTGTTTACTTTTTTTCCCCTGTCCCTGACAGAATAGTTGCATCCGAAGAGAGATGGTTATACTCTACCCAGTTTGCAGATACAGAGATTACCTTGGTTCTTCAGGCTTTGAAAGAGTAATGACAAAAAAGTGCTTATAAATCTTGTGTTAATTTAAGATATGTAGTCGTCTCTCTCTTAGATGGATGTACTTTGGCACTTTAATTAACTGTTTGTTAATTCTAGCCTTGCATTGTTCTGTGCAGAGGTTTTAAATATACCTATACTGAGACTATATTAACTGGCATATTTTACCAGTAAATTGATTCTAACTTTATGTTTTATGCATCCCATATATCATTTGTCTTGTGATTCAAAACACACAAGACATGTTTCCAGTGTTTCATGTACTGTAAATAAATGTAAAACAAGCTCCTTGCACAAAAGTGCTACAAAGTAATCAGCACCAGGAAGGCTAAGCAGCTAAATGGTACTTGGAAGACTGTAATTAACATTAATCTCTGGCATGCCAGAATAAGTGATTAAACTACTCCACCTCTTTTGCTTTATGTGCAAACCTGGCTGAATGGCAACGTTGTACGATAAACACAGTGCTACAGCAGCCACTGGTTGAATTTTATATATCCTACGTAGCAAGAGGGGGAGAATTTAGGAAAGAGTGTGCACAGTTAAAGAATGTCAGCATCTTAAAGCCTGACAATAGTCTATTTTCATTGATAGTAAGAAAAGACAGAGATAATAAAATCTTTGCATTAATTGGTTGAGTTAGAAAACTGACCTCCAGTAGTCTCTTTGCCAGGATATGTTTTTTCCTCAACGTCAGAAAACCAAAATACAAAGTTCCTGGTAAATGTGACCGGACAATTATCCAAGTGACTACTGAGAACTGTATGTTCCATCCTTCTCCTTGCTCTCAGCATGTCTCCAAAATGCTCTTCCTATTTTACTGTTACAAAAGCTACTCTCCTCAAGCAACTGTTGGTCACTTTTCTCTCCCTTCTGGCAAGCTCCATTCTTGCTTCAGTGCTGGTAGGAAGTCATGTCACACTCTAGTTCACTGCTTGCTGAGGAGTTCATTCTCTGAATATTCAGATTACTGTAGAATTTGCTCAAATTCAGAATTTTGTCAAAGTCAGATGCCCTGCTTCTATGTTTGAAGTCTAGATTGACACTTCAGATCCTTCTAGATCAAGACTTTATACGATAGATCTCATTTCTGTGCTCGAGTCTCTTATTTTGCCAGCTGATTTCCTCATGATTGCAAATTCAGAATCACCTCAGACAAAGACAAGATCACTTTATCCATCACTTACCCAAAGTTCTGATTCAAACCCTGGTCAAAGAGGAAAAATGTTTGTAATGTTTTGGTTTTTGTTTTGGTTTGGTTTTTTGTTTTGTTTTGTTTTGTTTGGCTTGGTTTGGTTTGTTTTTTATTTCTAACTGTGAGAATGGCACAGAAATAAAATACGTTTAAGTTAAATTCAATTTGATTTTTAAACTAGGACAAATTTTTCATTAGACAGACATACTAATAAGGTTTGTTTCTAATGAAACATAAATATGTTAAACAATTCTAGAACCTGATAATGCCTATGCATATTTTGAGTGAATTTTTAAGTGTCAGCATTGCAATAAATTTGACAAGATCAATGCAATTTGTTTTCCTTCCTAGGTAGCTGAGAAATTGTGTTCTGTGCTGACACAAAGCTCTCAATTTTCTTGACAGCTTTTTGGATTCATTTATTTCAGCTACATCCTTACATTTTAGTCTTTGGTTACAGTATTTACAACTTCTGCTGGGTATTGTACAAGATGACCAAAGCCTTAGCTTTGATGGTCTATGTTTGACAATGAAATGCATGTTAGTGAAATGCATTGTCAGAACTTCTGACATTGTCAATCTAACTGATATTTTAACTAGCTTAAGGGAAAACTTTTCCAACACAGCAAAGAAGCAAGAAGATGGCAAATCACCTATATTTTTGAATTATCCATCTTATTCATAGACCAATACTTTAGATATAAAGGCTGGAATTATCAGTAGATGTCAACAATGGCTTAACTCTCCATTAACCTCCTATGTGGTTTTTTATTGGTTTTGTTGCCGTGCACTTTTTTTGTGTATGTTACATTAATTTCTTTGTATTTATTTGACTACCTGACTATCCCAGTTTCTGTTTGACTGATTTTCCTAAAAAGCTTTCTGCAAAATATATTGTCAAAAATTTCTTTCTCTCTGATTATCCCTAAGAGATTCCTCTGTTGACGCCATTTACATCAATTTTCCTCCTTTTATTTTTGTTTATTTGGGACTATTAGAAGTCTAGAAATTATATTTTTATCATCTTATTTCTGGCCTTGAACATAAGCATTGCAAGTATGTGTTGGTGGTGATAGAGAAAAAGGGATAACCCTTTCCCTTTATTGTGCAGAATGATAGGTGGTAGTTGCACGTCACAACATTTTTATCCAAGAAGCATTTAATCTGTTGTAAATCCACATGAACTTTGCTTAGTGAATAAAATGTATATGTGGAAATCATTTAACTTCACTCTGAAATGCTTTTTGGGGGGTTTTATTAAGCAGAGGTATTATCAAAGAATCATAGAATCATAGA
>VZTM01042767.1:63354-77264 GCA_013400555.1 Jacana jacana | reverse complement strand
TGGGGGTATTTTTTTTGTTAAAATAGACTTCTGGGATTTATACCTACACAGCATAGCAACCTTTACATAAACAAAATAAAGCGGAGTCCGTGGTGATCAGTTTAACACAAAATAAAACTACAGTTCAACAACAGTATTCCAACAGCCACCCCCTTCCACCCACACACACACACCCCCCCCCACCAACACCCCTGGGGAGGAACCAACAGGGGCCAAAAAGTAGGTTATCTGGAAACTCCTCCGACCTTCGGATATACATCTGTTCTCTATATATATTTTAGATATCTTCCTTTCTCTTTTTTTTAAATCCTTTTTTAAATCAGTTTTTTACAATATTAAAATTAATACTATGCTTTTTCAAAATAGGCATCTCAGGGTTTTGGTTCTTTTTTTGTTTGTTTGTTTTTCTTTCTTCTTTTTAATAATTTGCAGAATTGCCTCATCCCTTCTACTCATCAGCGCGAGCGGAACGGTTCGCTTTTCTGCTGTACACTTCAAAACAGTCCTTCATATATATCTATATATCTATATCTTTATAGATATATATCTACATCTATTCCTTCCTCCATATATATCTATATCTATACATCTCTATCTTTAAAGTGTGAGTGTTTCAGAGTTGAGTTAACCGTGTCGGTGCCACCCGCTGGGGGCGGACAGAGCACGGGGGGACACGGAGGGGAAATTAAAGAATCTTTAGCCTTAGACGGGACGGGCTGCCAGGAGAAGAGCAGCACGGGGAGCTCTGGGGTGTTCTGGGGGTTCATGAGCTCATTTACTGCCACGGGAGACTGGAAACAGAGGAAACGTTAATGAGGAAAGGGATCACACGCCTCAGGGGCCTGATCCTGACCAGGCCGCAGGGATTTGGTTTTAGCACCAAATACACGACATTTCCTATGAGCAACGCGCCGGACTGCAAACACCCCTGAGAAACAGCCTCACCATCCTAATTTCATAGAACCACAGAACCATTCAGGTTGGGAGAGACCCTTGGGATCATCCAGTCCAACCATCAGCCCCACTCTACAAAGTTCTCCCCTACACCAGATCCCCCAACACCACATCTCAACCACTCTGAAACACAGTCAGGGATGGGGACTCCACCAACTCCCTGGGCAGCCCAGTCCAGGCTCTGACCACTCTTGCTGGGAAGAATTCTTGCCTCATGGCCAGCCTAACCCTGCCCTGCTGCAGCTTGCAGCCATTCCCTCTCCTATCGCTGCTTCCCTGTGAGAAGAGACCAGCACCAACTTCTCTACAATGTCCTCTCAAGGAGTTGTAGAGAGTGATGAGGTCTCCCCTCAGCCTCCTCTTCCTCAAACTAAACAGTCCCAACTCATTCAAGGGATTGATGCCCCAGGCCCTTCCGCAGCTCCGTGTCCCTCCTCTGCTCCAGCCCCTCCAGATCTCTCTTGTGCTGAGGTTCCCAGACCTGGACACAAGACTCAAGGGGTGGCCTCACCAGTGCCGAGTACTTCCTTCTTCTTTCCCCGCTTCCTCCACCCCCTGCCTCCTCAACAGAAGTGGGAGAAGGAAAAAAGAACCACTTCTGGGGTGTTTCTAAAGGAGAGCTGCTGAAATGAAGAACGGGAAGGCAGTGAAGCCGAGGTCTCTCACCACTGCCCTCGCACAGCCCCGACCCGCCACGTTTCCCACCCAACTGTTGTTAAGGCCACTCAGAACCCTTTTTTTGAAGCCTCCCGGGGTGTGTGTGTTGAAGGGGGGGCAGAAAAACAAACCAGGAATGTCAGCAGGAGCTGGCTCAGCCCCAGTGTTCACACCAGTGGGGCTTATCTCAGGGGGCTGGAGCGGTGACGAGAGACACTGCTCAAAGGTAACTAATAGGAAGAAGCTGTTGGACTTGGAAAACTGGGCAGCCTACACTTGGATTCTTCAAATTCAATCAATAAATAAATGTTCTTTTAACAGTTTGACCTATTTATTCACCTATTACTATTCAGCACAGCAGGGGAGTTGGAACTTGACAATCTTTAAGGTTCCTCCCAACTCTAAGCATTCTCTGATTCGATTTGCAAAGTAATTGCCCAACAAATCTGAATAATAAAAAATTGCCTAATTGGTACCTGCAATGAAGGGACATCACAGTGTCCAGGGAACACTGGCCAAACTGGTGCCCAGCTCCAAATGGTTCCCCAGTCACACTCCACTTTCAGGAGTAACTGGTGATTTGTTTCTCCTGTGCTTCAACTCCTAAAAGTCTGATTTAGGGTAGAAAACAGGAGGAGGGAGAATGGTTTTAAACTGAAAGAGGGAAGATTGAGCTGAGATGTGGGGAAGAACTTCTATGGAGTGAGGGTGGTGAGAGCCTGGCCCAGGTTGCCCAGAGAAGCTGTGGCTGCCCCAGCCCTGGAGGGGCTCAAGGCCAGGTTGGAGGGGGCTTGGAGCACCCTGGTCTGGTGGGAGGTGTCCCTGCCCAGGGCAGGGGGGGTGGAACTGGATGCTCTTTGAGGTCCCTTCCAACTCTAACCATTCTATGGCTCTATGAATACACTGCACCCCTCTTTCTTGAAGCGAGACACTGGTTTACAGCAACTCCCACGCATCAAAACCGCCTCAGAGAGGAGGGAAAGGGGAAAGAGAAGGGGACGAGGAAGGACACAGACCAGACCTGCAGCTCTCCTAAAAGCCACTGTGACCCCTCTCCCTCCCCAAGCCCAGCCCCTGCAGAAATGACACATCTTCCTACCAGAGCATCCCTCCCGCGCCTGCGTTCCAGGGTCTGGTCTTAGTGCATTTGTCTGCTTGTACGTCAGAGGCGGAGACTGATGAGAAGATAATCCCCGCAGCACTGAAGGCATGTGGATGTGTCAAGGGGGAGTTTAACACGGCTCCATCCGGCACGTAAATCTCTGTTTTGAAACACAAGGAACAATCCCCGCACATGCTCTAATTCTTCAGCACGGGGGAGTCTCCTTTCAAGGGCTTCCAGATAATTTGTTTAAAAACCACGTGTTTAATCATTCACTCGGCTCTGCCGATGCCCAAAGCTCTAAGTTCTTTTACCTTCGCTTCCCTGAACATTAAAAAAAAAAACAAGACAAAAAAAAAAGTAATAAATAAACATCCTACGAAAATGATCAACACTAGTAAAAGACAAGGCCGTGCCTTACGCTCTCTGCCTCTGGCCAAGGCTTTGCACACATGCGGTTAAAGACCTTCACGGGAAGTTACCACCACCAAGAATCTTTGTCCAAGCAAAACAGCTTGAGGAAAATTTGGTCCCTAAACCAGGAGCGAGTGGCTCAGGGCTGCGGGTAATTATTCCGCTTGGCGGGGCGGAATTCCAGCTCTCCCTCCAACACCAGCGCACCCAGTCCCTCCCACACAGGTCCCAGCTTCCAGGAGGTTTTTCACTCCCCTGGCCTCTCCTTCTCTCCTCTCAGCACGGTCACGCTTGAGCCACAAATACGAAGCTTTTATAAACTGGTGATAAACCAGCTGACAAACAAACAAGTTATTTTGCTCTTCTGCTCCTGACGCGTACCCGGACAAGGCAATAAGAACCACACCAACCAACAAGCATGTTCGAGGGACAACTCAAGTCTGTTCCAACCAACAAGCATGTTCTAGGGACAACTCAAGTCTGTTCCAACCAACAAGCATGTTCTAGGGACAACTCAAGTCTGTTCCAACCAATGAGCATGTTCAAGGGACAACTCAAGGCCCTTCCAACCAATGAGCATGTTCTAAGGACAACTCAAGTCTGTTCCACCTCAAAACACACACATTGCCCAAAGTCAATGCACGACCTCTGTTCCATACAAAAATCTATGGTTTTGAGGCACAGACCTGCTGCTCGTGGATCTGTCCCCTTCCCTCCTCACAGACCCCGGAGCCCAGAATCTCTGGAATCACGGCATCAGGAGCTGCACAACTCTGCCAACAGGGATTCAGCATAAAAAGCACCCATGGAAAATAGCTGAGAAGAGAAGAACGGAACTGGAAACCAACCGAGAAAGCATGAAGAAGTTACACGAGAACTAAGAGCACTTTTTATCACAATCTGAGGGTTGGGTTTTTTTTCCAAATCAAGAAGAACAACAAGGGCATCACATGGTACTGCAGGAAAAGCGTTAACACCAGGCAGATGAGAGCTTTGCTGTGCCCCACCTCGGGAAACCCCACAACCACTCCTTCCAGAGAACGCTGAGACACCGACCGTCCCTCACCAGTAAGGATGACCCAGAAGCTGGTAGTCTTTTCACAGAGCAATTCCAAAAACGAATGGGGGGAAGACAAAAATATCATTACAAGGTATCACCTGATTCACAGGGGGTATCTTCCAAAATGCCCTTCTCCTTTTATGCTGCCCCAGGGGCTAAGCCAGAGCTCGCGGAGCTGCGAAAGCTCCCGCTGTGCGGAGTGAAGCCGCTCTCACTGCTAGAAGCAAATTACATCCAATTTTGTTACGAGCATGGTTCAGGACAAGCAAACACTTCCAAAATCATTCTCCTACTTTGGCCAATCTGTACTTTTTCTACAAGGAAAGGGGTCCTGAACTCGGTGGTTATCTGCCAGCAGCAGAAGGCAGACAAACCCTGCGCGCCGCGGGGGCAGGGGAAGCTGCCGGGGCACCTTCTCCCACTTACGGAGACGCAATTCCCATCGCCTTTGGGGGCGACGGGAGCTGTGCCACCGTAATTAGGTAGGAAACGTTCTTGAAGGTGTTTACTGAAAACGAACAACAAAAAAAAGCTGAAGCTAAGCCCTGACCTCCCTCTTACAAAACATCACAACAACCAGGGAAAGGCTGACTTCACGGGCGTAAAGCTGTCTAACAGAGAAGAGATCCCGCCTTTACTTTAGCAAGAGTTTCCCCATGACAGGGCTGATGTCTCGAGTAGAACCGACATCAATCTGGAGTCTGACCAGCTCCTTTTGTCAGTCCCCTCCTCAAGTATTCTCAAGAGTGCTTTGAACACGGACAGTTTGAACTCCCTAGACAAGAAAACTGGAAACCCTTTTGGGAGCCAGGCCCCGGGGTGTTGAGCACAAACCTCCTGAGCTGAGCTCCAGCCCAAGCCTGGGAGAGCTACGCTAGGAGAACACGCTCGCTGAGCGGGGTGGGCTTTGTTTGTGTACGACAGAGAAGGATCCACAAGTCCAAGATGCAGAATACGTACCGAGGTACCCCGACACTTCAACCCAGTACATGCACTAGAATGCATTGGATTTGAATAATTTCTTTTTAATCTTTTAAAAAGTGCAGTTGACCTGAAATGGAAAAAGAACTGTCTTTATGTTCACTGTAAACTTGTCAAAAGGAATCTGCTCTTTTAAAAACTGTGCTAAAATAGTCAATTTATACAACAGAGCACTAGATGAAGCTACCATAAATTCCTCTTCACCAATTATTACTCTATTGTGTCAGTTATAGTACTGCATATACGTAGAAGAAGCAAACCGGTGGTAGCTACTATGAGTGAGTACAACAAACCGAGTGAATAATCTGAGTTCAACGTTTCCATGAAGTAGCAATAACATTTAAACCACAGGACAGTTAGAATTCAGTACGTTGAAGTGCATAAGAGTCACACTGTTGATCATCAGCAGTATGGAGAAAGGTTATTAGAGAGTCAGCAGTAATGGTCGGAAAGAACATGGCAACACGACAGATTAAAGGTTATCCAACACGGCAAGTCTGCAGCTCCTTCCCCAGCTGGGGGCATCGCACACACGAGTGTCGTCCCAGCCAGCCAGCAGTAACCACTTCCAGTCTCCAGGCTTGGTACACACCAAACGAGGGTATTGCAGAGAAAAAACAGTATCTTCCTTCCATCAGTAGTTCTAGAGTAACGGACCAGGGGTTAGACACCGCCAGGGTGCAGGAACGCGTGGGAGAAACATCCAGCCTCTGCGCTTGGTCATTTCCAGCGCCGCCAGGAGCATGAATTCAACTTGCCATTGTTCCAGTCTCCACAACCTCCAGAGACAAGAGTTCTGACATGACCCCACGCTGTAAACATCCAATTCTTCCTCTTCTAAGCGGATCCCGCGCCTGGGATCGCCCAAAGTCATTCGTAAGGATTGAGCGAAACTCAAACAAGTTCACAAAGTAGCTTTCCCGGCGTGAACCGTGCTCTCTGGTTCCCCTACAGCCCATTGCTATTCCTGTGGCTGAGTGGGGGCTTGGAAAGCTCCACAACTGTTGAGCGAGATTTATTGAGAAACTTTGGAGCCCGACGCAGCAGCCTCTGTGCCTCAGTGAAAGCTTCCGTCAGCTCTTTTTTCCACTGAACAAATTCGGGGTCGCTCTGAAAGAGACACAGAAGAAGTTTGGCACTTCACAGCAAACTGCCAATAGCATCTTCTCTCTCTCAGACAGCACTTTTAAGCCAATTATGTTAATTTTCCAAAGGAGTGAGGAACTTTGGACATGGAAAGCGTGCGGCCCTTCGCTTCCAGCAGCAACTAGTGTCGGTCAAGGTGTTTTGAGGACTTGTGTGCTCTCTCCCTAGCAAACACGTTACCTACCCCGAACTAAGCGCAGCGAGACACGCACCAACAAGGCCTCCAAAGCCCAGGTGGGCTGAGCAGTTTCAAAGTGTTTAGCTATCCATCACACTGAACTCGGCTGGGCCCGAAACCCACTGAAATCCACGACAGGAACGGGCAACGGCTGCAGGTTTCCTGCATTCCAAAGCGGAGCGTGGTCAAAACGTGCTGGTGTGGCTCAGGCCCAGCTTTGCTTTACCCAGAGCACTCGGTGGGTTGTTCCCAGCAGGACCTGGAAAGCTTTTCAATCCTTCCATCACACACAAAACAATGCCATCAACAGATACCGAGAAACGAGCGTCTCACCTCACACTGTAGCACAAACTGCTTTCCTCCTTTAATCCTCAGCAAGATGCACTTCTTATCTTTAATTTGTGTTTCCTCAACAGATACTATCTGTTCCATTGTCAGTAGGTTTTGCTGCAGCATTTGCAAAAATAAAGCAGAGGGATGATTAAAGAAAAACAAAACCCAAACCAAACAACAAGCCCCACCTGTTGCCCATCAAATAAAGCCAATTTTTTCTAGACTACCCACATAAATCAAGTTATGGACATTAACAGTCACTGCACAAACATTTCTTTATTCCTGAAGGTTGGGTCATGAACTAAAGATAGATGATAAGGTAAGAGGGAGATTTAGTGAGGGGCCTCAACAGAGACAACGAACTATAAGCTAAGAACGCCAGCAATGACAGCATGAACTAAGAATCTACAAATAGGTGTGTCTACAAACAAAATATTCACTATTTTCCCTCAAGGGAGTTGCATGTAATTTTATTTTCTTCCAAGTATTACTGCTGTTAAAAAAAGAAAAGACAATCTTACTATTTCCAAGAGCTGAAAGGGGATATTTAAGCC
Source organism: Jacana jacana (assembly GCA_013400555.1). Classification (NCBI taxonomy): domain Eukaryota; kingdom Metazoa; phylum Chordata; class Aves; order Charadriiformes; family Jacanidae; genus Jacana; species Jacana jacana. Next base: position 69,885 of record VZTM01042767.1, on the reverse strand, counting down.
CCGTGTCCTTCCAGAGGAACAAACACACACACGAGTTTGCAGGAAAGCTTTCCCTAGAGACTCTAAGAGAACAACGTTTTGGAATTCCCAAACCTCACTGAACTGAACAGAGACACGTTCTGCCTGGCAGGTGATCACAGCTGGACTCAACTAAAGGTACTATAGCATTTTCTGGGAAATAAAATGCTATAGCCTTTATGACCTTACCAGTTTATGTTTTTTTGTATAAATAGTCCAGAAGTCCTAAATGAAAAACAACACCATGAACTACCAAATTCCTTTCAAAACAAAGCAAAACACAGTAAACAGGTTTCTCAAGACAGCTTTAGGTTTCCTCAGTGCCCTGTAGCCACCCATTCACCAAAGCCATACTCAAGGTAAGTTTCTCAAATCCGCTGGTTGTTCACTCAGACAAAACTCTGCTGCCAGGGGAGCTCTGTCTGAGCAGGAGATCTCTGATTCCCCTCCAAATCCACCTGGATTTCCCCCTCCTCCCCCTCCAAATCCTGCCTTTTGTGCCCCTGGAAGCCGCTGCTCTCCCCAGTAACCTCACTCACCCGGGACTCTCCTTCTCCTCGCCATTCCAGCCGGTTTGGGAAGAGGTAAAAGTATCGCCGTTGCCACTGGGTCAAGAAGGGGTTCCCCAGTTTCAGCATGTACCCGTGCATAATGCAGTCCTTCCCAAGGGCATAATCTGAGAGAGATCAATCATAAGAGAAGACATTAGTGTGCAAACCAAGGTACTGCCTAAAAGCATTCTGCAAAGGTACCGGGCCCAGTCCCCTTCAATATACTCATCAATGACCTGGATGAAGGGATGGAATGTCCCCTCAGCACGTTTGCTGATGACACAACACTGGGAGGGGTGGCTGACACAGCAGAAGGCTGCACCACCATCCAGCAAGTCCTGGACAGGTTGGAGAGCTGGGCAGCGGAACCTGATGAAATTCAACAAGGGCAAGTGAAGGATGCTGTACCAGGACAGGCTGGGGGTGACCTGCTGGAGAGCACTGCTGAGGAAAAAGGCCTGGGGGTCNGAAGTTCCACCTAAACATAAGGAGGACTTGGCAGAGGCTGCCTAGAGAGGTGGAGTCTCCTTTCGCTGCAGACATTCAAACCCCACTTGGACACATTGCTGTGGACCTGCTTTGGCAGGGGGTTGGACTAGATGATCTCCAGAGGTCCCTTCCGACCCTAGAGTACTCTGTGATTGTGTGAAACATGCCACGTTGAGACAGGAGGGAGCCTTGGACACAACTTGACTTGACATGTCCTCACCAGGCACAGACAGGCACAGAGCCAGCTCTGCCTTAATTACCTGATTGTAATTAGCAGCTGCAGTGGACTAACCAAGAAGAGAATTTGGTTCTTTAAAAAAAGTATCTTATTAACTATGAAAAGGATTGTATATTGCTTTCCAAAGTCCAGAGTTTGTGATGCATGCTCCTCGTGCAAACAAGCCGTGTTTGCTGTCAAGGACCTCCCGTTTTCCCCCCCCCGGCTCCTTTCTCACGCAATCAAATCAATCCCACACACTCTTTCCTGAGCATACACCACAAACAGAAACCATGAAAGGCTGTACACCATCATCTTCAAAAGGGAGTACAAAAGATATTTTTTTTCCAAAACATTATGTCATCATACAGCATTTCAAACCAGCCAGAAACCTCTTCAGAAAGGCGATACTGACTAAATGAATTCCAACAATTACTGGTGAATGACAGTAATATCAGAGTCTGCTGCGTGAAACTCCCAACACACGAATTACTATCGAGCAGTGGAAGATGGGGAGAAGTGTATTTGATGGATTACCTTCCTCGTGGCCAAGCTGCTTATTTTTAGCCCTTTTTCTGGCCTCAATTTTATCCGTGTCTGCATTTACTGCATCATAAACAGTTTCTGCTACTTCTTGCTGCCAACGCTCCGATATTACCAGCGGGAAGTTCTTATACAACTCCTGGTCACTGTCAAGCAACTTGCAAGAGAAAAAAAAAAACAAATAAAACCCCAACATTTTAATATTTTTTACTATTCTTATCCCCAACACATAACAGTTACCCACAGAACAGTATTCTTTTAAAAGCTGTATTGAACCCTAACCTTCCCAGAACGGGTGCAAGTGAGAGAAAACACCGTAATTTAAGCAAAGATGTTCATTTACAGGGAGAACAGGCCACCTCAGCACTCAGCATTGTCCCATAATGTCCTGCTTTACTCAGCATTGCCTCAAAATGTTCTCCAGACTTCACATTTAAATAAGAACTTAAATGCAAGCAGCAGTATTCTTAACCTTCTTGCACCATCAATGTTAACACAATGTCTGAACTGCATTAAACACTTTCCCAGCAGAAAACAATCCACAAATAAACTAAAAGATACCTTTTACACCCAGAGGCCTTCCAGGTTTCCACAGCTTAACGTTACTTGTTAATAATGAACCTCCACCATTCAGCAGTGCATCCTGCAGCCCTCAGTTTCCCTGTTAACACGGGTTCCTTCCTCCCCTAATCCTTAGCTACTGTACCTGAATTGAACTGAGCTGGAGGAAAGGAAATCCCTGGATCTTGAGGAGGGCTGTTGGCTGCCTGACACAGCCACATCCCAGCTTTAGCCAGAAGGAACTTTGATGCAGCACAAAAAGCAATCAATGTTTTCCCTACAGAACTATCAGAGGTGATCAATGTTTTCTCCGTAAGATGATGAAAGGTTTTAATTAATTAACTTAAAGCCTTGCTCAGTTCTCCTTCTGCAGCCAGGCCAGCTGCTCCCAGAGTGGATGTTCTCCTCCTTTTCAGAGATCCGTGGCCATACCACAGTGGGAAAACACATGCTGGATCTGCAGCCAGAAGACTCCTCTGCAAATCTGCCGAGCGGCTTCCAGGGACTCCTGATGGCATCCGAGGAAGAGGGGAAAGCCACGGGCATCCACTGGTGGCTTTCCAGTTTGTAACCTCAAAGAACACGTGCTTTCCTAGGTGTCACAGGACACTCCAGACTATAAATAAACTCCACGGGGGCAAGGGAGGAGGGCAAGGCACTCAGAGCTGGCATCCTCACGGGCAGAGGCGGCTCCTGACACCTTAATGGAAGCTCCGGCTGCAGCTGACTCAGAGGCACGAATTATTCAGTCCCTTCTAAAAGACTGTGACATCCCAGTGGAAGAGCAGAGCAAAGCTGTACATGATACCCCTCACTGACTCAGGGCTAAGAATAAATCTACCTTACAGGCAGCCTGAACAAAGACGACACGCAAGCGATCTGGCTACAGGATTTACAGGCCTTGCTGAGAGTATCTGATCCCTCTCAGTAAATAAAACCACCACCTGGTTTCTCCTGGCGAAATGTTCCTCCCCATTATGGCATTCCAGAATTGCAGGTAACTGGAATCCTATCAGACTAGCTCTGATGCTGAAGAACATCTTGGGTTCTCTGCATTTCTCTCTAAACACGTAAAATCTTCTCTGTGCCAACTTCTGTAATTACAGCAGGTGACAATGACAGACAAGTTCCTTTTTAGGCACAGCAAGTACTTAACATGTTTTTTTGCTTATAAAGTTTAGAACAATTACTTTCTCTCCTGACTCACTTCTGTAATAACCAGAATAAAGTTTGATCTACTGAAGAAATGTCTGATAAAAATAAGGGACGGGACAGACCCAAGGCCCTTGCCCCAAAGGACCAGGGAGGCTTCAGAAGAGGGGACGGACACGCAGGGGGTGATCCACCACCTCCACACGAGTCAGAAATGCACCAGCACCTTCAGCTTCTCCTTTTTCACCCTGACGTTATTTTCATTCGATCTGGGCTAAGATCAGAACCTGAAAGTTTCTTTTATCCCTTTTCTAACTTAGGAAGTTGGTACCATTAATAGTTTGTCATTCGTAAGAGTTTTCCACGGCGCCCCCTGACCAGGAGGCAACACTGTTCAAATAAGGTTTAGTTCCATCAATCCAAGCTAGCAGAAAGAAACCACAACTTTTAAAACTAAGAGAAATTAGAATCATAGAATCATAGACTCATTTAGGTTGGAAGAGACCCTTGGGATCATCCAGTCCAACCATCAGCCCTACTCTACAAGTTCTCCCCTACACCAGATCCCTCAACACCACATCCAATCTACTTTGAAACACAGTCAGGGATGGGGACTCCACCACCTCCCTGGGCAGCTGATTCCACTGACTGACCACTCTCTCTGTGAGAAACTTTTTCCTCATGTCCAGCCTAACCCTACCCTGCTGCAGCTTGCAGCCATTCCCTCTTGTTCTATTAAGCGTTCTTGAGAACCTGAGGATTTCCCAAAAGTTGTCTGGCCATTTGAAACATCTGCCTTATCTTATATAAAACTTTTGATAGGAAGGTAGATATCTGTCAATCTAAAAAATAAAACATAAGGATCTGGCAAGCAGCCACCCAGCCCAAGCCACCTCCTTCGGCACGGATTAAGTTGTCCAACCTGAGAGCAATTCCTTGCTCACTGAGGGCTTGTTGAGCCCCTGATGCCAAGGAACGGCCCATACACAGGAGCAGTTAAGCACAGCAGCCACAGCACCGCTCTCCACCCTTTAAACTTGTGTACCTTAATGCCTTTAGTGTCCTCTTCGTCAAATGACCCGATGTCGAAAGCGTCTGCTGCGTTTACCTCTCCCCGGGGAGGAATCAGAGGTGGAGGGTACTAGAAAGTAAAAGCATTAGAAGTTAATTAAAGACACATTAATGGACATCATTTAAACCCATTCTGTAGATAAACAGGGTCTTTTAATATATTTTTTTTTGCACAAATTACACAGGACTGTGCAAAATATGTGCCTTGAAATTAAACTTCAGGGGAAGGAAGTTCTCCACTCCTTTAAACGAACAGTCCTCCCAAAATTCAGAGAAAGAACCCTGCAGCTTAGAGACAGCAAAGCAGAAGAAACCATGAAGTCAACTGACCCCGAGAAGGTAATAAATTCAGTATTTCCAACCAGGAAGATTTGTAGTAATGAATATAGAGCAGTTTTCAGCAACAACCTTCCATGGGCTTGTGCAAAGGAATTCACACGCCGGGGCCTGGAACTCTGGAGCTTTCTGTCCGTTACCTGTTTAGAGTTCTTTTCTCTTTATTGCTTTACCAAGCTAAGGTCACTCTCCTTCATCCTTTACCTTTTGTAAATAGACCTGCTGCCAATCAATGCCTTTGAAGAAAGGATGTTCTTTTACTTCTTGTGCACTGCAACATAAAAATAACTGAAGTCAACAAAATGAAGGGGTTTTTCAAATGTATTTGAGAAACAGGAAGCCTTCAAAAGGTCCTATTTCAATCACTTGAAAGCATTGGTGAAATGCTCCTTTTTCCTAGGAAAAACACAAACCAACAGTCTTCCTAAGTAAACAACAGAAGAGAAGACTTTCATGTGGAAAGGCTGGAAATAGTGCTGTAGGTCTGGAAAGGAACTGCTCTGGCTTTGCTAGGGTGTTCCACCATGTCAGACAGCAAATACTCATCTGTTGTCTGATCCCAGACTCCTCTTCTCCATAAGGAGCTCACCTGCTCCCGTTGCTGTTACCTATGGATTTCACAGCAAACTAAGCCCCTTCTCTTGACAGGCCCAAGGCTGAAATCTCAGGTAATCACCACAGAAGGCTCCACGACACAAACCCCTGTGAGCATCTCACTGGAATTAGAGCCAGCCCCAGTCTCAGGTGTGACTATCAATTAACTGCTACCACACATCATTAATGGTTCTCAACAGTTATTTAGCCCTCTCATAGTTTTCTCTCTCTAGTCTCCCATGAGGCAGGCACACGCTGGCTTTTTAAAGAGGTGCTAAGAACAATTTCCAGTAACACCTGCAAAGGAAGGTCAGTTTGGCAGGAGAAAGTACAGTTTTGTAGTTAATGAACACACAAAAAATGTTCCTTTCCTTAGAACCATGAAATGAGACAGGGAGAGCTGGCAATAGAGGCAACCCAAAAAAGCAGCAAGTGTTCACAGCTTTCTGTGCCTGGTGGGTCTGGGGACTGTCGTGTGTATCAGTACAGCTACAAGACAAGCAAGGAACTTTAGCCATCAGTATGTCAGAATCATAGGATTCTGAGAGATCAAGCAAAACCATGCCACCACCACAAGGATGAGTGGTAGGAATCCCATCCAGTATAAGCATGACTGCACAGAATGGAGAGGAAGCCTCTACCGACAGATAGTGTCCAAAAACTTGTCCAGAAATTGTCCAAACTGAAGGAAGACAAAAGGTAATTCCGTGCAACACCACTTTTTAATGTTCTCTTTCCAAAAGCAAAATCATCATCACAACAGGAAGCAGATTCTTGAAATGAATTAAGTCATTTACAGAGACGTGGAAATCTTTCAAGGCAGTGGTCCAAGGAGAAGACAACACCTACCTTCTTCCTTGGCATCCCAGCCTCTTGCTGACATCCCGCTGCAGGAGCCCTTCCAAAAGAGACTTCAGTTCAGGAGAAAAGGAATCTGGGAGCTCCACATTCTGTGAGAAAAGAAATACAAAAAGAGACATTTAATCATAGAAGTGGTGC
>VZTM01042767.1:25803-60432 GCA_013400555.1 Jacana jacana | reverse complement strand
ATTCCACTGACTGACCACTCTCTCTCTGAAAAACTTTTTCCTCATGTCCAGCCTAACCCTACCCTGCTGCAGCTTGCAGCCATTCCCTCTCCTTCTATCGCTCATTGCCCGTGAGAAGAGACCAGCACCAACCTCTCTACAATGCCCTTTCAAGCAGTTGTAGAGAGGGATGAGGTCTCCCCTCAGCCGCCTCTTCCTCAAACTAAACAATCCCAACTCCCTCAATCGATCCTCATAAGCCTTATTCTCCAGGCCTCTCACCAGCTCCGTGTCCCTCCTCTGCACTCGCTCCAGCACCTCGATATCTCTCTTGTGCTGAGGTGCCCAGAACTGGACACAAGACTCAAGGGGTGGCCTCACCAGTGCTGAGCACAGGGGGACAATCCCCTCCCTGCTTCTGCTGGTCACACTATTCTTTATGCAAGCCAGGATGCCCTTGGCCTTCTTGAAGGGGCTCCAAGGTCTCCCTGAAGCCTTTTGCTTTTCCTTCAGCCATACATACACACATACGTTTTCTGTTCGTGTGTATCTAATGAGGATATACCTTAAAACATAAAACACCAAACCAATGGGTACAACTAAGCAATCTGAAGCAGCCAGAGCAAGCTTTAGCAGCACCAGCGCAGGGGGCAGTAGGCAGCCTTCTGTCTACGAGTGGAACACAAAGGAAGGGATGGAGAAGTTGCGTGCTCTGTCCGCTGGGTTTACAGGACCCGCAGACATCGGGACACAGTTGAGGGTCCTGGTGTTTCAGACCAGATGGCTCCAGCCCCAAGACCTGCCCCAACCAGGGCTAGCAGAGCTGAACAGTTCTCTCTTGGTATTTTTTCCACATGTCTTCTCCCACCAAACACTGGAGTGCTGGGTTTAACAACCAGACACCTCCTCCAGGAGTCATGGCTGGTCACCCCCCGAGAGCAGTCACCAGGGATCGCTTTTACCCCGGACATCATCGGAATGCATGAACCTTTTCAACAAGCCACAGAACTGCAAAACTTTGAAGATAAGACAGGGTGGAGCTTTCTTTCCTTTCTGCATAAATTCTGAGCCTAAATCAGGGCAAAGGAGGACCTAAGGACAGATTGGATGATCCCAAGGTTCTCTTCCAACCTAAACGATTCTATGATTCTATGAAGGATAAAACCTGCCAGGTAAGAAGAGGTGGAATCCACACACAATGCAAGAATTTCAGATCCCAGTCATGACCTGAAAGGAACACAATTTGCCTCCAGTTCTACAAAGATCCAGAAAGGGAAAGACACAATAAATCCTGTTGGGTTTGGTTTTTTTTTCAGTCAGTTTCAGAATATTTAATTATCCACTTAGGACAATTAAAACAATCTGGTACTTTTAACTCAGTCAGGTTCTTATCTTCTCTGAACAGTGAATCATCTTCAAATAATGTGTCATCTTCCAGCCATGCCTACACATCAGCTGCTACAACCGAGCAGGAAAACAGAAAGAGGAGACTGAAAACCCTTATTAGAGCTCCCGGCTCGGCTGCGTTAGGAAGCAAGCCTAAGTCACACAAGTGGCATTTTTTCTTCTCCTTCAGGCAGAGATAAATGACAGGGACACAGAAAGGATGTGTTTAGCAAGAGCTGTAGGTGCAGCAGAGCTCCCGTTCGCAACACTTACACGCTAGCGTGGGGCTTCTTTTTGGAAAAATCACAAGCCAGGCCAAGGTCTGATATCCTCACGTGCCCGTGCTCATCCAGCAGGATATTTGCAGGCTAGAAATCCACAGACACAGGAAGGTTACTGCGCGGTCTTTTGCAGTTGACAGAAGCACAAGTTCTCAGAAGGTAGAGCCCATTCTCAAAAATCAATACTCTCTGGTAATTGGTAATTGCCTTTCTTGTTTTTTTTCTCCCCTTACATCAATAGAACAAGCACTTTCTAGATAAAATGTACATTCTAACAGAGCACTACCATCATCTCCGGAGGAGGCTACGAAATACTGATGAACCACAGAAGAGAAAAAACACCCACAAGGTTTGACACGGAAAATACATGAAGGAATAAATCTGTTCTGGCCTCAAGTCCACCTGGGTTTTGGTTCTTTCCCAGAAGGAGTTGGGGGGGGGCTCTCACATCCTTTATTTGCAATCTACGCTCTCTGTGCAGGTTTATTTCCCCACTTTTATTGTCACTTGGCTCCCAGGCACCACCTCTCTCGGAGCAGCCCTCAACGTCCCAATGGTCAGCAAAAAGCCCCCAAACAACTGCCTGCCTAGCAGTCTCCCACCACACCCCCCCTCCTCTTTCAGGGCTCTCAGAGAGTACAACGCTCTAAATTAACAGCATCATTAAGATGGCGAGATGAGTAACACCGCACAGGATTTATTTTCACCCCAAGGAAGCACCCCCCAGGCCTGTTCAAATGGGTAACAGCACAGATTAGAACTATGTTTAAGAGTTATTAGAAAATTCAGCCAAAGGTAAACAAATAATCTGTATTCTTCCCAAGAAAAGGCTTCAGGTAAGAGACTTCATTTAAATTATCATTATCCCTGGACTGTTTGCTGCTATCCAACAGCCCCCTGCGTGAACGCAGTCGCTGCGTTAATGATTACCTTCAGGTCTCTGTAGACCACAAAGCGGTTGTGCATGTGTTCTAAACCCAGGATGATTTCAGTAGCATAAAACCTCATTTCTTTTTCAGAAAACACTCCATGCTGGGAGAGGTGGTAGTGCAAATCTCCTCCTAAAATTAGAAGAATTGAGATGCGCTTAGAAGAAGAGTAAACTCTCTCCTTGCGGGCAGGAAGCGTGATCTGGGGGGGGAACAGCAAAGCATGTCAGATAACCCAGGAGGCACAGAGGAGCCTGGACACGCACCCTGAAAGTGCACATGGTGACAAACCACCTGAAAATGGTAATGGACAGATTCAATCAACCTGAAACTCCATTCCAAAAACATACATTTACTTCATAGACATTTGCATTCGGTGACTAATCCAGCCACTGAGTCTTCAGGAAAAGCACTTCCACAGCAAGTAAAATGCATTCATATACACAGGGTTTTGGAGAAGTGAATAAATTAGCACATAGAACAGCCCAGGTTGGAAGGGACCTCAAAAGGCCACCTGGGCGAAAAATATTCAAATATTCACGCTGGGGATGTTTTCACACCTTCCTAATTAAAGAAGAGACACAAGAAAATGTCACCCTGAGCTAATCCACACCATCAACACATCAGACAGCGAATATTCCCAGGAAACTGTTTCTGATCAAGCTCCAGATTTCAAATAATCAACCAGTTACTTGAATTTGACCTGCAGCTTAGATCTTAATGAGAATCTTCCCTTGCAAAACACCAAAGCCAGTCTCTAGTACTTGGAGGATACGAGCTTTATTTCTCAATTAAACCTCCAGCCTTACAAAGCAGCACGTGCAGATGTGTCCAACATCTGTAGGTGCTCACTGAAGGACCACAGTCAGGGTGAGAGTCTTAATCCCACACAGGCTGAGCGTCCTCAGCCAACGAGCACTGCAGCATCTTCCCTCTCTGTGTTCTCACAAGAGTTTTATGCAAAGGCTGCCAGGTATCATTCCTTTCATTTGAGGCTTTTCTTTGCAGAGCTCTAGATAGCAGCCCTTCCATTTTTGCTCTGAAAGCTGCGTCCCTCATCTCATACACTTCTCCACACAACCATCATTTTCTTTAGCCTCCAGCCCAGCAGGCCCTTTGATATCTTTAAACATGTTGATGCTATAAAGTATCAGAGGTTTTTCCATCTGTTCTGTACATTCCCTGCTCTGGATGAATGTACCCCTTTTGCTGGCAGGCTGATGCTTCACACCTCAGCTTATTTCTCCCCTCATTCTCCTCCTGACCTCAGCAGGTTCTCCTGCTGATGTTCCTGTACTACTATCATCATCTGCATGAGTCTTGCTTACCATTCATCAGGTCCAGAATGAAACAGAGTTTGTCAGGGGTGTGGAAGGCATAGGTCATACACACTATAAAAGGACAGTCCTGGAAGGAAAGGAGCAAAGAGTTCATCTCAGGCCACAAGCAAAGGACAGCTCAGAGAAGCTAAAAATACACGTGATATCTTTCCTACGACACTTGCCAATATTCACAATGATTTCTGAAAGCAATTTGTGTACTGCTCTACATACTCTGATGTTTCCCTTAGAGTTTAGAACTCTTAGATTTTGCTATCTGATTTCAAGACAAAATATTAAAAAAAAAAAAGCAATGAGGAGCCAAAGGTTTAAAAAAACACAGGCAGCATCACTGTCTTCTAAAGACCTGACAGCACAGCAGCTAGAAACAGCCTGGAAGTATCGACCTGAGTTTGCACTAGACTTAAATGAAAGACACGTTAAAGCTGACAAACTTTAGGCCAGCTTAGGGAAAAATAAAGCTGTTTTCATCAGGTGTAAAGGATACACAGTTTCCCACGATTGCAGGGGGAACGTTGAGCTGCAGCAACACTGACCAAGAACCTGAGTCGCATCAGGCATGAAACCCCCGAGGAAAGATTTACCCTCAGCTTTACACTAAATGCAGCTACTGTGGGGACACTGAGCTCCCCAGCAGAGCACCCCTGGGGTGACAGCGAGGGGTCCCGCCACCCCCGGCCACCCTTCAGCTCTCCAGCAGCTTTTGTGAGAAGAAGATGAAAATCAAGATAAATTCATAGGGAAGGAAGTCACATGCGTGAGGTGTATGTGACACACGGGACGCAGGTGATCTGTTTACCCAGAGGGATTCTGTGTTAGAATTTAAACACCGTACCTGGAAAAATAAAAGGGGGTTTTCATAGTAGAACATAGTATGCCTGCCATAGAATCCCAGAATCTCAGGGATTGGAAGGGACCTTGAAAGCTCATCCAGTCCAATCCCCTGCTGGAGCAGGAACACCTAGATCAGGTCCCACAGGAACGCCTCCAGGCGGGTTTGGAATGTCTCCAGAGAAGGAGACTCCACACCCTCCCTGGGCAGCCCCTGCCAGGGTTCAGTCACTCTCACTGTGAAGAAATTTTTCCTCATATTTAACTGGAATCTCCTCTGTTCCAGCTTGCATCCATTACCCCTTGTCCTATCATTGGTTGTCACTGAGAAGAGCCTGGCTCCATCCTCCTGACACTCACCCTTTACAGATTTATAAACGTTAATAAGGTCACCCCTCAGTCTCCTCTTCTCCNCTGAGGGGAGACCTCATTTCTCTCTAGAACTCCTTGAGAGGACATTGCAGAGAGGTTGGTGCTGGTCTCTTCTCACGGGCAATGAGCGATAGAAGGAGAGGGAATGGCTGCAAGCTGCAGCAGGGTAGGGTTAGGCTGGACATGAGGAAAGAATTCTTCCCAGCAAGAGTGGTCAGAGCCTGGAATGGGCTGCCCAGGGAGGCGGTGGAGTCCCCATCCCTGACTGTGTTTAAGAGTAGATTGGATGTGGTGTGAGGGATCTGGTGTAGGGGAGAACTTTGTAGAGTGGGGCTGATGGTTGGACTGGATGATCCCAAGGGTCTCTTCCAACCTGAATGATTCTATGATTCCAGACTGAACATCCCTGTGGGAGAGGAAGACAGAGGCTGCATCCCTGCTGACAAGGGGTCACAGACCTCAGGAACAGTTGGTCCGTGTGACACCAACAGTCGGTGACAAAGCAGAGACACCGGTGGAGAAGACGAGTAAGGCAGAGCCCGGGTTCTGTGTGACCAGGTCAACCCAAGCACGTCCCCGTGCTCTGCAGAGGTGTCTGTGGTATTCCAAGCTGTGATGATCCAAAACGTTGACCACGAGAAGCTGCTCCCACAACGCGGCCACTATGTGCTCAAAATTTGGGAGCTCCCGATTCAAGCAGCAGCGGCGGTGAATGCCACATTTTTAGGTGGATTAACAAAAAGGATTACAGAAACGTGTGTGTCATCTGCACAGCTGTTATTATGCATTTTGCAGACACATCTGGATTCCCAGTTAAATGACTGGTTGCACTGTGATTAACTTCCCAGTCCCGCTTTGTTCCGGGCAGCGCATCAACCCCGTCGTTGGGGCCGGCACACGCCACCCAAACCCAAGGGTTCTGTTCAGGGATGAAATCCATTCTCCTGACCCTTCCAAACCCATTGAACTCCCTGCACTCAGCACCCCCCAGCATCTCCGGCACCGGCGGCTGTACCTAACCCCAGCGGGTAACAGCGTGGACAACGCCTGCCTCTTCAAACACTCTCCTGTCTCTCTGAGACTCTAAAAAGCAGTTTTGCTCTAATGAGCTGAAAATCCATGAGGAAAAACCCAAAAGCTTTGTCTGGCTTTTTTGTTGCTGAATGCACTGTCATGTAAGAAAAGGAACTCCGCCATCCACAGCCTTGTGAACCATTTTCATTTTGAATCGCCAGATTTTGGAAATGCACCTGGGGTACGGGAGCAGCAGCACCTTAAATTAAAGTTAACAGGACAATCATTACTAATTTTGCCCAGGTTTCTTGTCTAGTCTCCCCAGAACTTCACCCCACCTGGCTCACAAAACTCCTGACACGGCTGGACAAGCCACAGCTTAACTGTAGCGAAAAGAGTTAACTGGATTTGAAAATCTAAGCAACAAATCCCAATTGTTAATTTTACAGAGAAAAGAACAAAGAAATACTTTCCAATCGTTCTTCTATCTTTGTACCAAAGCCAAATGTGAATGTAACTCTGTGTTAAAGGGAATGCTCTGAGTGAATTTCACTGAAATTCAGTGAAAGGCTGAGGCAGGGGAGGAGAGTCCAACGAAAGGCACAAGAAGAAACAAACACCTCATCCTTCCTTTGGGGCTTTTCCAGAAGAAAAAAATGTTCCAACCTTCTAAGGCCACCTTGATGCGTAGCTTCCCCAGTCCCTGGCTTAGGATCTTCCCAGGGTATTTCTAACAGCAGAGGAAAATGATCTGAGGGGCAACGAGGGAAGATCTTCTAGGGACAAAACAGCAAGGAGCTTTCCCGTCCTGTCGGTCTGCTCAGCAGAGCATCTCCCAGGCCTGTCGTGAGGCTGAGAAGTACTGAGTCTCCTCTCAATCACAGCGTTTTCACTCCACAGTAAAAGGCCACCGTTTGGCCATTCCGATCCTGCATTTACACGTAAGCCCCCAGAAACCCATCTCCGCTTCTCAAAGCCCAGTTTGCAGAAGACAAAGGCCACCCCCAGCCTGGGCAGTTCTGCAGCAGCTGCTCCCACCAGCAACGCAGCACGATGGCCCAGACTAACTGGGGGCAAAAGACAGCCCATCTCAAAGCCCCAGCAGGCGGATGGTGGCCTGGTTTGAGGCGCAGGAGGCCACAGCCTGAGGAGGTGATGGAAGGGAGAGAGGTTAAAGAGAGCATCTGTCGTTCCTTGGTGGCCAGCCCAGCCCAAGCCACCGCGGATGGGTTTTCCCCTGAAGGATTCACACGCCTGGAGGACAAAATGATGCTAAAAGCACCACAAGGGGATCTTTTTCTTTGAAAAGAAATCAATATTTACTAACCTGCCTGGGTGATGCAGAACCAAACCTGGGACTGACTTAAGTCTGTCTCCAAGCAGAGCACACCACCCCACCCCTCTGCCACCTCCCGAGGAACCCTCCTGGCACTGCAGACACCATGCTCTTTGCACCCCTGGTCTACAAGCCTGGAATAAAACCACCCACAACTCCTTCTCCTGCTTCTCCACGGCGCTGGGAACAAGGGATACGTTAACACCGAGCCTCAAACTCAGTGTTTTAAGTCACACAACGCAACAGCCGTGAGGAAAATTAACCTTTTCATCAGCATCACACATAACCATGGCGACACCAGCCCGTTTCCAGTTGTGTTTAACGAGGCTGGTGTACTCAGAAAGCCTCAATAAAGGCCCTCAAAGCCTGCTCTGAAGCCATCTGAGCGCAACGTACCGCGGCCACCACCGAACTGCGCTTCTGCAGGTAAGGAGACCTGGTGTGGTGAAAGCAGAGCCAGCTGGGTGGCTCTTTGTGCACATTAGTGATGCCTGTAATTTTAAGTAGACTTATACCCTAGATGGGCAGACCTCCTTGGTACACCTGGAGAGGTGTTCAGCCACAGTACAGGGACCAAAGTAAACACTGAGTCACAGGAAAGGAAGGAAACAGGTAACTGAAGGGTTTTTTTTCTGAAATAGCACCTTGTATTCTACCAAAGTATTATGTCACTATAGCAGAAAAGGAAATTCCTTTACATGACAATAATATTTTGGAAAAGTTTCAAAAATAAATACTTTAAAAAGGAATATTTAACAAAGAAAACAGACGGGGAAGGGGAAAGCTGAAGAAAAAGGGTTGGGGGAAAGAGAGAGAATGAATTATCTCAAGAAACGGGAACTTCCTCAAGCCCCTTCAGCTGAGGTGCTGATTTCTGTGAGCACCCAAACTGAGGAGCTTCTTTGTTTCCATTCTCATTTCAGACACGCTGCCAGAATCAGAAGGAAGGTTCTAGAGGGGGGGGTTAACATTTGCATGTCACACAACTGGAGTACATTTCACATGTAATAGCTTTTATAGAATATTAAAAAAAAAAAAAAGAATAACAAAGCAGTGATACTTACTCCTGTGCTGACAAGAGACAGCATAATTCTTTCATTTAAGGCTAATGTTTCTCCTTGCTTCATCTTGATTCTCTTCTTATCTAAACATTTCATTGCATACCTGAAAATACCAACCAGTCAGAAAAAGCACCAGAACACACGTCCTCCCGGCCCGAGCAGCACTCACTACCAGTTACGCCATGCGTGTTCACCGTAGCCTGCAAGCAAGCTCTTCCAGGACTTAAGACTCTGTATGGAAACCATCATGACATCACCAAACAAGAAGACTTCCCAAATCTCACAGAATTAAGCATGGTTTTCACCAGAGAAATGCGCTTTACCAAACAATTCTGCGTCCAACCAACCGCAGGGATACAGGAATCACCCACCACACGCTCAGGGTTAATACCTACAGGCGAGGATTTCCAGTAGGAACTAAGCACCAGAGATTCTGCTCTGCTTCCAGTCCATTCCAACAGTTTCAGCTCTACCAGGAAAGCAGTACCTCGAACACACGCTGAGGTTTATATAGAAAAGTTTTTCTTTCTTCTCAGAGAAAGGTCAGATAACCACAAGAAAGCTTTTTTTATTTCATTTTGGGTTTGGGTTTGGTTTTTTTTAATCTTCTACCATTTGCATTACACAAGTTAATAAATTTTTGCTCAAAAAAAAAAGGATGTTACCCTAAAAACCACCAGCAAGAACAGGATACAACACAGTCTGGGTATTTTTGCAAGACCTCTGCTGAGTCTACGACTAGAGAGCCGGGACAGGAGACGTGTGTTCCTCCCCAGCAGATTCCCAGCTATGGGCAGCTATGGATTTCTAGGCCACTGGCTTTAAAATACGCTCAGGAAAAGCCCTGTGTGTTCCAGCACCGCGATGATGCTCATCCACAACTGCCTGCACCAGGACGGCCCCGCGCAGCCACCGCCTTGTGTCACCTTCACTCCCTGAACCAACCACACCAACCCCTGCCAGGCGTGTGGTGTGAGGTGGGGGGAGCAGAGTGAGCGTGAACACACTGGAATCTCACGCTTCCAAACCAAGGAATATATTCCCAGCACGTGCTCTGGCCGAGGAGTCCGCAAAGGGGGCCTATATTCCCTGCATTTCTGCCTGGACATCCCTGATCCCAGACAGTGTTTAAGGCTGATGGAAATCAAGGATCTCGGTCTTCTATCATAGAATCATTTAGGTTGGAAGAGACCCTTGGGATCATCAAGTCCAACCATCAGCCCTACTCTACAAGTTCTCCCCTACACCAGATCCCTCAACACCACAGCCAATCTACTCTGAAACACAGTCAGGGATGGGGACTCCACCACCTCCCTGGGCAGCCCATTCCACTGACTGACCACTCTCTCTAGGAAAAACTTTTTCCTCATGTCCAGCCTAACCCTACCCTGCTGCAGCTTGCAGCCATTCCCTCTCCTTCTATCGCTCGTTGCCCGTGAGAAGAGACCAGCACCAACCTCTCTACAATGCCCTTTCAAGCAGTTGTGGAGAGGGATGAGGTCTCCCCTCAGCCTCCTCTTCCTCAAACTAAACAGTCCCAGCTCCCTCCATCGATCCTCATAAGCCTTATTCTCCAGGCCTCTCACCAGTTTTGTGCTCCAGCACCTCAATATCTCTCTTGTGCTGAGGTGCCCAGAACTGGACACCAGACTCAAGGGGTGGTCTCACCAGTGCTGAGCACAGGGGGACAATCACCTCCCTGCTTCTGCTGGTCACACTATTCTTTATGCAAGTCAGGATGCCCTTGGCCTTCTTGGCCACCTGGGCACACTGCTGGCTCATGTTCAGCCGCCCCTTGACCAGCACCCCCAGGTCCTTTTCTGCCAGGCACTGATCCCTCCTCCCCCTTCTGCCTGCTTTCTGCGCCGTGCTCCTGGCCCCTACGTAGATGCCCTTGAAGGAGGTGATGTGAGAGAAGCCTCAGGTGTGTCTTTGTGGGTTAGTGAAACACCGATGGCGTTTACCTTGGAGGGGTGGCTTCCCACGCTCCTTGCAGGCAGTAAGTGCAGCAGAGGCAGCCATCTAGAGTGGACGGGATCTGGATTAGGGATGGGTAAACAGGTTTGGATTAAGAAAGAACTACACCAAACCTCTACCCAGACACTGAACCCAGTCTAGAGTTTTTCCTTCCAATTTGAAAAAGGTTGGTTTTTTTGCACTTCACTTCCCTTTACTCTAATCTGATAAAAACTCTCCTCCCTCTCTACTCCCGAGGTTTATCCACCTCCTGCCAGAGCAAAACTGGGACATGAAAACAACTGGGAATCTGAGAACAACTTCTTCAGGGCTGACACCTACTTACTGTGGGCTCCAGCTAAATAAAATGGTTATTTTTTGCATGTGGACAAATGAACGGATTGTAAATGGAGAAAGTACCAAAGCAAGGATAAAGAGAGCATTGTTAGTAACGGGATTAATAGAAAGGCTTCAGGTCACCGAGAACGTTCTGAGCGCGACGCCAACATCGAGATGTCTTCCACCTGTTAATAGCTCAGGAGTTTATTATCATTGAGGATGATGATGCCAAGCACACAGAATTGCCAGTGAAGCCAGCTGTAACTGCAGAGACTTGACACTTCCAACGTGCTTACTCAGAAGAGAAATGTTTAAGGATGGTCCCCGGACTGGAATTGTCAGGAGAGAAGCAAGATGGAAAAAGAGGGAGGCGGGGTGCATATAAATAACTAGATGGATAGATCTTGAGAAGGATTTGTTAAAGCAGTGCCCAGACATTCACACCAAAACAGAATGGGACAACGATGCCTAGAGTCTGAAATCTGCTCATTAGGAGAAGTGTATGAATGGTGAGACCAGAAAAGGAAAAGAAAAAACCATGGAGGGTTGATCTGGGAGCTCCCACCGAGAGCTCTGGTGAACACACGTTCAGCACTGGAACTGTACTCTTCCAAAGGCTAGCAAGGATCCCAGCTCTCACCAGGGCAAACGTAGGCAATGACACCAATCTAGGAAGCCGTAGCCAGAGCCTGCAGATGGAAGAGCCCCGAGGTGATCTCCCCGGGTCACCCTCCGTCCCTACGTCAGCACCAGCCGCGGGAGGCGCTTTGCTGGTGAAGAACAACCTTCAGCGCAGGAGAGGCGAGACCTGGGCACAATCACCACCGTTTCCACAGGAGCATCCTTTCTGCCCCATCAGGCGCTGAGCCAGGAAAGCATTTCAGCACATCCTTAATTTTAAACACGCCTGGAGTCTCCATGAACCCTGACAAGACCGTTCAAAAGGAGGGATGTGCCGCCGAAGAGCTCTGCCAGGCTGAAGCCCCACTGCGTGGCCCGTAACGGGATCAAATATCGAGCTAAGCTTAAAGATGATCCAGAAATCAGAACCTCTTGGGATACAACTTAATTACAAAGGACTCCACAGTCCTTCCATGCTGCTTTCCAGTGATTTTCTAAGAGACCACTGCAAGTGTTTCCTTGCTACTTCAGAGGTTACAATTACTGCTGAAATGAAGTGTGGATATACTCACATTTTTCCAGTGTCTGCTTTTCTGCACCCATACACTTCACCAAATCCCCCTCTTCCTATTATTCTATGTACACTAAAATCATTCATGGTCAGCTGTAAATGCAAGAAAAACAAAACAAAACCAGGCCTCATTATTCAGTACGAAAAAGCTTACTGTACAAACATCTAAACAATCTATCGATGCATGAAGATGCTTGATCATTGTAATTCATAAAGCATTTATTGTTTTGGAAAAAGGAGCCCATCACTGTTTATATTCCAGCATACTTGCAAGCACTACGGTCTCAAGCACAAACAAGAGGAATGAGAGTGTTGCTGCCAGAGACTGACAGTCTCATTCATAACACAGCCTGCAGAAAAGGAGGGCTATTTTTCACAGGGAAAATCATAAAAAAGCAGTGAGAGGGGAAAAAACGGAGGTGCAGGGTGCTGGGGACACTGTGGTGGGAAAAAGGAGACAGAGGGTGTCTGGGGCAATTCTGGCAGTTGGGTTTCTTTCAGCTATTGTAAAAACCCAGGAGCTATGAACTCGAGACAGGCAGAAGGGAGATCCAGAAAGGAATCCTCAGGACCATTCATCTCAGAAGGGCAGAGCAGCTCAGTAACATTCACCACTCTCTTTAATAAGGCCTTTTCAGAAGCAGCACTCAAAAATGAACACTTTCTTTCCCGTATCAGCCTGTGACAAGATAAATACACTTGTAAGTACTTACATGAATATTTAGTTCTACGTTTTTCCATTGACAGAATCTAGTAAACTTGTCACTGTAGGGAAGAAGTTCAGAAGTTGTCTGAGGTTACTGCAGGAACTGTTACCAGTCTTGACATTTTCTGTGTTTAAAATAAAGCTTGCACTGGGGTGANCAGGCAGAGCACGCTTAAGATTTTACATCCCCGTAAGAGAAAGGTATCAGATAACCCTCCCCCTGGGAACTGTAAGTCCTCACTTCTCTCTTTCACAGTTGGGGGGGTATTTTTGATTTTTAAAAACAACTAGCTCAGCTTGGAACCAGCAAACATTTCAATTAGATAAAGCAAAAGATAATTCTAAGAAAACAGAGGCAGCTCCATTGATGTTAATGAACCTCCAAATACCCCAAGGAATGATTTCAACTCATTTTATCTTAAAAGAAGAAAAAGGTCAGTAACACCACGAACTGTAGCAGAAAAAAAAAACAGAAGAGTTTCTCATTTCTACACAAATGATTCAGTATTGATTTTCAGAGTAAGAAATAACCCCTCTGTGAAGCACTGTTACAACTATGTCAGTTTGAGCACAAAATACCCTTGAGTGCTGCTGTGGGATGAGAACCAGACCACCTTCTTGCTTAAATTGCAAAGAGTCCAGTTCCAAACCAGTCTGGCTCTTCCAGTCACACACAAGGGATGGTCACTCATGAGAACATGCCCCAAGAATACACTTCTGCATTTTTAAACCTTTCAGATCAATCCAAAATCTATTATTCTGCTACACGGAAAAATCTATCGTCTTTACAGGTTTGTCACTGGTGCATCCTGACACTGATGGTGCTCCACAGAGCTCTCTGCGGGCTCTTGCTGATAAAACACTACTAATTACATGAAGTTTCTTCAACATTTTTAGCCCTGTTTTACAGCAATACCCAAGGGGCCTGGCTTCCTGCTACTTCAGGTGGAAAGTTCAGACAGGGCGTGTTCATACCTTTCCATAAATTTCTGAAATATTTTTCCTCGGAGACTATCACAAATTTCTTCTATATATGGCTAAAAACAAAACAAAACAAAAAAAGGTTAAGAAACACAATCAGTAGGTAAGCATAAAATAAACTGCTTCTGCATTCCCCCTCGTGTTGGCCCAACATAAGTACAGCCTTGACTGTGTTTTCCCTGAGGAAGACTTACTGAAAACGTGGAGCTTCGTTTAGGGGTTCTGGAATTTAATCAGGTGCCCTGAAGCCAAACATGAAACATTTCCATGAGCTAAAAACCCTTCAATGTTTGCCTTGGGGGGCAGAGGGCAAAGAACTGTACAAGCCCACGTGTGGCACCTGCCTGTGGCCAACAAGTCACACAATCACAGAATGCTGTGGAGTTAGAAGGGACCTCTGGAGATCATCTAGTCCAACCCCCTCCCACCCAGAGCAGGTCCCACAGGAACGTGTCCAGGTGGGATCTGAATGTCCTCAGAGATGGAGACTCCCCCACCTCTCTGGGCAGCCTCTGCCAGGGCTCTGCCACCCTCAAAGGGAAGAAGGTCCTTCTCATGTTTAGATGGAACTTCTTATGTACAAGTTTGTGCCCGTTTCCTCATGTCCTGTCCCTGGGCACCACTGAAAAAAGCCTGGCCCCATCCCCCTGACACCCACCCTTGAAGTACTCATAAGCATTGATCAGATCCTCCCTTCTCCAGACTAAACAGACCCGAGTCCCTCAGCCTTTTCTCCTAAGAGAGATGCTGCAAGCCCCTTATCATCTTCGTAGCCCTGTGCTGTCTCTTCTCCAGCAGCTCCCTGTCCTTCTTGAACTGGAGAACCCAAAACTGGACCCAGTGCTCCAGATGGGGCCTCCCCAAGGCAGAGTGGAGGGGCAGGATGACTTCCCTTGACCTGCTGGTCACACTCCTCTTGGTGCACCCCAGGATGCCATTGGCTGCCTTGGCCACCAGGGCACATTGTTGGCTTGTGGTCACCCTGTTGTCCACCAGGACACCATTTTCAGATATATTTAAATACAAACACAATACACTGGAGTCTCTACTTCCCAGAGCCGCTGCTTCATCCTTTTGGTGCTTCTCTCCTCCCTGCCCTTCCTGAGAAACCTGCACCTTCAATCCACAAGTGACTGTTCTCCTCTGACGGGCAATGGCACACAGCCACCCCAAACCCCAACCCGATTAGCGGCGAGATGGAACTTCAAGCAATGCAGTTATCAATTTGCCACTTCCCCTAATCCCANTTGTAGAGAGGGATGAGGTCTCCCCTCAGCCTCCTCTTCCTCAAACTAAACAATCCCAACTCCCCCAAACTAAACAATCCTGCCATTCAGGTTGTATCTGAATTTCTTGTATCAAAGTACATTAGTGCTGTAAAAACACGAGAAATATTTCCCTTCTCGTTACTTTCTAAAGCAAATAACAACCCAAAAGACCTGTAATTTCGCAAACGAGCCAGGATGCCCTTCATTTTTGTATTCAAATGGAGGGTATGCAAATCCCATACTTCCTTTTAACAATCTGGAATTTTAAAAAGCAAAAAAAACCCCAATCACCACAATTTTAATGGTGCAGAAGCTCCTCTTTAGAAAAGGTAAATTTTGACCAGATTTTGTCTGGTGGAAAGACAGAAAAACACTCGAGATTGTACAAATGCTTCACTCCACACCCTTTTAAAGACAAAGGAAACAGGTTTTCCCATTTCCCCCCTTCCTGAAACGTCCCAGCAACTCCTCCAGCTGCAGCTTGGTTTCATCTCCAGAGGACACGCATCTTCCTGTTGTGAAGTGACTTATTCTAAATCATTTCAAGGCTTCACTTACATAGATTTTAAGAACCATTCTGCTCATACACCCAGGTATGCTTTACTTTCATATATGAGCTTTAAAGAAATAGTTAGATACATCATTTGGAAGTTTAATTTGACTTAGAAAAGCAGTCTAGTATCACTATTGCAGCAAAAAAGAAGAGTAACTGGGACTGTTTTATTCTGTCTCCTTGAACGGCACGTACGGAGTCACTTACTGTCACACAAGTGAAGAGAACTGGAACATTCAGGATGTCTGAACCTCACCTGAAAAAGGCTGGCTGGCACTTGTTTCTTGGCTAAATGCGTTTGTACGTGATCTACAGCTTGCTTCGAGAAAGGCTTTTAAAAAGAGAAGGAAAAAAACCAAAAAACAGAAAAAAAAAAAGAAAAAAGAAATATTTCAAACGGTCGGAAACGTGAGAAGCTTCATTCAAGGTCTACAGCGCTGTTCTTTTAAAAAAATATGTGAAAAATACACACAGTTCAGAGTGAATGGTACAGTTACCCCAGTTAGATTCTATTTCAATAGTTTCCCCTGTTGTATTAGATTGAACAGTGTATTACTGTGAAAAAACCACAGAATGAGGCAGTAAAGTAATTATTCTACAGCAAGAAGGCAGGAGAGGGGAAGGTGAGGAGGAGAAAGGTAAAGATAATTGGGCTAAGTGATGCTCCTTTAATAAATTGATGAAAAATCCCATAGAGAGGGAGAGCTCAGAGACAGGAGTGGGACTTTTTCCCACTACAGCACCAAGAACACACACTTTAAAAAAGTCCTTAAACCCTTCACCCACAGAAGCACACAGCAACACACCACTGGGGTAAAACCCCCCGTGAATTCCTCTTTAAAACAAGACCCAAAGAAACTTAAAGACAGACCAAGGGGCCAGAACTTCAGCTGGAGGAAACCCGTGTTTTCACTGACTTCAACGAAGCTGCATCTATCACAGTGTTGCCTCCAGCCTTCAATTCACCCACATCGCAGCTAAAAAGCCTACGGTCTCTAGCCCGGTATGAAAGACTGCTTTATGGCCAAATAATACTAATGCTACTACTAATGATAGTAATAATAATAATAATTATAATACTGATGATTTTTTTAAAAAGTCCTCCTATGGTCAAGTTTTGGATAAAACCTCCAACTTTACCAAAGTTCAACACCCAAACTGTCCCTGGGGAGGACCCAGCAACCCATATTTCTTTGAGTTTTTGAGGGTGGTAGGGGTTGATTAACCAACATCTTTGTGTGCCTGTACATGGACACACAGACCACACTCAGCATATTTAGAGGAAAAAATCCCAGAGATTTTGTTTAAAGACACACAAAGCAGATAAATCTCCAGCTGTTTCCCTTGTGTAGCACCACGGTTAATAAAAATTGGCACACGCCATCAGTCTTTACATCTCATTGCTGGGAAAAAAAAAAACCCAACCAACAACAAAAACAAATAAAACCAACCCAAAACATGCTGAATTCAACCAAACCCACCACAGACTTCAAAGGGAAACGCTCAGCACTGGGAGCATTCATAGTTAAGGACTCCTTCAGCAATAGTCTGAATTGATCTCTGGGTAAAACAGCGGTTATTCTGAATCACCGCCGGTGCTGAGCGACTGGAGGAAGGCAAAGAGGGGTGTGAGACGTGGCTGATACACACGTGTGAGCAGGAGAGAAGCTCCTTCATTATGTACGTGTCGTAAATCTGCCGACTTCGGCTCGTACGCTCCTCCTCGGAATCCAGCTTCTCGTATTCTTTTATCTGCAACACAAGAGAGAAGGAGGCAGGAGGTGAGCAGGTTTCGAAGGGCTGTGCACTCACTGGGTAAAAAAAGACAACTTCATTTGACTTTATTACTTTCTTAATTAAGACAAAGAAAACTCACGGGCAATACCCTAATTATGGCTGACCTGAGATTTCCATCTCATCTTAGAATCACAGAATCATTTAGGTTGGAAGAGACCCTTGGGATCATCAAGTCCAACCATCAGCCCTACTCTACAAGTTCTCCCCTACACCAGATCCCTCAACACCACATCCAATCTACTCTGAAACACAGTCAGGGATGGGGACTCCACCACCTCCCTGGGCAGCCCAGTCCACTGACTGACCACTCTTGCTGTGAAACACTTTTTCCTCATGTCCAGCCTAACCCTACCCTGCTGCGGCTTGCAGCCATTCCCTCTCCTTCTATCGCTCATTGCCCGTGAGAAGAGACCAGCACCAACCTCTCTGGTGGGGGTGAGAGGGATGAGGTCTCCCCTCAGCCTCCTCTTCCTCAAACTAAACAATCCCAACTCCCTCAATCAGCCCTCGAGCATCCCCCTCCAGAGCAATCACAGCCTGTTAAAGTACTGCTGCCCAAGCAAGAACGTAAAGCACATTTCAGACTGTTCACACAGGTCAGCAACAGGCTGAATTTGAATCCTAAAGACAGCTAGAAAGATGGTTTCACAAAATATATCAAGTTTCTTCAGGAGGTCAGTGTGTTCCAGCAACAGCAATCCCATATGGTACATTTGCAGAACAAAACTAGATAACCGGCTCCAGAAAAATAACAACTCATTGACTTCAAGGGTTCCTTGGAGCATATTTAGTCTTCCAGGACTCACAGAATGTAAAAAACATACAAGATCTTTAGGGACAAGTCTCAGATCTCATTGCCGGACCTTCCTGCCTTCAGCCTGTGAGGTCCCAGGGTCCGAGTAAATGTAGGTGTCCAGACTTGCTCCAAACCCTACCCCGACTCCAGAAGAGGAATAAGAGCCAGCTGGATTTCACTCAGTGCCTGTCTGAGGAGGAAGAGGCCACATCCGAGCTGTCTGTACTCTCAGCCTACACAATAACGCCCCCCCGAAACGCTGTACCCGAGCACCCCCTCCTGAGACGGGGAGAACACTCTCCCCAGGCCCCCAGGAACAAGCAGCCCCGCTCCTGCCAGCCCCGCTTTAATAGCGAGAACAGCACCAAGGTTAACAGAAAACACATCATTAAGGCCTTTCAAAAGGAAGGATTTTCCTGAAAAAGCGTGTTTTGCCGCTTACGTTACGATACAGGGTGTATTGTATCCCTTCTCTCAGAGGCTGCTCCTTTTCCAGGCTGAGCAGTACTTCCCAGCTCTCAAACTGGTCTCCGTGTGACAGACTCAGACCCAGCTGTCTCTGAAGGTGGAACACCATAATTAAACTGGGTAGTTTTTCCTAGCTGGAGTCCTCCTGTTTCCTGACTGTGGTAAGGCAGCAGTTCCACCACCGCTTAGGCTGGCCATGAGGAAAGAATTCTTCCCAGCAAGAGTGGTCAGAGCCTGGAATGGGCTGCCCAGGGAGGGGGTGGAATTCCCATCCCTGACTGGGTTTCAGACTGGTTGAGATGTGGTGTTGGGGGATCTGGTGTAGGGGAGAACTTTGTAGAGTGGGGCTGATGGTTGGACTGGATGATCCCAAGGGTCTCTTCCAACCTGAATGATTCTAGGATTCCATGATTCTATTTGCCCTCCGTGACTACTTCCCCCTTGGGACCAATTTATCATTAAAATAATTCAAAACCTCTCTGCCAAAGAAACATTTTAATAAATGCAAAATAATTAGAAGTACAGGAGAAAGCCTGCTGCATATCATAGTGTCTTACTTGAATGCAACCTCCCACCCTTCAAGAATTGTTTTATTCAACCCTGTAACTGCACCCAAAGCAGAGGGGTCTCCTGCAGCAGCCCCCCATGGCCACGCTGGCACCAGCTCAGCCTCTCCCCTATTTGCCCTTTTAAGCAAAGTCCCTCGGTCTCCTAAAGCTTTGGAGAAAAAGACAGTGGGTGACAAAAGTCCCTGTGGGTGATATATCCCTGGGCAGCTCAGGAACCTCCTCCCAAACACACCGTCACGCAGGTGATGATGCCATGAGAGCCCCCTCCCACCATCGCCGTTTAACGCGGGCACCTGACGCATTCACGGACTGATTGCACCCTATTTATTTAACAGGACGCTACTGTCCCACCCCAAATAAACAGAGAGGAGCCTGTCACCCCAAATCTTCTCTAAGCATCACCCCTGGCAGCGGGATAACGCCCTGGGTCACCACGAATTTCACCGCCCTCCCAGCGAACTCCAAGACAAGCGCCTGACAAAGCACCTTGGGTTTTAGAGCCTCTGGAAGTTCTGTTTTATCTCTTTCCAACCCCCCCTTCCTTTTTCTGCAACTGATGTGGATGAATCACTCCCCCAGTTAAATGCTCTATCGTGACTTCAGCTGCAGGAAAGTGAAATCCCTGGAGTGACACGGAGCCCTTCTACATCAAACGATCTCCAATGTAGCGATGGACTCAAAATTATCCCGCACGTAATAAAGGCAGTAAGTAAATCAAATATACATAATAAAAAAAGAAAAGAAAAGAAAAGCTCCTGAACTCAGGATGTCACAGAAGAAAGTGCAACGAACCTCTCTTTAAATATCTTTAATGGGTTGGGGTTTGGGTTTCTTTTTCTGAAAAGTACATGACAAAGCACTTAAATTCTTTTTAGGCAAGGCTTTGCTAATAACCTAAAAATACAATTTCAAATTGTTTCAGAGATAAAGAGGCAGCTAAAAATATCTTGCTAAACAATCTGCTACAACATGCCATTTTGATTACTTATGACAGCGATATCTCCAGTACACGAAGAGATGGAAACGATAGAGAAAGAGTCTTTGTTGTCGGCAGCGAGTACCTAATCTGAGCGGGGGGAACTGCATCTCACTAAGGATTTATCTCCAGACCGATAACCAGCTTCCCCTATTTTGTGCTGTTACCCCACTAAGCCAGAAAAATGTCAATACCATCAGTTTAAGGTTAATCCCGAGGAAAGGTTATCTGGGGCTGGGCTTCTAATGAACGCCGAGCGACAGGGGCTGCGTTTCCACAGCGCGTGTGCACGTCTGAGCTGAAACCAGCACCTGGGATAGGATTAACCACAGGTTTCTATTCAGAGCACCATCAGCGTGACAAGGAAAGGAGGGAGCGGGGAAGGTCCTCGTGTCTCCCCAGCAGAGGGTGCAGAAGCGCTGGGGCAGGACACGAGGGCTCCCCCAGCATACTGATCCTTCTGGATCCACGCCTGCCTTGGGTAGGAGCCTCAGTTACCTCCTGAGGATGGAGCACAACCAACCTTAATGATCTAAAGATACCAACATAAGGGCATATCCATCACGCTCTGCCTGGGTGGGTGCTGCAGGGAAAGAAAGAGGTGCCCAGGACTGGGGTGCTCAGGCACCTCCTGGAAGCACAGAGGAAGGAAGCTTCAGGGATGGAGAGGACCAGAAATGCCACCTCCTCTGATGGAGGACACGGAGCCAAGGCAGAAAAGCCAGCAAACATTCCTTACTTTTAACTCCAGAACTAAGATGCACAAGTGAAAAATCAAAATCTTATCCCATTCCCCAAGAACATACAAGGCTTCAGTTATGGCATCGGAGACATTTAACAAGTAGGGACCCAGATGAACCTAATTTCAGCTCATTTATTACAAAAAGTTTGCAGTCAGAGCGTACCTGATGATAGCAAACATTTATTAACCTGAAGGTATCTTAATCCCTATTGGTATTCTCCCCTTTCTGTCATTCTCTCAGCATTTTCCAAGTTATCTTTTGGCACAGGAACGTGGTGAATGAACATCTGGGCAAGTGGCTGCTCTGGTAACTTTCTTCCATTGTTTTGTTTTCCAGACATTATGCCTTAAAAATAAAACATACTGAACTCCCAAAGGACAAAACCTGGGACAGTAGCTTTTAAAATGCTCTGGTAGCTCGTGTTTCAGAAAGGCACAGTTCAGTATGTGCAGATAAAAGCACCATTAGAAGTTGAGCTAAGTAGGTTTTTCCTGCAAATATTCCATTTTGTAAATCTGAAGTATTTACTATGGATTTAGCAGTGAGAGGGAAAAAAATAAATCTATGCTACTCTCATAAAATCCTCTCCAAGAGTACTGTACCAAATCAACAACTTGATTAAAGAGTTACATTGCTATTTTCAAAAGATGCCTAAACTTGTTTAAAATGATGGTCTTGTCCCTTTGAGATCCAATGGTTACTACAGCAAACAGCATCTCTCATGAATTAACCGTTCCTCTATGAAGTGGAAATGAGTGATGACAACGGGGACCTTCCCAGGCCTCTCCCCCCTTCTCGGCATCCCCTGCCCCGGGGCTGGGGGGACAGAACAGCCTTCCTCCCCCTGGTGCCCCCAAACCTCCACCAACAGCCGCTTACCTCTTCATAGAACTTCAGCTGAGGGACGGCTTCGTCGATCTCGTTCATGCAATAGTCTTTAAAGAGCAAAAATCCTGGGGAAAAGAAGGTGAAAAAAAAAGTACTGTCAGAAAAAACATAATAATGTGTATCACTACTCAGATAACCTGTAAGAAAATACAAAAATACCTGGGTAACAGGAGGGGCTGTACATCCCTGTGGAAGTATCCCCAGTCACCGCGCGGCTCCGCAGCACTCCCAATGGAAAAGGGTCCTAAACCCCACTCACCTCCCAGAGGTTTATTAAGCATATTCCCACTTCTACCTGCTGGGAAGTTTAGGAGCTGTTTACCTACTGTGCCAAAATATCCCATTCCTCTTCACACATCAGATTTGCTTTCCTTTGGTTTTTTTCCCCCAGAGTGAAAACCGGGCTCCATTCACACGGTTTGGGGTTTTTTGATATGGATTGACCTCCTTTTTATCGACAAAAAGCAACCTCTTCTGCCTTCTAGTTTTAGGATGGCTGGCTAATGTTACCTCTACCAGGTTTTATAGCACAATAAATCACACCAGCATCTTTACAGTTCCTTTGCAAGTGGTTTAAAAGCACGACTTTCACCGCCTGCTGATGAGTATTTTCCATTTTAATGCTTCGCCTGGTGGAAGCAGGATCTTTTCCTCTGGCCGAGCTGGTACCCGCTTCCCTTTGACTTTACATGGGAATCTGCTGCCAGGGCTAATTGCCCAGGTTATCTGCAAGCCCCTCCGAGCTGTAAACCAACCCAAACTGTGCTTTCAGTCAATAGCTGCAGGCAATACCTTTCCTTATTTAGCATTACCCTGTCCTTACTGAAATCACACCCATCTTTTGGAGGTGAGACCACAAAAGCATAAAGGAAAGTTAGAAAGCGAGAGACGGCAGAGCAGGAACTCCAGGGCCGGTGCTGGCTGGGAATGGCTCCAATAAAACACCCCTTTCTCAACTTCAAATAAATAAATAAAGAATCCATAGATATACAAAAGACCTATATTTTTCAATTAAAATGTCATTTTAATTTGAACTTCCAGCCAAATTCTCTTACCAAAAAAAGCAGCACATCACAGTATGATCAACTAAGAAATAATACAGCCACCTACAACAGCCCGTGTTTTCTGGAGTACACTATCTTCCAAGCCAAACCCACCTCGTGTGCTGCTCAGTAATCTCACTGTGGCATGTGCAGGAGAGCCATTATCTGCCAGATATGAACATCACGTCCTTTCAACTCCCTGTCCCCTCATTTTAGCACAGACCTAAGTAAGAAAAAAACCCACCAACTGCTCAAAAGTGAAGCCATCGGCGTTGCTTTGTCCGCTGCCACCAGTCAGACCCACACAGAAGCTTGAGTTCATGAAGAATGAAAACATTTACCAGCTTCCTGGTAGCCCCATCTTGCTATCACTGCATCCCAAGATAAACTTCCCATCGGAAGTGCTGGTTTTCCTGGGCTCTGCTGGGTTTATCTGGTCACCATCAGAACACCAGAACAGGGATGGCAGCCAGACAACTCCTATCCTTCGCCTGACTCGTGTGGCTGATGAGCACAGTATTCTGAAGGTTACACCACCTGAGCTTTGTTCCCTAAGGATGGAAACCTAATCACGAGATTCTTTTACTAAATGCTCCAAACTTTGTAATTACTCCCAACAAAAAGACTCCTTCTTCAAATGTTTTATTAACAAATGTGCTCTTTTGAAAGAAAAGAAACAAAAGCACCCAAATTACACAGAATCACAGAATGTCAGGGATTGGAAGGGACCTTGAAAGATCATCTAGTCCAATCCCCCTGCCAGAGCAGGAACACCTACAGCACACCACAGAGGAACGTGTCCAGGTGAGTTTTGAATGTCTCCAGAGAAGGAGACTCTGCCACTGTTCAGTCACCCTCACCCTGAAGAAGTTTTTCCATTAGAGTGCTTTTTTGCTTTCTCTTTTTTTCTTTTTTGTAATGGCTTGTCTTAGTTCCTATTTTACTGGAAATACTCTTAATAAGTTGTTTTCCCTTAAGGCAGAGGAGACAGGAGCGAAGCAGCCCCAGGGATCCTCATACGAGGGACAGAGTTCCCAGTTAGCCACCCACCAAACCCAGCGTCACCCTGTCACGGCGAGGGACGCAGCCCGTCCCCACCGCTGCCAAAACCCAGCCAGAGCCACCCAAAGTCACTCCAGGGACCCACCAACCACCCACCCTCCCTGGAGGGCACAGCTCTTCTCACCTTCCCCCACCATTAAAAGAGACAGGAGCCCCGTTTCGAGATGAAAACGTGCTGCTTCCAGAACTGGAATCCAGGCCATGAATTCTTGTTTGACCCAGGATGGAAGAGCAGCAGCAGCACTGAATGGAGACTGGACTTCTGTTTGGCCAAGGAACCAAAGGAGATTACAGCCGCGTAATTAAGAGACTAAAGAGTGGCACAAACAGCCAGTGAAAGAAAAATCCCTGGCACGGCCCCAGCTACTGGCTCTTTACCAAAAAAACCCACAAACAAAGGAGAAAAAAAAAAAGAAAAAAAAGAAAAAAGAAAGAAACCCAACCAACCACCCAACCAAAAAACAACAACAAACACACACACACACACACACACACACCCCCAAAGACAACTGTGGGAGGAGTGTGAAAATACACCAACACAGATTTTCAACAACGCCAATGCCAAACATTTCAGCCCTGTTTCATATTTCCCAAGCCTTTTTTCCCTTTAATCACTGGGAGGGGGGAAAGCCAAGGTTTGCTGGAGAAGAGGGAACAAAAGGAGGCTGATGCCGCCCGCGTCAAACAGCCCCGTTCCCACCACCTCCCGCCTCCCAGCCAGCCGCCGCGCCGAGCGACGAGCAGCCGAGGGACACCCGAAACAAGAAGTGAGACTTTTACAACAGTCCTTAATAAGCTACAGTCGCCTGGAGCAACACCGAGGAATCGCTGGCGGTCGGGTTCCCCTGGAGATGAGGCGAATCATTACAGCAGCATTTCAAATTCTGCAACTCAAAGGTAAGTCATGAAAAAATACCGCGGTAAAATGAAGTATCTTTGCTCTGGGAGTTACAAATGTTGTAGTTATTATAGAATCACAGAATGGTTTGGGTTGGAGGGACCTTCAAGACCATCCAGTGCCACCCCCTGCCCTGGGCAGGGACACCTCCCACCACACCATGTTGCTCCAAGCCCCCTCCAACCTGGCCTTGAAGCCCTCCAGGGATGGGGCAGCCACAGCTTCTCTGGGCAACCTGGGCCAGGCTCTCACCACCCTCACTCCAAAGAAGTCCTTCCTAATATTTCATGTAAATCTCCCTTCTTTCAGTTCAAAACCATTCCCCTTCCCTACAGCTCCACTCCCTGATCAAGAATCCCTCCCCATCTCTCCTGTAGCCCTCTTCGGGTACTGGAATTATTCACCAGGAAGACACCCAAGACATCTGCAACCCTCCTGTAGACCAAGCCACAGGTGGTTCTTCCAGCTCAGCAGCACCTGAAGAGCAGCAGGGTGGAGGGGACAGGACAGTGAGGGACAAGTCACCCCCTTGACCCTGGCGGTGGCATCTCACCACGGAGGCTGCTCCCACTCCTTGCCCTCAGCACAGCTGCCTTTGGTACAGAAGGCAGCCAGAAAAATGGTTAAGATCTTTTTTATTGTAATTTTAGAAGTTGCAACAGGGGGAAGAAAACCCCACACTTACAAAGGTCAGCAGCATCCAAGAGGAATATTATTTTAACACCTGGGGAGTGTTTAACACAAATGAGAGCATCAACCTTCATAACTATTCACCATTGTCTCTTTGGGAAAAAGCCCCAACCAACAATACAATTCCCTGTTAAGAAACAAGTTGAAATAAAAACAATGATATTTCAAGTTTCCTTTGAAGAACCTACGGACCTGGAGCATTTATGGATGAATGGTGAGATATAACGTGTACATCCATTCAGCTTCCACAGTTGTCAGAAACTGGGATTTCCCAGGGAAGAACTTCCCTTGACAGAAAGGTTTCTAGTGTCATTTTTTAAAACATAAGCTCTAACCAAACCCTAAGAAAGGTGATGTCCCACGAGCTTCCCAAGCAAAGCTTTAGGAAGTTGGACACACGCCCTTGCTCTGCAGATGATCATCAGGCTTTGTCATCCTACCAGGCTTCCCTACGGCTCTTATTTTGGATCCATCCCTCACAACGGCAACCTCTGGATTTTAAACACCTCCAGGAACAATCCTTTCCCCTAAGGACTATGTGACAGTGCCCACACCAGTCACTGAAATACCATCTGGTGGCTTCAGCACTGGAAAAATCCTCCGGAACTGGGAGCCACGCCAGCGAAGGGTCCAGGAGCCGCAGCATCCCACTCCCCACACTGGGATGGGGAAACCAGCTTCCTCCCCACCACCACATTCCACAGCGGCAGGAATCAGATCCTTCTGGAGTTTTTAAGCACACCCTGATGCTCAGCCAGCATCAGGCAACCCTGATCACAAAATTACTGGCAACGCAGACGTAGGAGAAAAGCAAGAAAGGTGGGTGTCCAGTACAACCTCCTATCTGGGGAAGGATACGCCAAGATGGAGATCTTTTTAATTCATTAGGAATGTCATGATTAATGAGATTTTTTCATTTCCAAGCTTGCCTCGTGAGAAAAAAAGGGAAATGGTGTCAAGGCAGGCATTTTCTCTGCCCAGATGACAGCAAAAGTCAGACAGGCAGCAAGAAGCATCCCTTCTCGCTCCGTCTGGATGAAGGGATGGCTCTTCTGCTCCGGGAAACGCTGAAGGGCAGCTGCGTTCCGGGGCCGGGCTGGGAAGCAGCAGCAGCAGCAGGAGGAGGAGGAGGAGGAGGAGGAGGATGGAGCCAGGTCTGCAGGAAAACTTTATTTCCTGGGATGATTGATCTGAGGCTGATGGTAAAGGACGAGGAATGAAGAGGGATCTGGGGACTGCAAGAGACTTCTCGTTAAGGGAAAAAAAATATAGCAAAAATAAAAAAAAACTCATCTTGGGGGAAGCCAAGAGACAAACCCAGAGTGCCAGGCTGTGAGAGCAGCTTTCAGTGACTCCTAAGTACCTCACTGAAGATTTACAACAGAGAAAATCTGAATCAGAATCTCCACTACCAGTCAAGAGCACTGCTCAAAGATCCTAAAACCCCTAAGTACTGAGAAAAATTCCAAAGATTTTTGTGGATAAATTATCCATTTAAGAAATCCTATTCCCTGATTATTACCTTTTTTTTTTTTTAATGATTGACCTTAAGCAATTAGAATCATAGAATCATTCAGGTTGGAAGAGACCCTTGGGATCATCCAGTCCAACCATCAGCCCACCTCTACAAGTTCTCCCCTACACCAGATCCCTCAACACCACATCCAATCTACTCTGAAACACAGTCAGGGATGGGGACTCCACCCCCTCCCTGGGCAGCTGATTCCACTGACTGACCACTCTCTCTGGGAAAAACTTTTTCCTCATGTCCAGCCTAACCCTACCCTGCTGCAGCTTGCAGCCATTCCCTCTCCTTCTATCGCTGATGCCCTGTGAGAAGAGACCAGCACCAACCTCTCTACAATGCCCTTTCAAGCAGTTGTAGAGAGGGATGAGGTCTCCCCTCAGCCTCCTCTTCCTCAAACTAAACAATCCCAACTCCCTCAATCGATCCTCATAAGCCTTATTCTCCAGGCCTCTCACCAGTTTCGCGTCCCTCCTCTGCACTCGCTCCAGCACCTCCAGATCTCTCTTGTGCTGAGGTGCCCAGAACTGGACACCAGACTCAAGGGGTGGCCTCACCAGTGCTGAGCACAGGGGGACAATCACCTCCCTGCTTCTGCTGGTCACACTATTCTTTATACAAGCCAGGATGCCCTTGGCCTTCTTGGCCACCTGGGCACACTGCTGGCACACATTAGCTCTTTTACAGCACAAACACAAACACACTACTCCTCCCTCTCCTTGAGTTTTCAGCCTGTCTGATCCCACAGTCCACGTCCCCAGGTATCAGCACCACAATGGAAATCTTTCCACTGCCCCAAACTCAAACAAATCCCACTACAGCCCAGTGTCCTCCACGCCACAGACGTTTCTACTCCCACCTCCCGCTGTACCGACGCATCCCCTGCGCTTCCAACGCTGCCTCAAGGAAATCTCTTCTTTTCCTGGTGTTCTGAGATTGAGAGAAAAGTGATCAGCCAGAAAGCTGAGCTCTCAGGTAACAGCAAAACTAACTGACAGGCGCTGCAGTGAGTAAGTGACAGGAGTTTGCAGAAGTTGGAGGAGAAGTGCTGAAAGGCACAATGAGCGCCGTTAACTGCACACACAAAAATGAGACCAAGAACAGAAAGCAGGAATTAAAGAAATGATAGCGTTGAGTAACAGATAAAAGGAACCAGCAATTATTTAGGAAATAAAGATGCTGACAGCTTTTTGCTTTCAAGATTTCCTCTTCTGTATTATATAATGTCTGCAACAACCAGATCCCTACTTCTTAAGGGGAAAAACCAAACGTTTTTAAAAGCTTTTTCTGGTAACACCAGGGTGACAGATGGCATCAATAACACATACCAGCCAGGCAGCACCAGCTCCAGGCCTCTGCTTCCCCAGTGTCTGGACAATAATTCTTTCCCATGA
Source organism: Jacana jacana (assembly GCA_013400555.1). Classification (NCBI taxonomy): domain Eukaryota; kingdom Metazoa; phylum Chordata; class Aves; order Charadriiformes; family Jacanidae; genus Jacana; species Jacana jacana. Next base: position 32,059 of record VZTM01042767.1, on the reverse strand, counting down.
TCTTTTTATGGAGAATCCCGAGTTTGCCAAATGCCGTTAATTGCACTAACTCCAATTACAAAGACAAAGCGCCTGTCGAGGAGGGATAAAGACGACCCTTGAGGTTCCCAGCTCAGACTTAACTGGCCACCAGGTAGGGATGGGGGGGATGCAGAGAGCAGCCAGGGTCCAGGGGTCTCCAGCAAGAAAACCTGCTCCCACTGGACTGATCAGGCCATTCCCAGAGCTCGTTCCCAACAGGACAAGGTCCCTCTCGCGAGTGTGGAGGGGTCAAGGCAAGAGAGTTAAATTAACCCATCTCTTTTTAAAGGGAACATACTTTTCACTTCTGTGTTTATTTCAAATTACGCTTTTCTAGCAGGATTTCAGAAAACTTGCATGAAATCCTGACTCTTACATCAACAGCAAGTCCCCACCCCACGCCTGAATTAGTAAGATCTGCCTTTTATTCCCCAGATTCAGCCCTGGTTTGGGCCAGGCTGGGGCAGAGAGCAGAAATGCAGCCGGTGACCAGCCCACACACTTCTGCCAAGCCCAGCCTGGCCACTGGGACCATGTTTACAAGGTGATTATGGATTATACTATTTTATCAGCCCGAGCAGCCTCCCTCACCGCTTCTCACCTCCACACGAGGTTTCCAAGCAGCCCACCCCACCCTTCTCCCACCCCATGGCCAGCAGGTACCCATGGCTATGTGCCCGTCCCCCACGAGCCCGCAGCTCCTCCCAGGCCATCCCGGGCTGGCACCTTTATCCACTGAACACACTCCATCTATGAAATTTTGAATTCCCACCTCTGCTGTTGCCCTGGTGTAATGCAAACCCAGCACCTCACTGCAGCCACCCCCGGCTCCCCAGCAAGAACGATGTCCCCAGGCTGTCTCCATCCAAGACCCCCTTCAAAACATCCTCCCAGCACGGGACTGCGCAGTAATACTGGGACCAACAGAACCAGTCATGGCTTTACCAACATACATTTTAAAGCCACCTGGTTTTTAGGGGGTCTGTGGGGTTTGGGTTGTTGGTTTTTTTAAAAAAAAGAAATAAAACCTGCAATGTAGAGCCCTTCTCTTGCAGCCTGAATAAAGAAACGCTGCCCTTTCCACTCGTGGGGATTAAAACCACCTTCTCATTTTACAATGAGTTACTTGTAATTATCCTGCTGTGCTATTAGTGTTACTAAAGCAGGAGGCATGGGGAGGGCACTGCCACCGCTGGCAGAGGGGGGCAGCAGCCCCAGGCAGGCTGCCAGCCGGGCAGAGGGACGGGCACTGGCCTCCTGCCTCCTCCTGCCTCCTCCTGCCGTCTAAAGGTCACCCCCGCACTCCCAACGCCCCACCTCCATCCTCCCCAGAATGTCAATTAACTGAGAGCAGGGGATAAAGATAATAATAAATAAAAATTGAATAAAAAAACAAACAACTGAATGAGGAGCTCTGCAATCAAACAAACCTGGGCAAAAAGGACTTAAAGCTAATCCCAACCGGAATGTTATTAGTATTTGACTTAAATACCCTTTTAACGGGAGTAAATACAAATCTAATTAAAACAAACAGAAGCAACAAGGTAAGACAGCAGAGCTAAAAATAGACAGGTTTAGCCCTGATGTAAGTATTCACAATGTCACTGACGAAAAGGAAGCTGCAGCAGACCTGAACCCGGGCCAAAATGCTGATGTCGACTCTTTCTAGTAGGCAAAATAGCAAATTAGAAAACAAAAACACCAAGCTGCTTCCAAATCCCAACTAAACGTGCTGGGTATAAATACAGAATCATGAAAAACAAAGAAGTGGTGACATCTGCACCAGAATCAGCCCAGGCTCCTGTCCCGACAGCTCCCGTCCCGACAGCTCCCGCCAGATGAAGCTCCAGCCAAGCGTTCCTGTACCCGGTGGCTGGGGAGCATGTCCTGGTGCTCCACAAACCAGGCAGACAAAGATTTCTCCTCATTTAGGGCACTTTAAGGTCTCTGTCCTACTTCCCACCAAGACCTCCCCTGATCTTTCTGATTTGGCTGAATTCGGACATCAGCGTAAAGCAGTCAGAGGAACCCAGCCAGAGGGATGTCTGCACAGGGGACACCTTGTCCCCAGAGAACCCTCTTGGGCAGAACAGCCAAGGGAACTTGGGAACAGCCTGGAGGGACAGCACAACTCAACCCATACACCTCAGTGTAACTATTCTGTTTATGGTTAAATATGGGTGGTGAGTTTTTTAACCGTCTGCAAGGGCCCTCTCCTAGAGGCAAGGCTTTGGTACCTTTGGATCCTAGAATGGGTTGGGTTGGAAGAGACCTTAAAGCCCACCCAGTGCCACCCCCTGCCCCGGGCAGGGACACCTCCCACCACACCAGGTTGCTCCAAAGCCCCCTCCAACCTGGCCTTCAACCCCTCCAGGGATGGGGCAGCCACAGCTTCTCTGGGCAGCCTGGGCCAGGCTCTCACCACCCTCATGGTGAAGAAGTTCTTCCTGAGATCTCATCTCAGTCTCTCCTCTTTCAGTTTAAAGCCATTACCCCTCATCTTGTCACTCCACCCCCTTATAATCAGTATAAACACAACCCCCCTTCACCTTTACTGGAGCCCCTTTAGGGATTTGAAGGGGCTTCAAGGTCTCCCTGGAGCCTTCTCCAGGTTGAACACCCCCAACTCTCTCTGCAATGAGGGTCCACTCTGCGAGAGCCCTGAGCTCTTCCCCACCACAGTCTGTGGCCTCTGAACAAGAAGGAGCCAGGACCAGAAACTGAGAACCACGCTCAGCTTTTCTGCTGGAAACCACCATATTCCTCCCAAAGTGCCATCTTGTGTCTAATCTCATTTTATTTTATTTGCCTCCAGTAACATAAGGAGTCCTCCATGGGCACCAATAACAGATCTGGGTCTCAGACACAAAACATTAGTGGCAAAGGTCTATTATTAAACCACATAAAAATTGTAATTCAAACCAGCCTGCAGTTGTTATAGAACATCCAGTCAAGTTCAAAATCTCCTTCTGCGTGGTAGACGCACGCAGTTGCCATAGCAGGGGATAATTAAGACCACCTAAAAGCTCCAGAGCTGAGAGAACCACTGATTTCCTCCTTCAGGAACAAAGAGGCTTGCTACTACCCAGGAAAAACTCCTCTGCGTAGGAATCACAGCGCTGGGGAGGTACAAAGCCACAGAAATCCTCCCAGCCCAGAAGACACCACAGATTTCACTCTTCTGCTTTCCAATTATGAGCTATTTGTCCTTAACCTATTTTTCCTAGTAGAGCCTCACATACCTTCGCTTTTCATTAAAAAAATAATACATCATAACGAATTAAACCCCACCTTTGTGCATAAAAAGCAGGGTGAAAGAACACGGTGTCTTTCACAAGGTGGGACTCGCACCCAGTGGTGAGAGTGCAGAACCATTTCCCCAGAAGAGAATCAAACCGAGCTGGAAATTAGCCTGTAAGTTGCCAGGTAGCTCGTTTAGTGAGGTCTCCAAGTCATTAGATGAAAATAAACTTCAGCTGAAAGGTTTCAAGTGTCTTCAAAGAAAATTTCCAGGCATATTTTCCATGAGCTTTTCACCCAGAGGAACCACCAACACGTGTGAAATCCCAGTCAGGCCAGGAGCTGAGCTGCTCCTCCAGCACACACATCTTCATGAGAACATCGTATTATCCTGCTTCGAGCCCTGAAGAGCATTTTGGAGCAAAATACTGGAGGTGGATTAAAGTCTGTGTTTCAGAGGAGGAGGGTAAACACCCTTCCACCTCCCCTGACAGCAGCCAGGGCTTCAGCACCTCCAAAGGGAAGGACCAGCAGCTCCTCAAGATGTCAAGTGGTGGCACAGCAATTCAAACGATATAGATATAAGGATTTCTCAGGAAAAGAAGAATGTGTTCTATTTTTAAACACACAGCTGTAAATCGTTAAAACAACAATGAGATGTCTGTGCTTCACCCACTGCCACTGGATCTCTGCCAGGACAGAAAACCCCACCGTGGATCACCTCAAGACCCTCGTGAAAGGTTCCTCTGAACATTGGACGTGTAATAAGGAATCGTTTAAAGCCATGAAGAGAAAAGAAGGGGGAAAAATTATACCTGAAACCCATTTAGTAGAAGTCTTTCATACTCTGGTCTCCCTGACCGTGCAGAATTCCACTCTGCTGCAGGAGGTGTAGACGTACGTTGGAAGCGGCGTTCAAGGTACCAAAGGCGAGTGAAAAAAAGGGCTGTGCCTAAGAAAAAGTAACCCTGAGAGGACCAATATCACTAAACAAAGCATCCCATTTCCATCAATCAGTGGCTGCAAAGAACATCATTCAATTCCTTTGCTAAAGCTCATCAAGAAACACCCAGCACTTGAGGGTTTCCTCCTGGTTTTCTGCTCCTAAGCAGAAGAAACTCCCACTGCTTCTGCAAGCGGCCTCAGCAGCGAGCTCTTAGCAAGCTGACAAGCATCAGCAGCTTAAAAACAGCACGAGAGTCGGCTGGTGTGTGTGTTGTGGTGTGTGTTGTGTGTGGTGTGTGTGGTGTGTATGTCGTGTGTGTCGTGTGTGTCGTGTGTGTCGTGTTGTGTTGTGTGTGTGTCGTGTGTGTCGTGTTGTGTTGTGTGTTGTGTGTCGTGTGTGTCGTGTGTGTCGTGTTGTGTTGTGTGTGTGTCGTGTGTGTCGTGTTGTGTTGTGTGTTGTGTGTCGTGTGTGTCGTGTGTGTCGTGTTGTGTTGTGTGTGTGTCGTGTGTGTCGTGTTGTGTTGTGTGTTGTGTGTCGTGTGTGTCGTGTGTGTCGTGTTGTGTTGTGTGTGTGTCGTGTGTGTCGTGTTGTGTTGTGTGTTGTGTGTCGTGTGTGTCGTGTGTGTCGTGTTGTGTTGTGTGTGTGTCGTGTGTGTCGTGTTGTGTTGTGTGTTGTGTGTCGTGTGTGTCGTGTGTGTCGTGTTGTGTTGTGTGTGTGTCGTGTGTGTCGTGTTGTGTTGTGTGTTGTGTGTCGTGTGTGTCGTGTGTGTCGTGTTGTGTTGTGTGTGTGTCGTGTGTGTCGTGTTGTGTTGTGTGTTGTGTGTCGTGTGTGTCGTGTGTGTCGTGTTGTGTTGTGTGTGTGTCGTGTGTGTCGTGTTGTGTTGTGTGTTGTGTGTCGTGTGTGTCGTGTGTGTCGTGTTGTGTTGTGTGTGTGTCGTGTGTGTCGTGTTGTGTTGTGTGTTGTGTGTCGTGTGTGTCGTGTGTGTCGTGTTGTGTTGTGTGTGTGTCGTGTGTGTCGTGTTGTGTTGTGTGTTGTGTGTCGTGTGTGTCGTGTGTGTCGTGTTGTGTTGTGTGTGTGTCGTGTGTGTCGTGTTGTGTTGTGTGTTGTGTGTCGTGTGTGTCGTGTGTGTCGTGTTGTGTTGTGTGTGTGTCGTGTGTGTCGTGTTGTGTTGTGTGTTGTGTGTCGTGTGTGTCGTGTGTGTCGTGTTGTGTTGTGTGTGTGTCGTGTGTGTCGTGTTGTGTTGTGTGTTGTGTGTCGTGTGTGTCGTGTGTGTCGTGTTGTGTTGTGTGTGTGTCGTGTGTGTCGTGTTGTGTTGTGTGTTGTGTGTCGTGTGTGTCGTGTGTGTCGTGTTGTGTTGTGTGTGTGTCGTGTGTGTCGTGTTGTGTTGTGTGTTGTGTGTCGTGTGNGGGCTCCTTCCCCTTCTGATCAAAGAAATTACCGACAGAAGGATCTAGAAACGCTAAGAAACCGTTTTGCATATTTCTGAAGCCACCTATCGCACCGCAGCAGCTCCACACACTCGAGAGCAGAACACACAGAGGCAGTGGCTGGGCAGAGAGCTGCCGGTGGAAAGAGGCCAGGAGAGAGAGAAGTAACTTCCCTACAAGGTTCTGCTCTGCTCCCCTCCAGAGTTTGAAGACTTGGAGGTCTGATGGGGTCCATTACTCACCTCCTGACAGCGCACCAAGTGACGTCTTCTATCAAGAACCTTTCAAATACAGACCAGCTCCCTGGTGGGGGGGGGTGGGGAGGAGGCTGTTGTATCATGGATCCAGTTGTATCATGGATCGTGTTTTTATAGGACAGATATTGGTACAGAATAATAAAAGCATCTGAAAGGCTTATAGTAAATATCCACGGCTGTTTTCTGCTCTGGAAATGAATTCATAGAATCAGAGAACGACTCAGGTTGGAAGGAACCTTAAAGATCATCAAGTTCCAGCCTCCCTGCCCTGGTCAAGGACACCTCCCACCACACCAGGTTGCTCCAAGCGCCATCCAGCCTGGTCTTGAACCCCTCCAGGGATGGGGCAGCCACAGCTTCTCTGG
>VZTM01042767.1:345-20868 GCA_013400555.1 Jacana jacana | reverse complement strand
ACAGGGGGACAACCACCTCCCTACTTCTGCTGGTCACACTGATTTTTAGGCAAGCCAGGATGCCCTTGGCCTTCTTGGCCACCTGGGCACACTGCTGGCTCATGTTCAGCTGCCCATCGACCAGCACCCCCAGGTCCTTTTCTGCCAGGCAGCTCCAGCCACACTGCCCCAAGCCTGTAGCCATCCATGGGGTTGTTGTGGCCCAAGTGCAAGACCTGGCACTTGGCCTTGTTGAAGGCCATGCCATTAACATTGCCCATCTATCCAGTCTCATCTTTCCCCAAGACCCAAACCCAACGGCTCTGAGGAACAGACGAGAAACAGAGAAAGGGTGGCGAGAACCTGCCATGTCCCACCAGCTTCCAAGCAGTCACCAAGGCTGAGCCTAAGCCAGGGCCTGACGCTGTAGGATGCTTTACTGGCACATCCCAGAATTTTCTATGCCAACTTTATTCTCCGCCTACCAGGTAGATGCAATTTGTCACCAAGTCCAGCGTCAGACGTTAAAAGCCACTGAACTGTAACTGGCAACCAGTTTGCTCCAAAGCATTTAACTTTAATAACCAAGATAATCCTCTTTCTCAAAGAATATTACGACCTCATTGGCTCCCTTTAACATTTGGCAGTTCCAGGCGCTGCAGAGGACCCTGATCTGCTCCAAACTGCCCCCTGAGAGACCCCTGGGGTCCAAAGGAGCACCAGAAGGACACACGCTCCCTGAAGCGGAGTGGATTCCACGTGTAAACTCTATGTTTCTGGGACCCCAGAAAAACGTCTCTTTTTCTCAAACAATTGCAATATCTTGTAGCAAACAGGATGTGGTAAAAAAGAAAACTAGCTAAAGGTGGTTACGCACTCGGCTCCGAGACAGGCTGTACTTCCCCAATGAAGCTTCTGCTGGGGAGGAAGCAGCTTCTGCAGGAACAGCCGGCTGCTGGGCTATTAAAACGCTGCCAGGGCATTTTTCTGGGCGGCTCGATTAGCTCCCTGTCCTCTGACTCATTAGGGCCGTTCTTAGAGAGTTCAGGAGCGTTCCGGAGCGTCGTCCCTCCTGCAAACGGTCCTGCCATCTTCAAGAGATGAGAGCAACCTATTTGCTTTCACACAGAAAAAGATGTAAATAGGGGACAGACACTTGTTTATGCAAATCTCAGGGAGTCTCCAGGCCATTTTCATTTTCACCCCCGGAAAGGCTGCTGACGGAGTTTCCTGCTCTTATTTTGATCCTGAAAGGGTAGCAGAAAGGTTTTGGTTTCTAAGGCCAGGCTGCCCATGCGGTTCCCTGCAGTAGCACACCTGGGGGAGGTTGCAGGGAGGGAATTTGGGCCAATCTTTTTACGGTGGGACCTGGAAAACACTGATCCAAAAAGGATTTAAGGGCTCATTAAGGATAAACGCTTGCAGGTAATAAGACCAGCACCATAATTAGATGTACTCATAGGAAAACATCCAATGGGAACAATTCCATATGCGACATCACGACGACTCGGATCAGACAAGTAATCAAAACCCCAGTTCTCACCTTTAAAAGTAGACAGAAAACCAAAAACCAATGACCTGGAGCTGTAAGAGATAACAGTGCTCTGGAAAAGGAAAAATACAAAAAGCCTAACAGTCCTCATCTACATCACTTGCCACAGGAAAAAAGAGGAAGCTTGATGAAGTTTTATTGTTAGTGCATAGGGATAAAGCACTGTAAAATCTCTAACTGAGGAAATAAAGGCGGAGGAAGAGCCACCAGCAAGAGAGGAACCAGCACAATCGCAGCTCCCCATCACAGAACTCATCTGGGTTGATTTGAACTCCTCCCAGCAGGAGCTGCCTCCCGTGGGGCATCCTCCCCAGACCCACAACCCAGGGCCAGCCCCGGCTGCCGTCTCCCCCATCCTCCCCCGACCCACACCCCGGGGCCAGCCCCGGCTGCCATCTCCCTCANTGCCGTCTCCCCCATCCTCCCCAGACGCTCACCCCGGGGCCAACCCCGGCTGCCGTCTCCCCCATCCTCCCCAGACCCACAGCCCAGGGCCAACCCCGGCTGCCGTCTCCCTCAGCCTCCCCAGACCCGCACCCCGGGGCCAGCCTCGGCTGCCATCTCCCCCATCCTCCCCAGAACCACACCCCGGGGCCAGCCCCAGCTGCCTTCTCCCCCATCCTCCCCAGACCCACAACCCAGGGCCAGCCCAGGCTGCCTTCTCCCCACATCCCCTGCCGTCTCCCCACATCCCCGACACACAAAGAGGTAACGGGGAGAGTAGAAAAAAAAAGGTGATTTGACTTTTAATTACCTCGCCAGACTTCTTTTCCCAGCCTTTTGCAAAACTGAAGGGACTTTACCACGAGCAATTATGCAAATGGCTGGAAACAGAAGGAGTTTAATGGCGAAGAACAAGCTGGAAAAGGCAGTAACATTTCAATGAACAGCCACAGCAAGGAAATGCAGTGTTTTCCAGTGCAGGGCAAAGCCTTCCCTTAGAAAAAAAAAAGGGTCAGGTTTATCTTTCATCTTCTTTCTCTTCCACTCTAGAACTGACTTCAGAAGAAATCAGGTTCAGAAGTAACCCAAACCCCAGCAAAGTGGTCAGAGAAGACCTCCTCATTTCCAGGTAACCGAGGGCAAGTACTGCTATGACTGTCATAAGGGGAGAAGAGGAAAGAGCCCCTGGGCGCCTCTGTGAACTCGGCATCTCAAGAGCCCAGCGAGAAACTAAGGTGTTAATGGAACTCCAGGCTCTAAAATCACAGGCTGGATGGCTCCCAAGGTAGGGAAAAAAGAAAGATGTAATCCTTCCAAGGTTCCAGCTACCTAACTATAATTACAAAACAGCTACAACGTTAGTGGAACCAACTATTAATGAACAGTGTTCAATTTCACAAATAGAAATATCCATTACATATAAGCTGGGCTGTTTGATGACTTTTTTTTGTTTTCTTTTGTTTTAAAAGGAGAAACAAAAATACTCCCAACTTCTTCATTTCATTGCTAGACAGAACCAAGAGGGCTGCTCAGCCTGGAGAACAGAAAGCTCCAAGGAGACCTTATAATGGTCTGACAGTCCCTACAGGGGGCTCCAGGAGAGATGGGGAGGGACTCTTGATCAGGGAGTGGAGCCATCGGATGAAAGGGAATGGTTTTAAACTGAAAGAGGGGAAATTTAGATGAGATTGGGGAAGAACTTTGCTGTGAGGGTGGTGAGAGCCTGACCCAGGTTGCCCAGAGAAGCTGTGGCTGCCCCATCCCTGGAGGGGTTCAAGGTCAGGTTGGAGGGGGCTTGGAGCAACCTGGTGTGGTGGGAGGTGTCCCTGCCCAGAGCAGGGGGTGGCACTGGATGGGCTGTAAGGTCCCTTCCAAACATTCCATGATTCTGTGATCCTACGATGGCAAAATATTAATGACTCAGCCCAGCCAACTAAACTGAAGCCCACACTGAGAGATGTCAGTACAAGCAAACCAGGTATCTGTGCATTTATAGTGTAAAATTGTTGGCTGGAATAAAAAATTCATCATTTTTATGCACAGAGCTATAGACTAGACTTTAATTGCTGTAATGCAGTGGAAAGCTCCATGAGACTTCCATGAACACATACTTGTCACTGGTGCTTCCACAACCCTCTTTGTACAAAGCCATGAAACCCATCACTCACAACCTGTGATACTACCCAAGAATACCATTTATTTTAATCCAGTAATGCTTAAAACTCCCACTACCTGCTGAGCTGCACATTGCCAGGCAACCAGGAAGGCTGGACCCTTCTGCTCCAGCCAGAAAGGGAGACCAGCTAAAGCTCAACCAGCCCAAAGATGCTCCCACTGCATCCCCTTCCCTGGGAAACAGGGCCCAGCAGCACTGTGTCCTTGGCTATTTGCTTCTATTGTTAATTACAGTCTGGCTGTATCTCAGGCAGGAATAGATCCACTGATCTCCTCAAGTCTTCCCAGCCCATTTTATGGGGTTTTTTCCCCTGTTCTGCAAGAGAAGAGGAGCCATACGATCCTTGCAGACATCCTCCAACCTGCTCCTCAAATCTACTGGACAAAGTTTTCACAACCCTTCATGAAAACCCTTCTCCTGCTTTAGTGCTACCCATCCTGTTACTAACATGGGGGTTTGGTTGGCTTTTTTTTAACAATTTTTACTTTAATTCACGTGTCACATTTCCTCTGGGAAACCGACTAACCTCACGGTTTCGAGTTTTGAAGCCTGTTCAACCCGACTTCTCGCTTTCATAAGCCTCCCCGCCACCCTATCTCAAACCTTCCTCGGAGGTCACACTTAACAGAGCGCTAAGTAAGGTCTTCTCATTCCCACCGCTCTCTCCTGGACTCCTTCCAGCAGATCCATGTATATTCTGTACTCGGGTGCTAGGATGGACACAGCATTCTGCCAAAAGGGGATTACTTCACATGCCTGGCTGGTTACAACCCTGATTTTATATTTAACCGTGTGATCTAGCTGAGACAATACAACCTACGGCTCGCTGTGACAGCCAATTCAATTAAAACCTCTCCCCAGTCAGAGGTTCTCCAGCCTGTAATTACTCCAGTGCAGGTGTAGAAGACACTGCTTGCTTTGACTGAGAAGCATTGCAATCCCCCCCCCTCCTTTCTCCAGTTTATGGACAGTTATTGGAATTCAGTCCTTGTTCCCAGTGTGGTTACAGTCCTTCCCTCATCCCAGCAATCACACTGGGAACTAAAATACTGGTCAGTGACTGGTCTCTGATGGTCTTACCAGGGTGCAAATCCCCTGGATACACACAGAACCCCTGAAAACTGTTCCTTGAGGCGGTTTTGCCCCCCGCACACACCAGTTTTACCCCGATGCCAGCCAGCCAAGACAACACATCAGAGTTATCTTTCCTACTACTGCTCCCTTTATCAACCAGGCTGAGCGCCCCCACGGAGCCAAAAACCCCACGTTTAACTGATGTGACACATTATACTGCTGACAAGCCCATACCAACTAATACAATTTTCTCCTCGATGTTTCCAAATAATTTGATTATTTTTCCAGTAGTTTTCCAGAACATGCAGTTAAGTTGACAGATGGCCTTGCTTCATCTTCTTCCCTTTCACAACGGCTCATTTTATTGAAGACCTCTGTTTTACAAAGCCCTGCCCATATTCCAGCCTTTATCAGCCCATCTAACAGACTGATTTTTCGGTGGTCATTACTGAGAAGTGGGAGCCAAGCCAATTTTTTTTTAAATATTTACACCAGTAACATTTTGTTGGAAAGGTGACTTACCAATTTTCTGATGAAAGATCTTGTCGAAGGTTAATTCACCCCTTTCCTCAAGGTATTTCTGCATGACACTGCGGATACTGAAAGAGAGGAAAATGGAAAGAAATGAGAAAGAGTTCCTCAAAACTGCTCATTATAAACCAGACCTTTAACATAGCTGGGAGAAAAGGATCACTAAAATGAAACATCAAAGTGAAAGATTCAAGCAAAAATGAGGTACCAGTGCCCATCTATTCGTCAGCTCAGAGCAGGACAGGCGGCTGCTGCTCTGTCTGAAGACCACAAGAATTCACTGGACTACAACCATTAACATCAACTGGCCTCCAGTCAGGTCACAAACACAGAGAGACTGTTGAAATCCTGTTTGATGACTGAATTCAGCTTCACCTATGAATACCTTCCCAGGCATCCCCTTCCCAGCCTCAAATTTGCCTTGTAGTCTCAACACTGTGATTTTTAAGGCTGCTTTTTTTTTTAAAAAAAAGGTTCTTGGAGTCTGAGGTAAACAAGAAAAACCACTTTTCCCCACTGTAAATATTAATACTACCCAGGGTAGAGTATTAGTAATATTAGTATTTATCCAGGGTAGAAGAGACATAGCTTTTACAATTCGAGCTTTACATACCAATAGCCAACACCACACAGTGTGATGTTGTTAGAATTCCCCCTCAAGAATCTATACTCACCCAATAAGGCTTGAAAACACTGCAAATGAGTAAAAATGGGAAGAGAAAAACGCTATGGGTGACTGCACATAGTTCTCTTTGCTGTATGTGCTCTCGCTCCTGCAGTGGCAAAAGTTTTAAGGAGTGCTCCCAAGCTTCCCCTGGGATCACCCACTGGGGTTTTTATCCCAGTTAGATATTCGTGGGTGGAATGGGAAGGGAGTACGGGGTTGCCCTCGGGAGCTGGAGCACCAAAGGCTGGGTGGTTTTCCCCCCAAAACCAAGGACGGCAGGCAGGAGCACAGGGGCAATTCCCGGCGGAGCCCTGGGGTCACAGCCCTTCCCGGGAGCCACCGCTTCCTTTCTTTAGTCTTGTGTCAGCTTTTAACCTACACCTTGTAAAACAAAGGTTGGAGTCAACCAAGGCTGCAGCGGGCTGTTACCGCCGCCATTGCCAGGTATCGTTTCGGAAGTGAGCCAACACGAGCTCCATTAGGCCCCCAGCTTGGCTGCAGGGCACTTAACATCTACTTTGCCTAATTCATCATGTCACAATCACTCATTTCAACCACATTAACAAAGATTTCCTCTATTCCTCAAGCAACCTCAATATTCATTTTAATATAATGCCTATAAACATTTCATACCGGCAACAATACAAGCACACGAATTGTGAAATCGATGGAGGCCAGCAGCACCCTGCCTCGGAAAAACGATGATGTTGTCCTAGTATTTAGGCAAAATTCCACTAGATTTTTTTTCTGTTTCCGATTTTAAAATCGATTTTTTCATACTCACTCTTCCCTTTTATAAAATTAACCACAAATACCCCTGTACAAAGCACTCAAGCCCTACCCAAGTTTGTTAAATATCACTCACGTTTCTTTAGGAACGAGACTGAGCTCCTAAACCCTTGTCCCAAAGCACTTCTGAAACACAACAGAATAGGCCAAATTTCTGGACAAATTTTACCATTTTTCCAGAGGGAAGGCCCCAAACTCCAATCTAGGAAGTTATTCTATTAACAGTTTTTAAGTCTAGTTCAAAGCACCTAGGTGTTGATCTGCTCTGGGTGTTCCTGCTCCAGCAGGGGGATTGGACTAGATGATCTTTCAAGGTCCCTTCCAATCCCTGAGATTGTGTGATTCTGTGTGATTCTGTGTGATTCTGTGTGATTCTGTGACCACAGCTCTAGCAACACTGGGATCCGAAGCGAGAACCCCGGAGGTGACCCCTACCCACATCAAGCTACACATGAAAAGGGAGGGCTAAACGTCGTTAATCGGGCTTCAGACTATTAATTAGTAGGCAACGAGCTTGCCAGTCTTTTCACTTGTTCATTAAAAACCAGGTCTACCCTCGGTGTATTTTTACAGCCTAAACAAAATAGGGATTTCAAACGAAGGGGAAGCAACAAAGAGAGAACACGTTCTGTGCTCGGGAGAAGCAAGGAAGTCCAATAAAATCCATCAGACAACTGACAGAATTGCAAAATGTGGCTGGCTTATGGGCAGATTTTAAAGAAAAAAATACACATCCTGGCTACACAGGTTTAAAATGGTGCCTGTGGAACGTATTCTTTGCTGAAATCCATAGAATGTCAGCCCACCGAGGGCCAAATACCTCCCGTTGTACTGACACCTTGATAAGGCAGCCCTGGGCCACAGAGCAGAGTGGTGGGGTTGGCAGGAGCATGGGGACAACCAGAGGCTCACAGGCTCTGAACCTTTAAGCCAGAAAGGTTGGGGAGATGCCTTCAGCTCTGCCTGCTCCTTCCCTCCGCATCCTTCTACTCCCAGCCGCACCTTCCCCTTGTCTCCTCAGGCTTTCAGGAGGACCATGTGGAGATGAACATGGTGTGCATCACCAAAGACCACAAATGTCCCTCTCCTCGACCTCCTGGTCAAGCTGAGCCCATCAGCGCTGCCCATCCCAGCAGCCGCACTCGGAGCAATCTTCGTCAACGTCCCATTCCCACCAACCACTAGACCATTAGTAACATAATAAGCCTTTTTCATAATAATGACATCAAGAAAGCTTTCCTCTGCTCGAACAAGTGCACTGCAAGGAATTACATAAACACACCCCAGTCTAGACAAGGGGAGAAGATAATGAAAAATTTAACGTATGACTGAAGTGTCCAGAAAAACACTTGGGTTGTGTAACGAGCAAATCTCTCCAACGCTTCTGCTCCTCTCCCTCCACACCCCGTACTTCTGGTCTGATGGATAACACGTCAAAGGAACAAAACGTTTCTGCAGCTACAGAAGCTGAACAAATCCATAAAACTATCAGGGGCTATGGGAGCCCACACTGCATTCCAGCTTCAAAACAACAGGGTTTCGCCCCTGCAAAATCACTCTTCCCTACCCACGTATCAATACACAGGAATAAAATACACAGAGTGGACCGTGACTACCCCAGAATAACCAACTTCCACTTCTCACAGGGAAGATAAAGGTAAAAGTCATAGAAACGTAGAATGGTTCGGGTTGGAAGGGACCTTAAAGACCATCCAGTGCCCACCCCCTGTCCTGGGCAGGGACACCTCCCACCACACCAGGTTGCTCCAAGCCCCCTCCAACCTGACCTTGAACCCCTCCAGGGATGGGGCAGCCACAGCTTCTCTGGGCAACCTGGGTCAGGGTCTCACCACCTTCACAGTAAAGAATTTCTGTCTAGTATCTCATCTATATCTTCTAACTTAAAACTGTTCCCCCTTGTCCTGCTTCTCCACTCCCTGATCAAGAGTCCCTCCCCATCTCTCCTGTAGTCCCTTTAGAGATTGGAAGGGGCTCTAAGGTCTCCCTGGAGCCTTCTCTTCTCCAGGCTGAACACCCACAGCTCTCTCAGCCTGTCCTCATAGAAGAGGTGCTCCAGCTCTCTGATCATCTTCGTGACCCTCCACTGGACCCGCTCCAACAGTTCCATGTCCTTCCTGTGTTGAGGACTCCAAAGTTGGACACTGTGCTCCAGGTGGGGTCTCACCAGAGCAGAGAAGAGGGGTGGAACCGCCTCCCGCAACCTCCTGGCCATAAATCTTTTGATGCAGCCCCCAGATCCTACAGAATTCAAAGGAAACTCAGCAGCAGAATCCATATATCCTTCAGCAGGATGGCAAATTTTAAAACAGAGCCCCACACAATCCATGAAGAGGCAGGAAGGTTCTTTCCCTCCCTTTGTAGACAGAATCATTAGTTACCCTACGTGACAACAATCTGGGATTAAAAGCTGTGTTTCACAGAAAAGTAGCCATTTCTAAAAAGCTTTCCATCTCTGAAGATGCTTTCAGGGCAAACAATGTGCTAAGGCCAGAAGCGGACTTTTTGGGTCAAGTTCTTCTCTGTTCAGAGCATGATCTACCTTCGCAGCAACGCTCAAAAGAAGCAGAAACAAGAGCTGGCTGAGAGCAAAACCCAGGGAGACCTCAGAAACAAAAGAGTATCCGACTCCCCTGCAGCAAAACCTTCTGTCCCTAAATTTATTTCAGAGGGGAAGAAAACAATAAACCCCTCAAATTCCAGAAACGCTCGGTTTGCCGTCCACGTGCCACGAGCAAACTGAAATAACNGCGGGGGGGGGGGAAATCAAAAGTCAGGCTTAGAATTTGGTTGAGAAATGTCTTTTGGGCTCTTTGCTGGTTTAACTGGGACCACGTTTAAGCGGGTACTTGTGCTCAGGGGCACTGCAGCATCCCCACCCAGCTGAGCCGGGGAGAACTAATGGTAAAGACCGTTTGGGAGAGGTTTTTAATTGCAAATAAGATGAGCACCTGGATCCCCAGCAATGCAAAGAAGCACCCACGCAGCGTGCAGCATGGCTGGGGGGGGGCTGTGGGTGACTGGGTGCTGGGGCTCAGCTCTTCAGCCCCACGGGAGAAGGTGACCTTAAAGAAATGGCTGAACAGGAACACGGGGTGTGTGAAGGAGCTCAGAACAGGCTGCCTGCCCAGAAGCAGGAGGAAAGATGACTATCAGCGTCAGCATCAAACGACGAACTCCGTGAAGAGCACAGGTCACTCTAACCTGGTCAACTCCTCCTCCTCCCAGCAAGAGCCAGCTGAAGGCTCTGTTAAAAGGAGCTTGAAGCTGCCTCTTCAGGCTCTAGTTACCATAGCCAGCATCCTGGTCTTTCAGAAGAGAGAGATCCACTGAAAAGCAATCTATGAGGTTAAAATGCATTCTGTAATGAAAAGGTTCCCACTGCCTACACACACCCGTGGTGGCACACCATCCGGCAGCGACCGGGCAGCCGTCACGGTGCTGAGGTGGGTACAGGCAGAAAACACCGACTTGAAAACACACCTGAAAAAGTAAGATAAAAAAACCCCACTTGATGTTCTTTTTAAGACAGAAAAGGACATGTGCACTGCTCACCCATAACCCTCCCTGTCAGGTGAGCGATGCTAGCAGCAGCAAACCAGGAGGTGGCTTTGAGACAGAGCTCACCCCCAGAACCTGCCCTTGGAACAACAGGCCACGGGTGACAGCGGTAGTTTCTCCTTCTCTTCCCCCCATAACAGAGCAGAAATACCCTGTGACTCCAAGGGGAAGCTGGAATTAACTTTTGCTGGGTGCATGACTGCATCTGCACCCGTGGGACAGCCACCGGAGCCCCAGGAGGGATGAGGGCGTAGGCAGAAACTAGAAGTTACGGAGCAGAGTAACACAAACAGCCCTGACTTTGACGTTTCCTAAAAGTTCTGCTATTCATTTGTAAGATGCACAGATTTTGGCCCCGTGGGTTCGTCATACTCAATTATGCCGGGGCTCTTTCGAAAGCATCTCGCACCCAGGAAATGGAAAGGGCATAAAGAAAGATGTGATGGTATTTATCCGTATACACACTCCTGCTCTTGGAACCAGATCAAGAAGCTACTTACTGCTGCCCTTCTTACTACCGTGTCTTAAAGGAGCTTTTAATCATTTATTATAAAAGCACATTATTTTTTTTCTTATGGATCACTAAGAGTTCAGATCTGTGGGATATTATCTAATACCTATACCAACGTCCAC
This sequence comes from Jacana jacana, assembly GCA_013400555.1. NCBI lineage: Eukaryota > Metazoa > Chordata > Aves > Charadriiformes > Jacanidae > Jacana > Jacana jacana. The sequence continues at coordinate 9,945 of VZTM01042767.1, read as the reverse complement.
GGGCACACCACAGCTTGAAAAAAAAACAACCCAACCACATCTGGCCTTACTGCAAGCATTAAAGAATCATACCTACATTAAGAATGTGCAGTTACACTCACTAATAGATTCACCTCTGAGCTGAGAAGAGGGAAAGGAGAAGAGAAAAACAAACCTAGAATGAACTGGCAGCTTCACAGAGGCTGGCCCGGGGGGAGCAGAGTTGGGTATTTACCTCTACCAGCATTTCCTGTATCTTCTTGGGCAAGTCATGAACGTTACCTGCCCCACATCCCCAGTCTGGAAAATAAAAGCTCTAGTTCTTTTCCCCCCCTCCTCTTTGTCATCAGGGCAACAGATATCATCCTTCTGCCACGCACCTGGACTCGGCACACTAGGCTTCTGATGGCTCCTGGCATGTCCAGAAACTACTCAAGAGCTAATTATTTTTTTTCCAAAAAATGCTTAGTATTCAGAAACTGCATTACCACTGCCCTTGTCTGCCAACATTCTGCACTGCCCTCTGCACCTTCCCGCTCTTTGTGCCTCAAGGATCCTCCTCCCACACTGGCCCTTCCATTTCTTCTCCTCCGACTTCCCCTCTTTCCTCTTGTTAGGGCTCCCCATTTCCCTTTTCCATAGCTCTCTCTCAGCCTGTTCTCACCTTGGTTCCTCACTTTATCTAGCACGTCCCCTCAGCCCACCCAGCCTTCATCTCCGTTTTCTTCCCTGCCTCCTCATTCCGCACCGACAGGAAATAACAAAGCCCGCTTAGACCCCATTTTAAATAAGAAAGCTGGCAAGTCTGAGGTGCAATACTACCAATGCATGGTTAGAAACACAGTTTCTCCTTAGAGGTACGTTCTACCAAGGCTTTGCAGAGTAGGAAAGAAAAATAAAGCAAACAAGTCACACAACAGAAGACGACAGCGAGGAGGAAAGCAAGATCTTAAAGAGTACATCCGTGTGGCTGATTACTAATTATTGTCTTGCAGTATGTTCTTTGCAGGCATGAAATACCTCTCCAGCTGAACAGGAAACTCCCCTTGACCAAGACTGGAAACCGCAATGAGTCACTGGATCAGAGCCCCCAGGTCAGCTTAACGCTCCACTCCTGGGAGCAGGGTGGGGGGGAGCGAATGGCAGCCACTGCACGGAACCAGTAAAAAGAGAATTAGCTTCCCTCCTAGATAGGAGGCAAAAAAAAAAACCACAACAAACCAGTGATCAGATCACAAACTATTAGATACATTTAGTTTTGCTTCCTCTCTGGCCTGTACCCAGTTCAAAGTTCAGCAGAAGTCAATACTTCTCCAAACAGTTCTGTTCTCAGACACTGGAAAAGGCAACTTTCGCCCAAGCCATTAATGGGGCAAAGCAAATTCCGAGCACAGGAAGGCAGAAAGGCCCGTTAGACCATCTCACCTCAGGTACTTCTCTATCACTTGTAAAATTCTGTAACTGAAGAGGAAAGAAATGATGGGAGGACTGTGGAGAAAATATTTTTGGACAATGAGATAACATGGAAAAAAAAATAAATGCCCCTTTTATTCTTTTGCTTTTGAGCATCCTACACCACCCCTGAAACACCCCTGACAGCCCCACAGCATCCAAGCAGCTTCCTTACCTCATAGAGGAATACAACTGCCACCTTATAACCCAAAGTTCACCTGTTTCTAGCCCATTTTCCATCTCTGTAAACTTAAGCCTAGCCCACTGCCAAGCCATTTCACTACACTGAACTAATGCTCTTCTAATTGTCAAGGATGATTAGCAGCACACTGCACCCGAGAACCCTGTTTGTGATGGAAGGAATTAAAGCTCAGCCAGGCTTTCCCACACCCTGGCCCCCTCCTTGAGCCTTCTTCTCATCCAGGAGCCAGAGCAGCTTCACTTATGCAAATTACATTAATGGAGAAAGTTTACAACAAGGCAGCCAAAAACAATAGCTAGGGAGCTACCATTTGAAAATACCCACTTAGCCTGAGGAGCCTTCGCTCTATCACTGCTGAAATCTGAAACTAATAGAAAAGCTTCTAAGTACATGAATTTTTCAGGAATAATTACACTGAATTGTAATGTCAAGGACTTGCCCTTCCACCAGAGGAATTACAAGGCAGAGAAATCGCAGCAAAAAAATCACATCTTCTCGCTCCTGCTGCAATTAAGTAATTTGTCAATCATAATTGGGTTTTTTTAAACAAAAAAAATATTGAAGACGTGCCCTTTTATTTTTAATCTTTCTGTATTTCCAAAATGTTTACAGCCTCCTTCAAAAGTGTAAACATGAACTGAGCTACCAAGAGCTATGGCCAATGTTGACTGAAATACACTGCATTCGTCTCTGATTTATTTATTCATTTATAGTCTCGGGATTCACTTTTACAGAGGCTTCAATGTTTATTTGCACTATCCAAATCCATCAGAAAGTTGCTAAAATTGGACCAAGGATCCTGCCCCAAAGGCCTTTGAACTGAAAGCACGATGGGGTCAACAATACGACTCAAGAGTAGTGGCAGAAAGGCACAGAGCCATCACAGCCAAGGCTTTGGGTTTGGGGTTGGTTTTTTTTTTCCCTTTATAAAAGCACATTTAAAAGGTTTAGTGATGCAGGATTGATGAAGAGTGAAAACAGGGAGGAAACACCCAGCCTAAGAAGCAGATCTGCTCAGAGCTCTTTCAAACGACGAGTTAAAACTGAAGAATACCTTCTGTATTTTGCCAGAAGTAAGAGGGAGGCGTGAAGAAAGTGACCAATTTGGAAAGATGACTGGGAATACCTGGGGTTAAATAAATAAATAAATTTATCTTGGGGGACTGATACATGGAGACAGGGAATTGCCTAGACGTGACAGGGTACAGAACGTGATGGGGAAGAGATGGAGACGCCAGGTTGGAGACTTGAGGAGAACAGCAAGCCATGAGAAGGCTGAGGAAGGAATGTCCCCTCAGAGGCGCTGCCTGAGCTGTCCTTAAAAACCTGCTGAGGAACGGGCAGCCCAGCCAGGAGAGCCAGAACGCTCCAGGGCAGCCAGCATAACGCCATCCCACCCGACTCCCCCTGGGCCCGCTCCACTCACGGCACAGACGGGATTATCCTACCAGACACCAGAGGCCTTGAGTTAAAAACACCCACCCATGCTCTGGCTTCTCTTCACCACCGAGTTTGCTTTCCCTGCTGAAATTAAGACAGAAATGTAATAAACACAACAGCAGCCAGAGCTGGCACCTGGAGGCTGCCTTCTGCGCCCTTCCCTTGGGAGACCGGGGTCTTCCTCCAAGGTTTGAAGTGTTTAGTGCATTCCCCCGGGTTTTCTCATTTTCTGGGAGGATTTTCCAGGAGCTTTTTTCTCATCTGCACCTACCACAGACTCTTCCTGGGTGAGGAGCACCCGTCCTTTCCCAGCTCCATCGTGTGTCCCCAGGCTTTGCTGGGAAGCACCGGGAGGTCAGGATGCAGCCGGTGCTTCTCCTTTTTATCACAATCCCAACGCAGCAGCCGGCCTCAACTCCTCTCAGCCTCTAACAAAGGCTTTGGTTTGAACAGTTCTACCAGATCCTGAGAAATCTGCCCTTTCCCCAGTTCCCTTCTCAACAGGGGACATGATGCAGGCTGACAGGACAAGTTCCTGGCACACTGGAAAGGGACTTGGACAGGGGGGGCTCTATATGGATCGGTTCCTCCTAACACCCTCACAAATTGTATTTCTTTAGCAAGGCCCATTTGTATGGGTGTTTATTCAGTACTGGAATGGTTTTCTTGGAGAAAGTAGTAAGCATGGGGTGAAGCTCTTTATGTGGACAACTGCTGTATTTTCTAAAGCTAGAAACTGCTGCTTTTACCTCAATTTAGTTCAATTAAATTATGTGAATTGGTTTATGCACCTGGACCTGACGGCTCCTGATAGGCTTTTTTCTAATTTTATTAATTACTCCAAAAAATGCTACTATTGATAAGAAGATTAAAGCAGGCCATTCCACATGATTTCACCCAAGCACGAGCTAAGAGCTGCACATGTCTGTCTCCTGACGTTACAGCACTGCGCTGAAAACACGCCGCATGGGAAGGTTCAGCCACTGAAAAGCTGTCCTAGCTATAAAAGCAGTAAGGGCTATAAAGTTTATTAATTTTAGTGGGAAGACAAGTGTGCTTCTGGCTATTTCCCACCAGAAACACCAAGCTCCCAGCCAGGGCCCCAGCTCCAGACAGGTCCCACCATCCGCACCCGCAGCCCATCCCCACCAGGCACTGGGGTCACGCCTAGAACACAACGTCGCGTTACGGAAGCTTTCCCCAAAAACATCCCTAGAAACATCCCTCTGTTGATAGCACGGAAGTCTGCATGCCGATCTCTTCCCACATCACCCTCATTTACCTTTTTCTTAATTAAGCTAATGACACCCAAGGGAGAGTCTATGTTTCAAAACATAAGCTCCAGCCTTACAGCATCCCCACAGGAGAACTAATTGAAACATCTCTCTTAAGGCCATCTCTCTCTTTTTCATAGAAGGGTTTGCGTTGGAAGGGACCTTAGAGATCACCCTGTGCCACCCCCTGTCCTGGGCAGGGACACCCCCACCAAACCAGGTCACTCAAAGACCCATCAAGCCTGGCCTTGAATCCCTCCAGGGATGGGGCAGCCACAGCTTCTCTGGGCAACCTGGGCCAGGCTCTCACCACCCTCACACCGAAGAACTGCTTTCCCATGTCCCAGGACACTCCAAGTACAGTTCACCCAGGAGCTGGGACAGTCCAGGGCCTCCACTGCTTAGATGAAGCTCCAAAAATTAAGTTTCAACCCCTGCATCAGCCAAACATCCTCTGAGCAAAGGTACAGCACTTATTTTCTACTTGGCTCAGCTTCCGAGCTGTACAACACAGGGAACACCACTGTCCCTTTCCCAGACTCTAATTTCTCAGCTATTAAAGCTGCAAGGGCTTTGCCACAGGACCCTGGTGTCGCCATGCGCTTCTCTACAGACCTGCCTTTTATTGAGGGATCAGACACTGCAATTACCACAAATAACAACCTGAGGTCCCAAGGGAGAGAGCATCCAGCCCATGCGGAGAGCAGCATCCGCAGCAAGCAGGAGCCCTCCCACACAGCGACGGTCCATCTCCGACCCCAAAACACGTCTTTTTCCTGCTAAGAAAGCACCATAGCACAAAGCTAACAAGATAAAAAGCAAGTTTGCTTTGTCAGCAGCCCTGTGTGCACTAAACCACGTTGAGAAAGACACCTATTTATTACCTCCTCAACCAACACTGCTACTGACGGCGAAATCGGGAGGCTGGATTTCTAAATAAAACCGAGTTTTTGACGACTCTGCCATCCCTGCTCACCCTGGGCAGGACTAACCAAGAGGAGAAGGCATTCAACCCTCTCAGAAACAGCAGCTGCACCAAGTAGAGGGTGATGCTTTAGGGATTTCAGTAGCTCGGAATGCACCCGTTTCAAGGCGTTTACCACCCACTTCAAGAAAGCGCCCGGTGAGCTACGAGACGCTTCATTTAACGGGGACACTCTGACCTTGAGAAGTGCAAACCCACACGGTTTGCCCCCCTCCAAAGCACACCTACTCCAGGTTCACCTACAGCTCCCGGGTCTCAGAACACTTGCCTGGTGGTCATAGAGTCATAGAATCATTCAGGTTGGAAGAGACCCTTGGGATCATCAAGTCCAACCATCAGCCCTACTCTACAAGTTCTCCCCTACACCAGATCCCTCAACACCACATCCAATCTACTCTGAAACACAGTCAGGGATGGGGACTCCACCCCCTCCCTGGGCAGCCCATTCCACTGANTCGACCAGCACCCCCAGGTCCTTTTCTGCCAGGCAACTCCAGCCACACTGCCCCAAGCCTGTAGCCATCCATGGGGTTGTTGTGGCCCAAGTGCAGGACCTGGCACTTGGCCTCGTTGAAGGCCATGCCATTAACATTGGCCCATCTATCCAGGTCCTCCCACCTCCAGCCACCCTTGCCCCTCAGCACGCTTTACGTCCTTTACTCTTTGCGCCAACGTTCAACTCGAACAGCGGGACAGAGCAGAGCTGCAAAATAATACATCACTTTATAAAACCATTTCCTTTAGAATCCTTTTTCCTCCTGTAGCTTCACAAATTACGTGACGATGAAACCACTTCCAACAGCCTGAGTGTCCTACAGGCTGGCTTTAAGCTCTTACTTCACATTTTTCAATTCATTTTTTAGTTAAGTACTGGAAAGGGTATAAAAAGACCGAGAAACAATCTTGTTCGACACTAAAAAAAAAAAAATAAAAAATAATTGTAAATGTCAAACAAAAACCTGGAGTGTTTTGAAATTTTAGACAGCCAAGCTGAAGAAGTTCTCCTAGAATGATTTACAGTCGTTACTGCCACAAGCGGATGGAAGGAGCTTCCATGAAGTACCACCAGCTCCCAGTGCTACCGAGGTACCGTGACACAAATTTGGCTGAATTAACTCTTAGATCCTTAACCCTCCGTACTGTCTCCTATTGAATTCAGCATTCAGTGGCACCAGTTCCGTGCAAAGCCCAGTAAAAGCAGAAGTCTCTGCAAAACCCGGGCCTACTTGTTCTCTGAAAACGGGAAAACAGCACTTTTAAAGATTTCTACCATCTGCATTCCAGTAGTGAGGAAGAAGCACAATCTAGCACAAGGCTTCCTGGAACTACGACATTCTCTAAACAACCTGCCTATCAAATAGGACTTTGGGGAATTAACATCACTGATGAGACCCTGTTAGACCCTGCTGTGCTGTGCCGGGGACAAGACCACCAAAACACATCCCACACTTGCCACAGGAGATGAGAATCCCAGAATAGTTTGGGCTAGAAGGGACTTTAAAGCCCATCCAGTGCCACCCCCCACCCTGGGCAGGGAGACCCCACCAAACCAGGTCACTCAAAGACCCATCAAGCCTGGCCTTGAACCCCTCCAGGGATGGGGCAGCCACAGCTTCTCTGGGCAACCTGGGCCAGGCTCTCACCACCCTCATACCAAGGAAGTTCTTCCCTACATCTCATCTCAATCTCCCCTCTTTCAGTTTAAAATTGTTACTGAAATGGAAGGAGGGAGGCAGAAACACCACCAGTAAACATGGCCAAGCCTCCATCTACACAACAAGCCCTGGCAGATTCATCCCAGTCCAACTTCCTCAGGTTCACGACAAAAAGAGGGTTCTAATGAGAGACTCAGGGCAGGAGTGTTGAAGACCTGATGGCAAGGACCAGGAGCAAAGCAGGCAGTGGCTCTCAGGAGTGGGCAGCACCAGCAGCTTTCAATACCCTGACACTGAGATGTTCACCCAAGAGATGCTCACGGAGCCAAGTGCCACCTGCAGAAGCCCAGCGCTGAACAGCACGCTCCAAGGAACGGAGACAAAGAAGCACCTAGAAAGATGCAAAGGGATGGCATCAACTACATCAACGATCAATTGCCAGAAAAAACACCTTAGAGACGGTGCCCCAAATGAGTAAGCACAACAAGAAGGCGTTAAATAAAGCCAGAGAAAAAACAGTCAACATCACCGAGACTGACAGCAGAGAGAGAGGAGGAGTTTCAGCCCGAAACTTGGGAGATGTTACAGAAGTTTCAAGAGGCACGAGAACACGCTGAAGGACACAGCAAAGACACAGCTGAAATTCAGAGAAAGATTATAAGGGCGCCAAGAGAACAGAATTGAGAAAGCAGTAGAGAGAGTAACGATGCTTAAACCCCTCGCGGGAGACGTCGCTTGGGTTTGGCCAACGTTCAGCAGTGTAACAGGAGGAGAGCAAATCACAAACGGCCCAGGATGGCACGGGAAAGGAAAAAGCAACCTCCAGGCATTCAACAAACCTCAACTAGAGTTGCAAACAAGTTAGTTTGAATGCTAGGGGAAGAAAGCAAAGGGCACTTCACAGACCGAACTGTGCCCCAGCGAGAAGCGGCTGCGGCACCAGGCGTGTCACTTCCAGGGGTGAAGAAGATGGGATGGTAACTGAGAAGAAAGGTCTGTACCCCCAAAGGGTAGAATTCTGAGGAAGGTAAGAGATCAAGGAAAAAAGGTTGGGAGAAAAATAAGAATTAACCTGAGAGAGAGGTAATTAGGGAAATAAGCAGGTTAGAAAAGGAAGGGTGAGGGGAAAACCATCCCAGAGAGAGGCCAGGGCAGAGGCAGGCCTGTGCTATCGTGCCCTTGGGATTTGTACACCAAAAGCACCCTAAAGCTTACACCATGTTTATGTTAACGTTCCCAGCCTTTGACCAAAATAAGGAAAATCTAGAATGTACATGGAAAAGTCAATAAAACTTCAGGAGCCTGCTGAATAACCTAAAAAAAACCCCGTATCAGTGCGTGGTTCATTCACCCCGTCCCCCGAACTTCAAACATTTGAGGGTAAATCTGTAGAAAAAGATGAAGGTTTCAGATTTGCTCCGATTTCAATAGGTATGTCTTCTTCCCCGTTTTAGGTCCTGTTTCAGCCTTTAGGTCACTCCACCTGCCACAGCCCCACTGCCCACCCCGGCAAATCTACCCTCAAAACAGGCTTCACAACCCCAAACTGAAAGCTATGGCCGCTCTCCCAGCTCTTGGCAAGGCTCTTGGGAACGAAAGGAGGAAACACAGAAGGGAAGGAAAAGCAGATGACAAGAAGATGGAAAAAGGGTGGGTTTGTTTTGGTGTTTTAACAAAACAAAAAACACACCGAGGTCCTTCCTTAGGAGGTCCGGTCTCATTGGTGTTTTCTGTCCCAAACTGTGATACTTAACGATTCCGGCACAAAACCAGTTCTGAGGTTTGTGAGGATGCTCCACATAAACTCAGCAATAACCAGCCCCACGGCCCATCAACTCTTGGTTGGCCCTCGTAGTTTATTTGCTGCTAAGCCTTGGCCTGCAGCCTTGGAATTTATTCTGCCTGCACTACAGCTATTTCCTTGTAAACAGGAAGCCCCCTCAAATTTGCATTACAGTAAACTCATTGACTTCATCTAGCCTCAGGCTTTATCTCAGGAAGATAAAAGGGTGCCGGCAGGTGTACCAGGCTCAGGCAAAGAGGCAGATTCTAGTGGAGGAGTGGGCTGGGGGGGTGAAACCTCTGTAATACTTCTCCAGGAGATAACGCCGGGCAGCGCAGGAGGCCGTGGTTGCCTGCCGGAGATAAACCACCACCGAGCGCATTCCTGCGGGGAAGAACGCTGCAATAAGGCCGAGATATTTATTTTTTGAGCGTGGATGTGATATTCCAGTGACCTTCCTGCTATCTGTCCCGGTGACGGGCGGCAGCCGGACACGAGGAGGGCGGCTCGCAGCCCGGCCGTACGGAGCTGCGCTCACACACGCATTGAGAAATTTTTAAAAAAAATAAATAAATTGTTAGGAAAAAAAATCGTTTGATTTCAAAAATCGTGGAAGAGAGGACTCTGTGTGTTGTGTTTTACCCCCGCCCCCCCCCCCACTGTTACTATATCAACCCGCATTTAAGCAGCCGATTTATGTAATTTTAAATGAATCACTTTGCCAGCGATACAGAATATTTAAGTGTACCCAACACACCGTGTCTGTTCTAATGATCAAAAAAAAAATTAGAAAAGAGAAAAAAAAAAAAAAAAACAAAAAAACCCTCGAA
>VZTM01042766.1:0-10362 GCA_013400555.1 Jacana jacana | reverse complement strand
CCTGAAATAGAGTATGTGCTATATTTGTAAAACATTCTGGAGGACTGCAAGTCCATTCTGCAGACCATGCAATACATTAAAAGGGCATCAGAGTTACTATGTCTGAGCAAACCAAATTCACCGGGAATGTATAGTACACTAAATGCATCCCTAATGCATCAACACATTGAACTCTGAATTTGTGCTATGCTATCAAACTGCATATGCACAATAGCCAGCTGTTACATAGCCCAGTCAGAATAACTATTCTTTCTCTGTAGAATACTACAGATTAGATTTAGAAATCCCAGCCACAAGTTTTATAGTTGGGATACAAGAGATGCACAGGCTACTTCTTTCAAACACCTAAGTAAAAGGGAAAAAAAAATAAAAATAAAATCCCTTTAATACAAAGGAACTTCCTTGAGTACAAAGGAAAAAATCAGAGGAATATGAAAAGAAACTGGAAAATTGAATTAGCAGTGTTCTAAACAAAGAGTACGGAAACAGAGTGTTACATTAAGGTAATTCTTTTAATTTTACTGGCTTAGGATATATTAAAAGGACTTCCATAGTGGTTGTCATAAGCTCTAGTGCTGATTCAGGGAAGAAATAGTTAAACGAAGTTAGTGCTGTGCCAAGGAGCCTGGAACTGAAGCTTAGTCTAGATAAAGGGGAAGCCTTGAGCTGTGAGCACAATGTATAAGATAACAGGAACAGCCTACACAGAAAGGATTGTCTTTGTGAAGCAACCATCTGGTCAAAACCAGCTCTGTGGTCTGGAGTCCAGCCAACCCAGCATTTTGTACCAAAGGTGAAGAGCACCCTGTGAAGAAGACTATGAGCCTTCTTCCAAAAGACCCTGGCCCACGACCACTGGATTTCAGTTTGTATGTGGCAAGAGGAGGAGTCTTATGACAATGAGTTCCCGGAAATAATTATAATAGTTACACCCATCCCAGAACTAATTGTAATAACCCANGAGAAAATAGATTATTTTACTTTTGTAGCCTGGTCAGCCTACAATATGGAAGCGGGTACATCTGTTCCTACTGACATATCTCCCCTAAAGGTAAGTGCATAGTGTCACCATACTTGAAGGCTTCAGACTGTCCTCAGGATTTACCCACCAGGCACACTGTCTCCTGGCACTATACCTTGAATCTGTATAGAGATGCTTTCAATGTTCACCCTTCCTCTCATGGGTAATGTAGACATAACTAGTTATGGCAAGACAGTATATTACACTCAGATATGCCCTCCAATGTTAGAGGCATAGCCAGAAAATATAGGATACCTGAAAAACATCTTTGGCATGTTAATACTTTGGACACTCAGATCAAAGTATAGATACCCAAGTTTCCTATTTCCTAATATGTCTGAAATGTATTGCTCCTCCCAACCAGATCAGTTTTCATTGAGTGCCAGGAAGTTCAGCACCTATTTCAATAATAAGACTTGCTCAGTTGCAGTGAAGATTCATCTAGAACATTATCCCAACTCTGAAACCAACTAATACAGAAGGCTAAGTAAGAGTAGATAAGTAAATGTTTGCTTCCTTGTTATCCACCAACTGCTTCCAGAGATTAGTGACTGGGACTTCTTAGTAAAGAAGCAGTATCTTACTACAGTACACATTGCCTAAGTTTGGGTGTCTGCAATCTATACATGCAGCTCTGCATCTGAGCTAGTGTCCTTATTCAACATCAGTATTCCATGAAGAGAAACAGAAACTCTGTGGGTCTGTTAAAGAAATGACAGAAATTGAGGTGACTATCTCAGATTTAGACTACTTCTTCAATTTCCATGGTTGCAATTTGAAGCAATGTAAGTATTTGGTTCCCTTTGGAAGAACACTGAATAATGAGTGAATATTTCATTTTCTTATAGTGATACCATTCCACTTTGCTAAAACTATCCCTTTTAAAACAATCCCTAAAAAGACATTGTTAATCTGTTTTATACTGTGGTAGACATGATGCTCAGTTCTTGCATGTCCTCTATGATTGCTTTGTAAGAAATCCATTGTCTAATATTGCTGGAATACCACTTCCTTAGGTGGCACAACTTTTTATGATTTGGATACTTAACCTCATGAAAATGAGCATGTTCTCGATATATAGTACAGTGTTAATGCTCCTGAGTCACAGCTGTCTAATTTGATTTCTTAATCAAGGATATGAACTACATTTCAGGAGTATCAAAAAAAGAAAGAGGTTTCAGTATTCCATCTCCCAAGTTATCTTCAGATATACTTCTAAAACAGGTCCTGAGGTTACACTGGATTAATGTAAACCAGAAAAAGATAGGCAGACCCAACTACAAGACAGATGTGCATACATACTGCTTCAAAAATATATGAGCAGTCTATACACAAAACATCTCACCTATGGCTGCAAGAAAGGTAGACCATTTTCATTGTCACAGCCTGTCAGTTCAACCAAGCATCTGCCTGACTTGCAACCCAAGCTTATCATGCCTATAAATGTAATAAATCAACATAAATTTACAATCTATTCTAAGAAAGGTGAAAAAGTTGTCATGCTATATATAGTGTCTCATTCATTCCCATAAATTCATTCCCATAAACTAGTATTTCTGGTTCCTCCCATTGCCACATCCAAACATGAACTATATATGGAATGGAATTCCTTGTTATAGTAATGTGATTGGTTAACCATGCATTGACTGAATTAAAATGAGGTTTTTACTCCTTTTTCTAACAGAAATTCTTGTAAATTCGACCAGGGATCCAACACTCAAGTTAAAAATCTTTATGTCTTTGTTTAGTTCTCATTTTATAATAAAAGCTAGCATTAGAAGTTTCTCAAAACAAAGTATATCTTTCTATATACTTTTGCAACTGATTTGTTTCTGAATTATGTCCAAAATTAAATGTGCAAATATGTAGTTGTGTACACAATTAAGTCACAAAATCATTTTGGTTTCCTTATTATAAAGTATTGGATAAGAATTAATTTTACACTTCAAAGTACAGGTGGACTTCATTATGATGTTATGGAAAACATCTATTTTACTGAGAAAAAATGGGGGGGGGGAAAAGAGCTGATATAAAAATTTATAGGGCTCATGTTATAAATTAAAACTAATTCACATTTCAAATTTCAAACACTATTCTAACGCCAGACTTTCAGAATTTGTAATTTTCCAGAAAATATGTTCTGGGAAGACTTATACATGTTCTGTGTGTGAGAGATCATGATTTTCTTGTTATTGGAAGTTTCAACTAAAATAATTCAGCTTCAACACTCAAAAGAAAAAATCTTTTTCACATCTTATTTGTAATCTTCCCCTCACCTGATGATTGCTGAATGTTGAATAGAAAGTTAATGCCTTGGTTGGTAAAAACACTAGTCAAAATCATATGCAAAATCAAATATATGCTAACTTTTGGCTCTACACTTCCTATTTATCCCACACATAAGGATAAATAATTGCCAAAAATAATTATTGCTTCTACCATGCAGATGTAATAAAGTACATAAATGTGTGCCAATGTGGGGGTGTGTTTGTGCACACATATGCATGTATGTGCATAAATTAACTGACACAGTGGACTGCTTTGTATGAATATTTTGTGGTAAAATTACAAGGCAACATTCTAAACTGAAGCAATAACAGATTTTTTTCTGAGAGCAAATCAAAACCACAGATGGAACTTGTACCACTTTTTAGAGCATTACATTGAGTTAAAAGACAGCTTTGACTTGTAAGATTCAAACCAATTTACCTTGTAAGGTCAAGTATTTTTAATCGTGAAATCTGCTAAGAGAAAGAGTTTCCTCTAGTTCTTCTCTCCCTCTATATTATAAAGAAAAGTGAAGGCAATAGACCTTGGCTTTGATCCTCTATCTGCTACGGAAAAAAAAAATAAAAATTATAAAGTTGAAATATTTCAGTAGCAAAAATAATCCTGATATTTTTAATTTTTCTTTTTCTCATAATAACAGTTTAACTCATTATGCATATTGAATACCTTCTTTTTGACTACTGAACACTCTTACAAACCCAAGAACTCTGTGAATGTTCATATGCAGATATAGGTATATGCAGATTCATTGGTATACAGAGTACAACAATGACACTGTAAAATTTCCTTGACTTGTCTTCTATAGCATGATGTAGTAATCTTTGAACAAAGGTGTTTTTTTTACAAAATAATTTAAGATAACATCTGTAATTTTACTATATACAGCACATAGTGAATTATAATACTATTCTAATACTTCTTAAATTGATGCCTCTTCTGAGTTTGTTTTACTATTATTAAAAAATAACTAATGTTCTTTTTTAATGACTGAATGGGGTTTTGTTGGGTTTTTTTTTCAAGAAAAAAAAACCTCTACTCTGCACTCGTGAGATCCCACCTGGAGTACTGTGTCCAGCTCTGGAGTCCTCAAAATAGAAAGGACATGGACCTCTTGGAACAGGTCCAGTGGAGGGCCACGAAGATGAACAGAGGGATGGAGCACCTCTCCTGTGAAGACGGCCTGAGGGTGCTGGGCTTGTTCAGCCTGGAGAAGAGAAGGCTCTGGGGAAACTTTATAGAAGCTTTCCAGTATCTGAAGGGAACCTACAGGAGAGCTGGAGAGGGACTCTTTGTCAGGAAGTGTAGTGACAGGACAAGGGGTGCTGGCTTTAAATTAGAAGGGGGGAGATTCTATATTTCTATCACTCTATGAAATTATCTTGAGTTCTACAGCACATCTTGTGGAATACACAACAATTTTAAACTTGCTACTGCAGCTGAGTCTTTTCTTTCATCACTGGTAGATTCACATTTCCATATATTCTTTGTTTTATGCTATATTCTGTTGGATTTTCTGTTATGTGGTGATATATCATGCACAGTCTGACCCCTAAGTTACTCTATGAAATATCCTTATTATCTCTCTCTCTCTCTTTCACAATCTATTTAGAATGTTGAAGTTTGGGGTTTCCTAGACTTAATCTCAAATACCCGTTTTGAAACTCATGGAACTGTCTTGATGGGTCTGTCTGGTTTCCTACCCTGCTGGCATATTTTGGGACACAAAACCCAATGTCCTATCCTGCTTGCCTGTGATCTGTCTGAGCAAAGTATACATCTCATTCAGGCACCAATTCTTTTCATTGACAGGTGGAAAGCAAGGACTGTGTAGGCACATTGCATTCCAATTTAGAGGCAAAATATGAATGAAGAGAAAGAAATGAGAATAATAATGTAGATAGAGCTGTAGAATCTAGGCAGATTCAAAAAAAAAACAAACTTAGAACAACACTGCTATGTTTCATAAATAGGCTTTTTGCCATTTCCACTCACTGTCAATTTTCTTTTTTGTTTGCTGTTCATTAGCACTTCATACAGCACTAGTCATCATGATGTCCAGCTATTCCAGAAGATTCATATTCTGGTTCTTTTGAAAACCTATAGAAAAATTGTTGCTCCCATGAAGTGGAATTTCACTTCTCTTTAAGATGAAGAAAATGTACTGATGGTTAGAATGCTGAATTATTGGGAAGGGGTGTGTGTAATTAAAAAAAAAAAAGCAAACAAATCAAAACCAAAAACAAACAAACAAACAAAAAGTAGGTAACAGAAAAGCCAGTCAATCGATAAATAGAGTTAAGTAATTTCTAACATGGAGAAGATAATTAGGGTTAGTAGGGCTAATTCTCATGCTGCCTGTGACAGTGATGTATGTCAAAAGTATGTCCAGAAAGGCAAAGAAAAAAAAAAAAAGAGAATAGTAATGCAGAGTGAAAAGGACAAAACACAACAAGCTGCTAAGCATCATAAATTACTGTTATGATAAAGGGTGGAAAAAATAAAATATTTGACTGCTAAAATATTTTCACTTTTACCAGCCATGTATTATCTCTGCTTACTGAACTATGGCCAGCTACTTACTATGGTAGAACTTCTTTCAGTCCCCAAAATCCATTCTAAATAACTATATATTTGTCCCTCACACATCTCTGTTATGACACCCAGAAAGAAAACAATTAAAACAGAGTGGGGCAGTATATCAACACTTTTTTCATAATCTCAAATGATTTTGTCTCTTTGCAGAAGCTCCTAAATTGCTTCAAGAAATGANNNNGATAGATAGATAAAGAAAGAAATATCTTCTCCATAATGTGTCCCTGTGTCTTGCCATAGACGTATTTCCTCAGTGAAGAAGGTATTCCATAATGCATTCTGAATGCCCACTTCCAAGCCATTTCCCACAGCAGTGGTTCCAGAGAAGCAGAAGAAAAAGTAAATGAGTCATAGAAGTTAAATTGGGGGATCTGGGACTGAGTTTCAGTGGCTGACCTCCTTGTAGTGTGAGACCTAAATGTGCATTATCTTATACCCTCCCCAGATGCTAATAGAACTTAAATCAAAAGTACACACAGGTGGGAACTGTGATGTGTATGAAAGCTTTCCATACCCAGAGGATCAGGGACTAGGACTGCAGTAAAATATGCATGATCCACAGGTAAAATGCAACCAAAAAGCTGAAAAGGCTGAGGTAATTTCTGAATTAATAAAGGTCGTGAAACTTTTCACCTTTTGAATGATACGGCTAAGGAATCTTGACCCAGAAGAAACAGCACATTCCAGAAAGCAAATATTCCTACAACAGCAAAAAATTTACATTTATATTATTTGGCTTCTAAAAGTTTATATATATATGTGAAAGAGAATAATATCCCCTTGCTGGGTAATTATCCTAATTAAAGTGTGTAGAAATACAAATGGGACCAAATGCACGATAGTATCTTTTAAGAATATAGACATGAAAATCATCAACTTGTTCTTGATGTGAATTATCCAGTATTATGACTCACTTTATGATTCATGCAGTGCTTATTATGTAAGATTGTTTATACTCTCTTCCAAACCCTTGGTACTTTTTTAACTGGCTTTTACTTGGCCTCCACCCTTAAAATAACTTCTATATTTTATTTTTTAGGTTATTCTAGTTGGATGAACCTATTAAAAATAACACACTTAATCTCTATTTTTCTATTTCTTTATGTAGCAATTGACTAAATCAAAATATATGGAGAGCTGTTATAATGACCCTCCAGCTCTCTGCTCCCAAGCAAATTATGTATTCATTTGTCAATGGTACAATCTGTTAATTTCATGTGACACTTACATTCCTGACTGTACAGTAGTTCATCTTAAAATAGAGGATACGGTATCACCTTCTCCCAGAATGTCTTATAGTCTAATGGTTAAGACATTTCCCATAGTTGAGAGAAGCTGAATTTTCCTCAGGTTTTGGAGGAAAACAGACCCTAGGTTTCACATTTCTGAGCACAAAACCCTAGCAGCTTTCTGTTTTCAACTGATTGATACCAGCCCTTGATAAATGCACATGTTCAGTTCAGTGTCTACTGAAGGACACTCGTCAATAGTGAACATTTCTTTTGGCTAGCTCTAAGCAGTGCTTCATTGCACACACAGGCCTATGTTTTGGATTTGTCTAACAATGGTCTATCAAGAGAACCCAGGTGCATGGAGCTCACATGTTCAAATACTAAGTCAAGGCTAGTTATCTTTTTAAGCAAAAGATAAGAAGTATTTCCAAAGAAAAAATAAATCTATCCTAAAATCAGTATCTAAAATAACTCAGAAAAATCAATCTTTGTAAAAACTCTTTTCCTTTTTAGCTATCTAATGTTAACTGGCATGATTTATTTTGTTTTGGTGGGTTGCAGGATTTTTTTAATGAATGAGAATGTCTAACTTCCATAATGCAAATCTTGAGTCAAAATATAAAACCATAACCAATCTCAAATGTTAAACCAAAAATAATAAGACGACAGTAACGATAAACAAGTTCCAGTATCTTTTCAGTTATATGAGATATGGGAGAGAGATGATTTAAGTAGCTGTTTGTTCATAACCTCAGGCTAACCTGGTAAAAGTCCTAAACCACAAACCTTCAGTCTTTGGAATTCCTGCAGTTTGCAGAGTGCTTAGTACCCATTTGATTCTTTTTGTAGCTTTGGCTTCTAAATTCAATATTATTAGTGTCCTATTGACTATATTCAAATATCTTTCTCATGGATGAATTCGGGGGTAAACCTGGCTTCTGTTGCCTTAGTTGCTAATTTCCTGGGTAAATTCTGAGTCTGTGGTGTCTTGTCCCTTATTTATTTACTGTGTCAGTCATGTCCTCATTTTACATCATCTCACTAGTATTTACAGTATTCACCAACAGTAATCAGGGGCCTGATCAAATCTGCATCTTTTTGTTTCAGAATTATTGTGTTGTTCATTAAATAGAATGCTAAGAAAGAGAAAGAAGACAGTATATGTTTCTCTCATTTAAGCAAAATCTTGACAGATAAAATGGTTTTATTTGGGCTTTACCCTAGCACAGAGATTGTAGTTTTGTTACAAGCAACAAATACAGTTTTTATACATTAAATAGATATTTTATTTACACTTATAAATCTGAAGGATTATTTCATTGTAGATTTATACACTTGACATAGAATGTATCTTTCATTTCAGCTATTAACATTGTTCACAATTGCCTTGGACTAAAAAGAAAGTATCTCTTTTCTTACAGACTTGACTCACTTTTAAGATAATATATACTTACCACTACTCACTGACAAATAAAGAGTACAGGTACAGAATATGATCTTGTGTTGTATTGCATCAGTTTTACCTTTAGTCTGCTTATGTTAGATTACACAGTATAGTTTATTTAACCTATTTTTATGTTAAAAAAAAAAAACAAAAAAAAAACAGATTAATTTGGGAATAAGAAAAAAAAAAGGGTTGTTCATTTTTTATGCTTATAGTTAAAATAGTCTAATTAATGTATATATAAATAAGTTTATTTTGGTTTGGCCTTTTATTTATTTTTAATGTGTTTTTTTTCAAACCCATGCACTTCTTATAGATATCCTTGCAATCTTTTCATGATGTCACTGTAATAACTTCAAGCACATTTAATAGTGGCTTTCCCATAATGAATAGCCTTCCTTTTTAATTTTCCTGTCATTATTACTTTCAAAGCTATGTAATTTGTTGTGCTCTGATACAGACTCCTCATTGGTACAAGTAACAATAGATTGCAACTCTTTCAGTCTATTTCATTTAACAGACAAAATATTTATCTCAATAGTTAAAAGGTTCTGTTCATTCTTTCTATATGTCCTGAAGACTGAGACTTTTGTTTCATTCTGAACCCTGTCTGATAACATTTTCATTAAAATAAAAATATCCTGTAAAGCAGTTTTCTGAGTCAATTACAGTTTTGCAAATAAATCCCAATGGAATAATACTGTTTTACCAGTATGTGAAATGTTCCTATTGCTCATATTTGAAACATTTCTGTCCACTGCAGAGGATGGGAGGAAAAAGGAAAAAAAGTAATATTTAGAAAACTACTAGATACTTATTTGATTTACTGCTCATGATGAGGGATGGCCCCGGAAAATGCAAATGACCTTAGATTGTGTTTCACTGAGTTCTCATGTAATCATTCTCTTTGCTCTTCATGGCTGGTCTATGTATAAAGTGAGGTAAACCCTAAGAATTGTCTCATATGAATCTTTTTGTGTCCATCACAAAATCACAGAATCATGGAATCACAGAATGATATGGGGTTGGAAGGGATCTCTGGATATCATCTAGTCCAACCCCCCTGACAAAACAGGTCCTCATAGAGCGGGTTGCAAAGGAACTTGTCCAGGCGCGTTTTGTATGTCTCCAGAGATGGAGACTCCACCACCACTCTGGGCAGCCTTTCCAGTGCTCTGCCACCCTCAAAGTAAAGAAGTTTCTCCTCAAGTTTAGATGGAACTTCTTATGTGCAAGGCTGTGCCCATTTCCTCTTGTCCTCTCACTGGGCACCACTGAAAAAAGACTGTCCCATCTTCTTGACACTCACCCTTTAAGTATTTATAGGCATTGATCAGATATTCCCTCAGCCTTCTCTTCTCCAGACTACAAAGACCCAAGCCCCTCAGCCTTTCCTTGTAAGAGAGATACTCCAGGCCTCTAATCATCTTTGTGGTCCTCTGCTGTGCCTTCTCCAGCAGTTCCCTGTCCTTCTTGAAATGTGGAGCCCAGAACTGGACACAGTACTCCAGATGAGGCCTCACCAGGGCAGAATAGCCCCTCTCAACTTGCTGGTCACACTCTTCTTGATGCACCCCAGGATGCCACAGGCCTTCTTGGCCACAAGGGCATATTGATGGCTCATGGTCATCCTGTTGTCCACCAGGACTCTCAGGTCTTTTTCCTCAGAGCTGCACTCCAGCAGGTCAGCCCCCAACCTGTACTGATGCACAGTACTGATTCCTCGCCAGGTGCAGCATTCTACATTTGCCCTAGTTGAATTCTCCTCTGCCCAACTCTCCAGC
>VZTM01042762.1:5954-44971 GCA_013400555.1 Jacana jacana | reverse complement strand
CAGGGTCTGGAGGTGCACACCCAGCGTTGATGGTCACTCAGACACTGGGATAAATAGGATAGCACAGACCTGCGTTCCTGGTCCAGCCCCCATGCTGGATGCTACCTCCCTTTCCCTGTCTAATGGGACCTTATATTGGCCGGTGGCTCGACTTTTCTCATTTTTCCTATTTTTAGAAGGACTCAAAACGAGAAAAAACACACATTGGGAGGAGAAGAAGATCCCAGACGGTGTTAGTTGTCGTAGCTTCGCATCAGTGTCATGACAACTCCCAGCAGCTGAGGGCCTGCTCCCCTCCATCTCAGCACGGGGAATATTACATTACATTTTAATGTGGGTTTACTGGACTTGCATTTTTCCCCCAGCTTCAGCAGTGAAACTTTGATTTAGCTTGATGCTTCTGCAAGGCTGAAATTCCTGGTTATCCAAGCTCCTGATTATCCTCTGGTTTGGGACACTCCCAGGAGACCCTCAGATAACCACGTTTTCCCTGTATAACACAGCAGTCCTATAACCACATTATAATGCAGTTTTGTCTCACCTATAAAGGTCAGGGCCATAATACAATTTAGCAGGGAGGGTAAAATATGATTTACTTCCGTCCACAGGCAAGACCAAATCATGTTATAACACTGAGGGTAGGGGAAAAACTATCAGGTTACAGCACAATCCTCCAAAGTCATTTTGCCTGTTACAACCATAAACTCTGCGTTAGCAGCTGATAGCAGAGGGAGCACAGTACTTAAGCAGGCTATCACGGTTCCTGGGAAAAATATAACTCTGCACACCGTTAAGGGAAACCATAATTTCTACTGCTGATAGCGCACAGAATGGGCCAAGACCTCTGCAAGCTCCATCTACTGAAATAGATGAAGCCAGGAGAGGCATGGAGGTCACTAATTAATCGTTTCTGTGTCATAGTTCACAATCTCGTAACTACCAAAATAAACATTCAATTCAATCCTGGCCACTCCAAGCCAAACCGCTGAGATGTCCTACGGAGCACGTGCTAGAAGATGATAGAGGACCTCCCTGGAGCATCCAGCACTTCAGCTGCTTTTAATTGGTAGAAGGTCCCACTGGGCCAACACCAGGCAAGCTCAAGCTCCAGCTCATGGTGAGTGTGTTAGGTCACGTTCTTGATGGTTTGTTTGCTTTTTAAAAATAAAAAAATAAAAAAGTTAGCTCTGCAGTCAATCTGGGATCTCATTCCAGTTGCCTGACTACTCTAGGTTGGACCCAACCCTGGATCTACGACCCTTCCAGATGAGCAGGTTGAGGCTGCCCTACTGTGTGGCATCAGCCACCTCGGTTCAGGCAAGTGAACGGTGCCTTGGCATTTCCTTTAAATATTTAGCTCCTGCAGCAGCTTCAGAACTCTGCAAGTCACACCAGAGATCTTAACAGAGGAGGAGACACATTTCATGAGTAACTTCTAATGGTACTCCACTCACCCAGGAACAAAGCTGGAGCAAGGACAAATTAAGAAAGATGTCCAACTGGGATTTCTGAGCTTGACTTCTGATTTCTGATTGAATTCCTGAGCTTGATTTCCGATTGAAAAGGAGGGAAATTTTTCTCTGCCTTAAGAGCTCATCACAATATTTTCCTTGACCTTTGATGAAGCAGCTTATATGCAGATTCCAAGATGCCCAGTACTGCATTCAGCTACACTGAAGTATAAAAATGAATTAAAAATATCATCCCAAAAAACAACAAACTCACTCCCCACTGATGAACCTCATAAATCTTGTTGTTATTTCCTGTAGTTCTCATTCAATGTGGAGAACAACCCAACCAGTGGCAGCCACTTGCAATTCAGGAGTCTTAAAAGTCTATTCTGCGATCTTGTTGGTAACCCTAAGCAAGATATTCAACTTTGCTGTGCCTCAGCTTCCTCATCAGCAAATGAAGAGCATCTGCTTGGGTCTGCACAGACACCTAGATGGATGGGTGGCTACATTGTGCTTCCAAACCACAGGAACGTCTCCTGCAAGATTCATCCAGGTCACAGGGACCATGGAATTAAGTCAATATGGATGGAGGTTCCTCAAGGCGTGCAAAACCAGCTCCTGGTTTTTAGTTTTCTTTTTTTCTCTGTTCCCTAACAATCAGCATTTGTAGTTGCTCAGTATTTATTCTGAAATACGTAAAATAACACAGTCGGAAAGATCTTAACAGAATTTACTTAAGGTATAATTCTAACAAAGTTCTTCTGACACACAAAAAAGTAACTGACAGTGAATGTTTGGTAACTTTGACACGAAAAAAAGGGGAGAGATAAAATGCTTTTATGCAAATTTGATTTCCCTATAATAATCTCGAGCTATTCTGCTAGAAGGAATTATCTCCGCAGGCTGGCAGCTGCAGTAGGCAGTGAATTAAAAATGGCTCTGTGTATGGGAAAATCTGTTCTATAATCAGTGCTATTCTTAGAGAGGACATCAATCTCACCGGCTCCCACGATGCTCTCTTCGTGCGAATGACACACCAGTATGATGTAGAAACTCCCATTACATCACTGACATTGATTTCCTGCGCACGAGGAATACACCAGTAACAGGCAGGGAAATTGTTCCGGGAGCGAGTGGGCAGGTTTGTTGTTTTCCCTTTCAAAATCTGCAGCAGTAAGTGACCTTATACCAAAATATATATATATATATAAATAAAATAATAAATTCAAATAAAACAAATCCAACTGGACTTGAAACGAACTGCACACCCTCACCGCAAGGCCCCGGTCCCTCCTTGCTCTTCTCACACAATAAGCTGCGTTCCCAGGTCACAAGGCATCACAAGAGCAGACACTGCGTGAGATTGCTTTGAACCTTAAAAGGCCACACGCTGCAAGGGAAGTATTTTAGGAAGTACGTGGCCGCTGCAGCTCCCCGCATCAAAAGCCACTGCTGCAGCTGTGAGATGCACCAAAAAAAACCCCAAACCACCTCAAAACACGCACCTGCGCCAGGCAGGCCCTATTTCAGGCCTAACGCTGCACGCTCCCCGTAGGACCCAGTCTCATTGCCAAACCCCAGAGAGTTATACTGGAAATAACTAACACCTCCCGTGCACAGAAGGATGATTCTGCAGCAGGGCAGGGTTAGGCTGGACATTAGGAAAAAGTTTTTCACAGAAGGAGTGGTCAGTCAGTGGAATCAGCTGCCCAGGGAGGTGGTGGAGTCCCCATCCCTGAATGTGTTTCAGAGTAGATTAGATGTGGTGTTGAGGGGTCTGGTGTAGGGGAGAACTTGTAGAGTAGGGCTGATGGTTGGACTTGATGATCCCAAAGGTCTCTTCCAACCTGAATGATTCTGTGATTCTATGATTCCCAGCCCCATCCAACTTCTAGTGTTCCCTCACTCCTCTGTGTCCTCACGCTTCACACGTACAGTAATCCTTTTTCTGCTGTGTCACATGCACTGGAAACCGTCGCGGCTTGAGTGATGGATTTGAAAATTAAACAACCTAGGGGGCTCACTGTTTTTAAAAATCCATTTTATATATCCTTTTAAAATAACTTGAGGTAACCTGACACGAATGCTAAGCCACTAAGATCTATTAATCCAAGATTTACTCTCCTACATTACAGCTTGCTCTGACAAACTGACTTGCAGAAACGTACAAACTGCACCGAAAAAAAAAAACTAAATACAAAATAAATCTAAAAAAATGCCATAACCTCCCCAATTCGGGCGAGTTCTTCAGATATGTGTATCTTTGGCACTTGCAGGAGGCACAGCAGTTTCCAAAACAGAAGGACTTCCAGGGCGGAAATAAGACGGCAGGGTTTGAGCGAAGAAACCAAAAACATGGTGATGCGGCCTATCAGCACTGAAAAAAGGCTTTAAAAATCATACCCTCCCTCTTACATCACCAAACTGTGTTTGCATCACCTAAAGATATCAACCCTACTGTTAAATTGATGTCCTGAGAGTCCTTTCCATTGCTTTCTCCCGGGGCTTTGTCTCTGTGACAGCCCAGGGCTTTCCTATCGGCACAGGCACCTCCATCCCTGCCTCTCAGAGGCCGGGGAGAGGTGAGGGTTCCCATGGTGCTGTGTAGGGATGAGACAGAAAGGCACTGTCTGGGAGACAGAAAGGCTCCTCTGGGAGCTCCAAGCCTGATGACTCTACGGGGTTAACCTAAAAAAGGCAGCTGCATCCATTTTGCTCATTTCTCTCCGTGGATAAACTGCAAATTGCATTTGAAAATAAAAT
Organism: Jacana jacana; assembly: GCA_013400555.1. NCBI lineage: Eukaryota > Metazoa > Chordata > Aves > Charadriiformes > Jacanidae > Jacana > Jacana jacana. Next base: position 40,754 of record VZTM01042762.1, on the reverse strand, counting down.
AAGTTATTTCTAACCTTTCAGCTGGCAGCCAATATCTTGGTAAAAAAGGACGTAATTTATGACACTGATGATGTGTGGCTGCTTTCCAGAGACTGTAAACCAGTTTCCAGCCTGCTTTAATGCTAATTTAACAATCAAAGAGTTTTGCTATTTAAATAAATGTTAAATAAAATGGAAGTGTTTGAGTGAAGTCGGTCCCTGGATTGTTATCTCACAGCTCGGTGGTTCCCAGCCACTTCAGCAACACCGAAGCAGCAGCAAGGTTTTATTCACCCACACCTGGAACGCTACACTCCTCTTTCCTTACGACCTTCAGGTCTCTAAATGGAAAGAGAAAAAAAATTCTTTGTGAGAGGAAATGCCGTGTGCCTGCTCAGCTAACCTCAGGTCAGCCGAGAATCACAGAATGACATGGGGTTGGAAGGGACCTCTGGAGATCATCTAGGCCAACCCCCTGCCAGAGCAGGTTCACCCACAGCAGGTTGGACAGGAACGTGTGCAGGTGGGTTTGGAATGTCTCTGGAGACAGAGACTCCACCACCTCTCTGGGCAGCCTCTACCAGAGCTCTGTCACCCTCAAAAGAAAGAAGTTCCCTCCTCATGTTTNACAGGGAAGAAAACACCTCCAGCCCTCTTAAGTCTGATCTTCACTGGGGCCAAAAATTGAGGTTCAAAGCATACTCAAAAAACCCTCAATCTTTGCTTCTATAATATTGCCCCAGACCTACAATTGTCTATGGAGGGATGAGCGAGAGAATCAGGTCATTGAACTGCAACATCTTGCAAGAGGGTACAGATGATGCCATTTCCAGACAACGCATCACCGTGCACCGGTAACAGCTCATCTGTGGCTTCCCAGTGAGAACCATCGTGAGTGTTTTACCTGTGACTGGTGTGGAGCTCTGTGCTGCTGCAAGGACCACGGAGCCTCCAGCATCCCTGGCTATGCGGGGACACAAGCCAGGGCTAGACCAGTGAGGCCAGCTCTGCTGGCTCCGCTAATAGGCATCTTATGGATCTCCATGACATGAAGATGTTATTAAGGTAGCTCAGAGAGCTTTAAACACAAAAGCTGAACTAAAGAGAAGATCTACTGGGTTGACTTGTATTCCTGGAAACGCCTACGGGGAACGCAGACCCCTTTCTAAGAGGATCCCTCTAGCAATCCATTAACAGTCAAATGGAGACCTGCTGAGCTGTATGGTTAATTAACAGGGTCTTGTCCCTTATACACTTACTGCTCGAAGATACACTTCTACACATGAATAACAATACTCTACCACAATAATATATAATCATAGAATCATAGAGTCCTTTTGGTTGGAAGAGACCCTTGGGATCATTGAGTTCAACCATCTGCCCTGATCTACAAGTTCTCCCCTACGCCATATCCCTCAACAGCATATCTAATCTACTCTTCAACACAGTCACGGGGCAGATATACCCTGTGACTATCCAGTTCTGTCTCTGGTGTTAATGACAACAAGTCTTCGCTTGCCTTTTGCTCCTCTGAGCTCTGGGAGCTTCCCTCACTGAGTGAACTGAACTCATTTCAACTTTCAGGTCACCACCACAACTGCTTACAAAGTCAAGATCAGCTATCTCTGTGCGAGCCCACAATGGGTTGAATGGATCTGTCTGCTCAACCACCTTCCTACCTGAGAAGAAAAAGTTGAAACGAACAAACCCAAGTTCTATTTGCCAAATTCAACATTAAAAAAAAAAAAAACAACCAAGCATATTCTTGTGAACAAAGTAGTTGTTGTACAGATGTACACAACTCATTGTGACAATAAATAAGAAGTCAGATGTTATAGAGTATTGCTCTGCTGAAGACAAACAGCATAAAACTAATGGAAAGTTTTAGCCACATGAGATTAATAATTTTCGGTTTTCTCCATCCTGCCAGTATACAATCTAAGATTTTCTACTCTGATGCACAGGAAAAGTCCAGAGGTCACACACCAGCACACCCATCTGAGATTACCTGGAGGTGAAGTCATGACACCAGTTCAAAGCCTTAGGTCTCATATATTAGTCCACAAAAACTCACCCGGTAATTCCTGCACAAAGCCCATACCTTCAAAGTTACCTGCTGGGTGCCTTTTAGAAACACATTTTATCTTGATTTAAAGATGGCAGTTGACACAGTAGACACCACGTGATGAAGTAATTAGATTTGACAATAAAGTGATATGTAAAAATATGGCCCAAATCATTCAAGTTTTCCAACTTCAGGTACGATCCACCGTACGTTAAGAGCTACACTTCCAGACTGAACCACTCCCTCTTGGCAGGAATCCCTCCCTCTCTTGATAGAAGGAAGGACAGAGCTGGAGAAAACACCTTCTAAATGTACAGAGGGAGAGGTCTCCACACCAAGAGAAATTCTGTAGGTTATTGAGGCTACTCCTAAGCTTTAAGTTGAATATAAGCAGCGCCAACGGCCAACTTCTGTACTCCCTTCTGTCATTGGTGGGACTTCAACAACTTCTGGTCTAAATGCAGGCAGAGAGAATACTGCCAGTGCTGGCCCTGTGTTTCCTCCTTTATTTTTTTGCCTTTGGCTTTTAGTTTCAGCTCAAGCAACAGTCAGACCTCTATTATTTTAAAAGGAAAAATGAGTGTTTCACTGGGTGAAGAGGAGAATTGCGGTGTACGGTACGTAACCGACCTCACCTATGAGGTTCCAGGAAGGTTTCCATCCAGTTCCTCCAGCTGGTGGCTACAAGATAAAGGCATCCCTTTGCTGATAAATAAAAGGGAGCTTAGCAATCTCTTTTCTTTCCTGCACGTTAAGGCTCCAGTGGTTAAAAAACAGCACTGCTGGCACACACCAATCCAGCTCAACTCTATCAATCCTCTCTCAACTCGGTGCTCGATGTTTAAACTCGGTGAGAAAACGCCGAGCAAATCCAGCAGCTGCTCGTCCCCAAGTTCATGCCTGTATGATCTAAAGTGTCAACATGCAAACTAAATTTACAAACTTTCCACTCACAGCCCAAAAAATGCACAGGCGGCCGCTGCAGCGTGGAGGAACAGTGACACCTAGTGCCCAGCGCCTCCGGGGTTCCGCAGGCCAGCTGTGCCGGGGACGCCGCACATCTGGGAGGCCAAGACCCTCCTCCTCCAACACACCAGGGTGGCTGGGAGTGTGTGGTGGGTTGTGGCTCATCTTCAGGGTAGAAGAAGTTAGAAGAAAAGAGATGTTACCTCCAGGCAAGCACCTGCCTGATCGCAAAGACGGGTCCTTGAATTCGGCGATTCACACACACGCACCCCCCGCGTTCCAACAGGGCAGCGGTTTCTGGATAAAACACCCTTAAAAAACATAAAGGTTACAAAAGGGACCTTGGTATTTTATATTCCTATGAAGTGCTCAATCTGTATTTCACGTTGGAAATGTCACCAGTCTTTGAGAGTGAATTACACCTTTGGACTTCAGGGAAGTCGTGTCCTGTGGGCGCCCGGCTCTCCAGAAATTACCAGAGGACAAGAATTTGCCAAAACCCACAAAACCCATACGTTAAAATAGAATCTTTGGATGAAACAATGATACCTTTGAATAGGATCTGTACCAGAGATCATTATGCTATATGAAAAAAAAGGTTAAGATACGATATGCTTTCTTTTTAATTAAAGTTGAACATACATTAACATTTCTAGATGAAAACCCGCCATTCTGAGAATAGTTTTAAATTCTGCTTTGATTACTTTTGGGGTGTTTTTTTTTCCAGAGCACTGAAGCTATCATACAACTGAATAAAAAGGACTAACAAAGTCAGATTCTTTGGTAATTAATTTTGTGTCCTGCTGCAGATGTATGAAATTCTATCAGCACTATCTTGACAGGGACGCCAACGCTTCTGAGAAACGCGGACCCGTTACTGGATAAGCTTTATTGCCATTTCTGCATTTATTTTTCTTAGATCCCCAACACAAGTTGTGCTTGCTGAAATGAAACCTAACGTGGAGTTAAGTCACTAGTCCCAGGGAGCCACCGTAGCGTTGTCAGTGTAGGAGAAGCCTCAGCTGGCAGGAAACTGGGTCGGATTTTGCACAGCATCTTCATCGCACCCGATGGACAGCAACTCGTATTGCACAGCCTGTACCTTCTCTGCAGCTTTGCAGTTCGTATGATGTGAATTGTGGGTGTCTCAGAGAGGTATCATAACTTCCATAATATAATAATAATAATAATAATAAAAAAAAATCTGAGAATTGCAAGGAGCCAGGAAAATAAAAGAAGAAAATAAAACCTTATCATCTTTAAATGATTGAGTAGGCATTCCTGCTTCCTTAATACACAGTACTGGGTATGACAGCAACCTCATCAAAACTGGTCAGCAGGACTGAAGTACATTTTTAATTTGATCATTACAGCAAGGGGAAAATATAATAACTCCTGAAAACCCTGATCTGTTTCTATATATAGCAGGTTTTTTCCCCCCTTAAAATCGAACTATCTTCCCCTCTTCTATGTCTCACTAGTAACGACAGACACATCTCTGCTTTTTCTCTCTTTTCTTTGTTCTCTACCTCAACAACGATCCTAGCAATTAGCAGAGATGAGAAAGGGAGTAAAATCTTACAGTGGGCACACGATAGATGCACCAGCTGATAGAGCTCCAGCAGAACTCCAGCTGAAAGGCTATTCCTCTTACTAACTTCATACGTGAGAATAAAATATTTGAGTAGTGATGGGAAAGACCTGCTGATTTCTGCATGAGGGGAAAATCCAGCCAAATACCTGTGGCTGCTTCTCCTGGCAGGTTCTCCATGGCCTTCTTCCCCCCAGGAAACAAAGCCCTTTGTAGCACATCGTGTTCAGCTTTAAAGGTTCAGGTTGCTCAGGTACTTTTTCAGAGCCATGCTGTTTGAACCTGAGCTGGACAGCCTTGCCAGAGGGTTCCAGGATCAAGACCCAAGGAGAAGAAATAAAGAAGAGGCGCATCTGGAAGTCTCTGGGATTCACGAGAGGTATCAATGCTACGTCCACACAAGCCAATGAAGAAGAAGCAGGGGTTGTGTGCGAGGAGGCCGATGCTGGAAAACCAAATGGATTGCTAAAGACTTCTTCACCCACTAGAGCTACCCCTCAACCCAGAAAAGTACCTCTGAGAATAAAAACCAAGACACAGTGTCGGGTTTCAGCACCCAACCGCATCTGACGGCGTCAGAGGCGCGAGGGAGATTGGCCATAAACCCATAATTCCAGTATCATCCCTCGTCATTCGATACGATTTTTCAACTCTTTCAAAATTGCATTGAAAAATCTATATAACGTGTGCTCAGATTAATGAACTGTTTGAATCCGGATCAATACGCACTCCAAGGTTTGAACTGTTGACACCTGCTGGATACAGCTATAAGAAGGCTTCATTCAGCTTATAGCCAATCAGTACGGTGTAACTACAGGGGTTCCACTTAATAAACAAGCAATCTAATATATGACCTCTGTAGATTAATTTCCTGAGAGCAAGTAAATAATCTGGATTCCAAATTTCCATGATTATACATATAATTACAGTATCACTTACCAATTAACACATTGATTTAAACCTTCTTGGGATTATGTACTTAAGTATAAAATAGGTGATTCAACCATCACTCAAAGACTAAGCAGCTCTTTAAGATGGCAAAATCGTGAGCCACAGAGCACTACACATCTAATTTCTCTGGGGGAAGAAAAAAAAAATGTGTTATGATAATAGAGATTACGAGGGATCTCTCATAATGACGTGCACCATGGCTAGCTGGGGCTACTTTGCTGGACCACATCAATAAACATCCTGAAATCACTCCTCTTCTGCAGGGGGAGCAAAGCCTCTTGCAGACCGTAGTTCATCCAAGTCTCCCACTGTCCTTTACTTAATAATGAAGCCGAGAACGTGTCTGGACTCTGCTTCTTTTATTTATTTCACACACAGAGCAACCTGGTCACAGTTAGCAGCTGTCTAACAGACATCTAAACAAACAGAGGTTTACGACGCTTTGCCGTCAGGCTTTTAACAAGGGCAATAATTAATGCAGATTTATATTATACAGTTCTGGACAAAACTGCCTGTTATAAGCGTTAATACAGCTTTCTATACAGCAGCTCTGCAGTACATGAAGACAAATGAAAATCCCTACACAACTCCCTTGCAGATCCTATTAAGTTAAAATATTAATTCAGGGTGGCGAATGAAAGTGAGGATGAGTATCTGAGAGACTCTGCTTGTAAGGAATATTTCCTGTCACATTTTGTTTTTAATATTAAGACCTTTTTATCCACTGTTCAGCTGAGTATCTGTCATTTCATGGCTATACCTTGAGGGGAAAAAGAATTCACATCTGGAAGCAAATCATTATGCTCTTCCATTTTTCCCTTATCTCTATTTTGTGAGTAATCCTTTCACATAGAAAATTAGAATATCTAATAAACAGCCACATTTCAACACACAATATTGCTTGCAGTTTTAAAACTGCAGAACTGAGATAAGTAACTGCCAGGAACAAATTTTGAAAATCTGATAAACTAAATGTACTATACTTAAGGGGAAAAAAAGAGTTCTAGAACTAAAAAAAAAAATAAGAAAGAAAGAAGAAACCACAGCCTTAAAATGTTTTATTTTCACATAGAGCTTTTGATACCGTGCACATTTCATACAACTATTGCTGAGACTCACAACTAACTGATTGCTAAAAACAGTTCAAAGAAAATTCGTTTAAATCATCCCTTTTCTATCTTAAGGTACTTCCCAAAAAAGTGCAGTAGTTAAGGCTGTACCATAATGCTCTTTTTGGAACTGGGGTACATCAATAACTAACGCAATAGATATACCCACAGTCTTAGAAAACACACACATTTGCAACAAAGCCACAAAATCGTCCCCTGCAATCCAGCTCAGAGAGACTCAGAGGGTGCTGTCAGCAGCTATTCACTGAAATGGGAAGCTGAGAACAGTGAAAAACCCAATTCTTAATAGCAATAATGTATAGTTTCCTCGGGCATTAACTATCAAGATAATGACCAGTGGTGACTTGAAACTCTCTATTAGGGCTCGGGTAGGGTGGGATGCTCGCAGCAGCTCCACAGCCAGGAAGGAAGCAGTGCAATCCGGCCGTAAACACTCACACTGCTACAAAGCCAGCTCGCACGCACGGATTTCTCCCTCCCCAGCGTTATCCCACCAGGAGGCTTTATAATGATCTTAAAAATACACACCTCGACCAGTGGCGCTGCACGGGAAGGGAAAACGCCGAGCCAAGTGTACCGCAACGATTTTAAGACAACACCAGGCCGTATGGACGCAGGGAGGCTCGCTTCCCATCTCCCCTCGTTCAGACAACAGCCCCTTATTTTTTTAAACCTATTTTACCCTTTTTATCCACTCAGCGGAATTCCTCACCACTGCTTCCCCCAGCCCCACCGCTCTCCCTAACTGCAACCTCCCAGAAAGAGCACTGCGATCTCGGTAGGGATCTCATCCACTTCCAATAACAAACGTGGGGCACCGAGGCTTTCCGCTGGCTGTAAAGGATAAGAGATCAACACCCAAGTGCCTGCAAAGGGCCTAATTGGATCAACTCGGATCACAGAATCACAGAATATGAGGGAGTGGAAGGGACCTTGAAAGATCATCCAGTCCAATCCCCCTGCTGGAGCAGGAACACCCAGAGCAGGTCACACAGGAACGCCTCCAGGTGGGTTTGGAATGTCTCCAGAGAAGGAGACTCCACACCCTCCCTGGGCAGCCCCTGCCAGTGTTCCCTCACCCTCACTGTGAAGAAGTTTTTCCTCATATTTAACTGGAACCTCCTCTGTTCCAGCTTGCACCCATTGCCCCTTGCCCTATCATAGGATGTTACATAGAAGAGCCTGGCTCCATCCTCCTGACACTCACCCTTTACAGGAATGAATCTCCTGGTTGCTATCACCGGAGCCTAAAGAAAGGAAGAAAATTGAAAAAAATCGCACTGATTTGGACACTGGCCCAAAATCCAAGAGATTCAGCCTGAATTCCTAGCTCTGCCAGACTCAATGCTACTGACTACAACACAGTGCCACCCTGGGCAGAGACCATCAGGCACATTCTAAACTCTCAAGTCCTCTATACCCAGGGGGTGCAGTCAGTATGTTGATGTCCTTAATCTGCCTCCACACGCGAGCACCAGCTCCGACCTGTCAGCGCTTCACGGTGCCACGCACGTGGCTCAGCTCCCAAGGTTCATTCATTGTGTCCAGGGCAATAAGACAGGCCCATCACAAATACCCGTGGCCCTGGTGCTGGGGAGGACCTCGGCTACCGTGATTTTAAAACACCCGCGTAAGCTCCGTGGCACAAAGTTCGAGTTAAGGCAGGGGAAATGCAGAATTGCTACAGAACCAAATGGATCAGAGCGTGGATTCACAGGGCCTGCAAGCAACAAACCCCAATTTTGCCAGTTTAAAAGTCAGGAAAATAGAATCATAGAATCTTTCAGGTTGGAAAAGACCCTTGGGGTCATGGAGTCCAACCATCAGCCCTACTGTACAAAGTTCTCCCCTACACCAGATCCCTCAACACCACATCCAATCTATTCTTGAACACAGCCTGGAATGACTGACCACTCTTTGTGTAAATAATTCTTTCCTAATGTCCAGCCTAACCCTACCCTGCTGCAGCTTGCAGCCATTCCCTCTTGTTCTGTTGCTCATTGCCCGTGAGAAGAGACCAGCACCAACCTCTCTACAATGTCCTTTCAAGCAGTTGTAGAGAGGGATGAGGTCTCCCCTCAGCCCCCTGTTCCTCAAACTAAACAGTCCCAGCTCCCTCAATCGTTCCTCATAAGATTTATGACCCAGGCCCTTCCCCAGCTCCATGTCCCTCCTCTGCACTTGCTCCAGCACCTCCAGATCTCTCTTGTGTTGAGGTGCCCAGAACTGGACACATGACTCATGGTGTGGCCTCACCAGTGCTGAGTACAGGGGGACAATCACCTCCCTACCTCTGCTGGTCACACTGGTTTTTTATGCAAGCCAGGATGCCATTGGCACACTGCTGGCTCATATTCAGCCGCTTGCACAAACCCTTTCTTTCCCCTATCAGGACTCCACCAACAACTTACTGAAAACACACCCCTGTGCAGGGGATCCAGCACATTTCTAGATTTGCCCCATAAACTCTCCAGCCCCACCTAACAGCCAGCAAAGGAGAACCAAAGGAGAACTCGGCTCTTCTTTCCCTTCAGGGGCAACTTCCACCAGCACAATAATGATTTCTCCTGAGAGCTGGCCACCTTAGCCACCACCCTGCTCCCAGTTTCTAAACACCAAGCACTTTCCTAAGACTTTCAGTTCTTCTGATACGGACTAAGGTAGGGTGGATCAGCCACAAAGGAGCGACAGCTTTTGCAATCATCACGACAGGTTTTAAGTGGGAGGAAGTGTTAACCATGCAGCCAGAATCTCTTAACCCTGAGCAAGAAGACAACAGAGGAGACTCCCCACCAACTGCAGTAGGTGGCCTCCATCTCCAGGCACCACGTCTAAACATCATCTTGGGTGATAAGGAAGGAAAAAAAAAGTTCACCAAGAAGCAACATACACCTGATATTTTTGTTTACAACCATAAGACCGAGACACAAAGGTCTTAGTTATCACCATTTTGCATTTTCTTGAATGAAGGATGTCTTCAAATCTTTGTTTTTGTGTCTGCTAAACCAATCCAGTTGTGTTTTCACTCTGAAGCCTAAACCACTCTGTTGAGGAACGGAGGCTGAGCATTAAGGCATAAAGGAAGAAGAATCCCTCAGATGATTGAAGTTGCAGTCTATGACTCCCCTCTTAGACCACAGACCTTCTTGTCACAGGCTGCCAGGCAGCACCACCTCCGCAGGCCACCAACAGGTCTTCTGGTCCACAGCACACATGTGTCCCAGTAGCAGCCCTGTCCTGAAATCAGCCACTGCCCCCCTACTGCCAGGCTGTGACAAGACGTTGCCGTGCTCCAGACATGCTGAGGAGCACGGGAAATTTCTACTAGCTTCCACTTGTTTGTGGATAAACTGAGACTCAAGTTATGTTCGTGTGGTCCTTGCAGACAGGCAACGTCTCAAGGGGGCAGGGATAAGTGACCAGTCAGGACTTTTTAATGGTAAATCCTACCTACAGCCATGCTGTGCGATAGGTACCGAGTGATCCATCCTCCAGCAACCCTCCTTCTTTACCCTACAAATCCTCATTCCATACTGAAGAGTCTGCAGTAACTGAATTCCATGGAAATCTGTGATTCCTCTGATGATTCTCCTCTAAAAATGCGGAGAGCAGGACAAACATCTGAGATGTATGTTGTTCCTGAAGGATAGTCCTTGCCTTTATACTCCCCTGCTTACCTAATGGAGACTGATTAATTCTGGTTACTGCTCCGTGAACGCTCAACTGTTGTTTTTTTTCTTGTGGCTGGAACTGCCTGAATTTCCCCTCATTTTCAACTACATGCTCTGTACAGGGGAAAATAAAAACCAGCAGCCATTTACCCTTTCCCATTTTTATTTACAAGATGTGGTTGCACAACTGAAGAATTTCATGTCTATTGGCCCAGCAGTATGGCTTTATAAACGGCCCCATACGGTTGTCTGCTCTATGGGTATTTTAATAGAGTGCTCCCGGAATGCTCAGAGTCTTAATCACAACCAACTTGACAAATAATGGGCCACACTGTCAAAACAACTCATCTCCCATTTGGGTACATATGTGGGAATAAAAGTAGCTGCTGGATGCTAAACACTTTTGCAAATCCAGCTATTTAATTTAGGTGCCCAAACGGGAGCTGAGCTCTTTTAAAACCCGGCCAAATATATTCTTGAAAGGGAAAAAAAAAAAAATACAGTGAAGCTGTGTAAAGTTCATCCTTTCTGCTAAAAGGAAAGGTCTGGCTCCTGCATGCCTATGAATTTATGAGGAAAAGCCTCTTTCTCACCATCTGTGATTACAGGTCATGAACACTTGCGAAGCTCACACTGATACTTCTAACTACCTCTTTACAAGAATTACAGAATTACCTATTCAAACACCATCAAAGAGAATGGCACCCAGAGTCCACAAAGTGCGTGTACAAATACAAGCCACATTTGCACTATGACTCTTCTAACGTTTTTCTCTTGCCTGTTTCTGGGGCTTCTTACATCCCTCGGGCCTTTCAAAAGAAGAAAAATAAATCACAGCAAGCCTTAAAACTTTTTTCATCCCTACACCAGTTAACACAAACCAGCTCACGAGGGCGAGCGTGGCAACGGGTGAACAAGCAAAGGGCCACAGACAAGCGGAATGGCTCAGTGGTGAGAAGTCACAAGCAAAATCAGAGTCCTTGCTCTGGCTGCTGCGCCACACAGCCCACTTCTCCGAAAGCACGGCCATTAAAAGGCCCTTTGATGGCCTGGGCAAACAGAACTCGATGTGCCCAAACTTTCTGTACAGAAAGAAATAAACCCACTGAACTCTTCTCTTCCCTCCAATATGAAGCCCCAGCAGTTGGAACCGCACCTCACACTCACATAGACTTTACCATTTCATCCTCCTGCTGCTGTGGAAAATCCTGGGGGGGTTTTCTCATTTTGGATTATCCCTAGGAAATAATTCTCTAGAGAGCAATCAATTAATTTCCCATTTAATGTTTTGAAATGAGAGACCAAGTTTCAGTGTGATTTGGAACATAACATGGTGCTTCCTACAAACCAGAAGAGATTTCACCAGCCAGGACGATACACCCCTTTCAGCAGAAGTTGAGCAAGCCAGTGGGGTGCTTCAGATGGAGCCAGACAGACAAGGAAGTAAGTTATCAAAAACATGCACTGTAAAAAAACAAGGAAGCTAAAAAGGAGAATGATTCAGCCAGCAAAGAACATCCCAATGCTTAAGATGGAGCAGCCAGCCAATTTCTTTCCTAAAAAACAAAACCCCATACGATAATCCATCTTGTGTATTTGCAAAAAGCACGTTCACCCCCACAGCCTTAAACTCTCTTATTAAATAAAGCGCAGCTACCATCTATTTCCGAGCACATGGCTGACTCCTCAGATGACCCAATTTCTATTGCTGATATTCAAGAAGCTGCTAATTCTTCGTGTCTGGCACAGCCCCAGTTCCCAAACAGCTTACTACTGATTTTATTTTTTCTTTTAATAACACACCTCTATCGACAAAACGACACCAAGGCAAGTCAGTTGGAGTAACGACTCCTCAGCCCACCCATCCACCCTCCCTCCCTGACACACAGCGTGGCCCATCGCATGCCAACACCCTGGAACACCAGAACTGGTGAGTACACCTCCACCCCAAATATTACAGTGGCCTCAGGGCATTGCTTACGAGTCCAGGTACAGAAATAAGTAAAACAGCTTCCTTTATATTAAAAAGAAAAAAAAGATTAATTTAATGAGAGAGCTCATCTGAACCTCAGTACCTTGGAATGGGCTTGGCTCTGTATTTTGTATTAAAAGTTTGGCAATAAGCTAAATATTAGTCATCTCTCCCAGTGGGGAGAGACAAGACTTAATTTTGCTGCTCTGCTACCATGGAATGCAATTCCATCGGGTTGTTTTTCACTGCACACTGGTTTCTCATCAAAAAATTATGCTGCAGGACAGTCACCGCCACCAGTATCAGTTGTTCCATCCACGGGGGACAGACAGCTCAAAGGACTGCTGGGGTCTTGGACATCAACAAACAGGGCCAGGCAGCTAAAAATCATCTTGCAGTAGATCAGATCGATCTTTCAGTCTGGGTTTTTTTGGTAAAATGTCATCGGCATTTAAGCAAGAACAGAAGGAGGTACCTCCTGACTATTGAAACCTCCTGACTATTGAAAATGTACAGACTGGGTAAAGTCTCCTATTTCTGACAGCAGTTCACCCAGAACAAGAACAACTGAAAAATCAACAGGGAGAAACCACAGAACTACTTCTCTCACAGCTGCTGAACCGACAAAGACTTTGTGGGTAATCCCATGTAGAGCTCGTAGTTGTGAAATTATGGGAGGANTCAGAGTAGATTAGATGTGGTGTTGAGGGATCTGGTGTAGGGGAGAACTTGTAGAGTAGGGCTGATGGTTGGAGTTGATGATCCCAAGGGTCTCTTCCAACCTAAATGATTCTATGATTCTCTGAAAAGGAAAAAAAGGTATCTATTTATGATGATACACCATCACCTGCTGTAGAACCATTGAACGGTTGGAGTTGGAAAGGACCTTAAAGATCACCGAGTTCCAACCCCTCTGCCAAGGGCAGGGGCACCTCCCTCTAGACCAGGTTGCTCAAAGCCCCATCCAACCTGGCCTTGAAGGTTCTATGCTTCTTCTGACCCCTGCTATAGAGATTTTCCAGCAATGTCATCTTTTAGCAAAAATCCCCTCAGGTACACACACAGAAGTTTAGAAGTGTGAACTAACACAACCACTGCTGCTGCCGGAAGGCTGGACAACTAGAAACAGGTTTGGGGCTGGAATTTCAGCCCGGGCATTCAAACAGAGCCTGCACAAGAAGCGTGTTTTCCACTAAAACACAACCCAAACTGTTTTAAAATAAGCATTCTAAATTAACTGAGAGTCCTTGTTTCCAGCTCAGTGTCCCACTGCTTGCTGCTGTTCTTAAAGCCACGGCTTTGTAATAGAAAATGTCAAGCATTCAGTTTCCCAACAAGGTGCTGATTAGCCTTAGTTCCTAATTGCCATTGAATTCGCAGCTTTTGAATGCCACTTACTGCCAACAATCCAATGACCTCTCTCTTTGCAGAAGGATGGAGGCAGCTTTTGTAGAAGGAAACGTGCCTCCCTCACACACTAGAGCTCTCTGAAGAAACCGCTGAGCGCGCAGCCCCCAGAGATGGTTGTGATAAAGTCGGCTTGAGTTCAAGAAAATTGCCACCACTATGGGTAAGGACTTGAAGTCACTGCATCAATGGGTGGAGAGGGGGGCAGGGAAGAAAAATAACAGGCTATTTTTTTGAAAGGAGGGATTGAGTGAAGAGCTGCAGGGACCTATTCTAGATCTATAGCTGTTGGTGTCCAACAAACTACCCAACGATCCAGGAAAAGGGTGAAATGACCCTTACTTTGAAGCGAAGCGTCGAGGTTCGTAGATGTCAGCAAGTTGTTCAAGTAAGTAAAAACAAAAGCTATTTGACGAGAGTTAGAGATGACAAGCAATAATATCATGACAAAATGACACAGGAAGTCCGTTCTGAATAATTGCCTAAATCAATTCTACATGACTTACACGTGGATGGGACCTGAAGTAGCTGAAACCACGCTCGACAAATTTGGGGGTTATTGTAAAAACCTTTATATGAAATCTAAGCTCAGTGCCCAGCACGACTCAAACATGCAAATACAACTTTAGAGACTTTTAGGAAAGGGAAAAAAATAAAATAAATTTTAAAAAAAGAAAGAGAAGAACATTATGCTACAAGATAAACCAGAGGTTCATCTGTTCATCTGCATCTTGAACACTGTCACGGGTACGGCTGCCTCTTCTCAAAAAGGACAACACAACCAGAGAGCAAGGAAGGACAACCAGCTTAAGGAAAAGGACCAAACAGTCACCGGGTAAGGAATGGCCAAAAACTGGAGAGTTTATGATAAATGCCCTAAATGTCTACAAAACCACAAGGGAAGGAAGTAAATAAAGAATGATTTTTCAGCACTTCTTCCAGAAGAAACAGAGGTCATCAAATGAAATTAGCAGGTGGAAGGCTCAGAAATAAAGGTGGGGTTTTTAAAAAGGGAAAGGGGAAAAAAAGGAAGCACGCAGAACTGTTCACTTTAAGAAGCTACAGCCAAGGAGGAAGACCCAGACTAATAGTTCACCAACGAAGCTGGTGAGAGGCCTGGAGAGGCTTATGAAGATCGATTGAGGGAGTTGGGACTGTTTAGTTTGAGGAAGAGGAGGNTATGATTCTATGATTCTATTGGAAATCAGAATATACAAGTGAAGCACCAGAAGGGGTTTCCCAGATCTTACGCTCCTTTCACCACTGACCTTTCCTATTTGTCATCAGCTGGAACAGGACACTGACAATAAGAAGCATTAGCTGAAGCCTTTATGCTCTTCCCCACGGCCGTTACTGAAGAGGCACGTTTTCCAGAAATGGGCAGTCTCTCCCAAATTCCTGCGACTCAGCCATCACACGCGTCAGTACCACATCTATTCCAGCCACTTCCCCCTGTGTTCAACATCACAGCCAAGTTCCACTGAACAGGAAGAGCTGCTGGAAGGAAAAGTACAGAAGAGACGTGACAGAAATAATTCCATTTTCCCCTCCGCTGTCGGTATTGTATCAACATAACATGAAATAGCTGCTGCTCCTAGGGGTTTTCCTTCCCTTTCCCACTCCGTGCCCTTTTGCTACGAAAACACTGCAAAAGGAAGATTAAATAATTCTTCTACAGCAACAGGACATTTGCAGTAGTTAGGCTGTGACGTGATAGAAATTAAGTTACTGTCAGATCTGGCGCGGGTGTCATTTTTCTTTAGAATTGCAGTATCGCAGCTTTCTCCCTCAAAATCCTTACGGCACGATTTTCCAGTGACATCACAAGTTGCAAAAGCAGAACAAGCTTCTCATAAATTTCTACTACCCAGGCACTATGAGAGCTTTTTTTTTACTATTATTTTAATTTTTTTTATTTACACACACACCCCATCTACCTCCTTTCTTTGCCAATGGACTGCAGAATCACCATTAGTCTTTCCAGCACGCAGCGAATTAAGTTCCAGTGAATTGTCTCTCCCAGTTTCAGGAGTGGGGAGATAAGCTCTTTCCCCTCGCAGCTCTCCTAAAGGGCACACTTACCTTTCCCACTGAACAACCACAACTGGTGGAGATACGGAGAACTTCTGCCAGAGGACGCGTTGAAGAAGGCTCTTCAGTCAGCGGGTATCAGGGCAGCGCAGCGTGTGGGAGTCAGCTACTCCAAGACAACGGGCTTACACCGACCTACCCTGCTGGCAGCTGGCTTTGGGGCTTTCCTCGAATACCAACTCAAAAGCCAAAGGTGCTTTGTATCACTCCAAGTCTAGATATTATGTTGGCACACCAGCTGGATCAGACAGCTTCTTGTTGCTGTCTCGGCCAATTTTTCCAAAACCAGAATGACAGATGGCCCTTTCCCCACCACCACCACCACCCAAAAAAGAGAGGAGAGGAAGAGATAGGGAGATTTATGAGTCTAGAATGAACTAAACTCCTTTAATGAAGTATTAATATCAGAAAAAACAAAATAGATACAATATATACAAAACTATATCAAGCTCCCAGGATGATCTCACCAGTAGAATCATAGAATCATATAGGTTGGAAGAGACCCTTGGGATCATCAAGTCCAACCATCAGTCCTACTCTACAAGTTCTCCCCTACACCATAAGCACTGGGGAAGTCCCAGACTGTACTCAGTGACAAATGGGAACTGGGTTTCAGCTCTGGAGTCAGAAACATGTGGATTGGGATCAAAGGCAGATGAACAGACAGGGTCTTCTTGGGACGTCGGTCATTGAAGAAAAAGAGACCGAACCCTTTGATCCCATGGCTTTTTAACTGAGCATGAGGCAGATGGGATGGAATACCCCAGTTGGTCAGTTTGGGGTCACCTCTCCTGTCTGCTCCTCCCCACAGGTGTGACCCCTCTGGGCTTTTTCCGCTTCCAACCCTCCAACAGGGCAAATAACGAAGCTGGCTGACCTTGGTTGTTGTAGCCATAAGTATAAGCAAGAGCCTCTCTGCACCATTCCTTGGTGTGAAGGACAAACGTTGGTCTCATCACTCTGAGAAGGAGCAGTTTTCTCCACAATATGCCATTACTTTCTGAGAGTTAGAAGAGGCCTAGCTCAGATGTGAAATGACTGAACAGAAAGTCGGTTCTGTTTCACTTCAAAGCGGGGCGGTCACCCACGAGACACAGAGGCACATTCTCAGAGCACCTGTAGCAGAAGAAATCTCACACTGACCACTGGAAGTGGAGGGGGAACAAATTTATATAGTTGTAAATTAGAGCCCCAAACCTTCATACAAGACTGTATAAACCTTTATCCTAACTCTGCACAGCTACCTGTCTGTTACGCCTTGGTGACCAGAAACTCCAAAACTCAGCACTATTCCTCCTGCCACCTGGAAGGGGTAAAGGACATGACATCCTCCCTGGCTCTATACATCTATATATGTCAGTGCACCTTCATCTCAGCACCCTACATAGAGAGCGTACAGGAAACCTACACCCCCGCTTCCTGTACTCCCCAGCAGCCTAGAGCTTAAGTCACAAAGAGAAGTGGTTCTTAGTGTGTCAGACTCGGGATAACATCTTGAAAACCAGAAACACTTCAGGAATCTACAAAGCCTTTCCAATAGTGGCTTCATTTCCCTGGAACTTAACTCTCCTGAGGGATAAAGAGAGACTGGGGGGGTCCCAGAACTCCTAGACATTTTGGGGAGAATATGGCCATTTCTCTAGGTACCACCTTCTTTCTTCACCGTCTTCATATATTTTCCATCTGTTGGTTCTCCTACTTCTGGGACAGACTAGACAGAGGGGCCAGTGTTAATGGCATGGCCTTCAATGAGGCCAAGTGCCAGGTCCTGCACTTGGGCCACACCAACCCCATGGATGGCTACAGTCTTGGGGAAGTGTGGCTGGAGCTGCCTGGCAGAAAAGGACCTGGGGGTGCTGGTCGACAGGCGGCTGAACATGAGCCAGCAGTGTGCCCAGGTGGCCAAGAAGGCCAACAGCATCCTGGCTTGCATAAAGAATAGTGTGACCAGCAGCAGTAGGGAGGTGATTGTACCCCTGTACTCAGCACTGGGGAGGCCACCCCTTGAGTCTTGTGTCCAGTTTTGGGCACCTCAACACAAGAGGGATATCGAGGTGCTGGAGCGAGTACAGAGGAGGGCAACAAAGCTGGTGAGAGGCCTGGAGAATAAGGCTTATGAGGATGGATTGAGGGAGCTGGGACTGTTTAGTTTGAGGAAGAGGAGGCTGAGGGGAGACCTCATCACTCTCTACAACTGCTTGAAAGGGCACTGTAGAGAGATTGGTGCTGGTCTCTTCTCACGGGCAATGAGCGACAGAACAAGAGGGAATGGCTGCAAGCTGCAGCAGGGTAAGGTTAGGCTGGACATTAGGAAAAAAATTTTTCACAGAGAGAGTGGTCAGTCAGTGGAATCAGCTGCCCAGGGAGGTGGTGGAGTCACCCTCCCTGACTGTGTTTAAGAGTAGATTAGATGAGGTGTTGAGGGATCTGGTGTAGAGGAGAACTTGTAGAGTAGGGCTGATGGTTGGACTTGATGATCCCAAGGGTCTCTTCCAACCTAAATGATTCTATGATTCTATGATTCTGCCATCCCCTTGCTTAACCAACTCAATCATCTATTTTCTTCATCCTTTTCAAGGAAACTCATCATCTTCACACACCTACTCCTTCCCCTGTAATGCCTGGAAGCCCGTGTACATACACACCGAAAAGAAAAGCGTGTATTTTGGATTCAAAGGCTTCCTCCTCCACTGCAGTAAGGTTCTAGGTGGTGGTGTTGCTTTGGGCCTTGAGGAGTGAAGGAGGAGGGTTCACCCTCCCAGCTCACAAGTATTATCACGCTGTTTAAATCTCAGTGCACCGACAACCCGGGGAGGGTCACAGGGACACGGTACGGGAGTTGTGCTGGCTGCACTGCCACTACACCTTCACTGAGGCCCCAAGCTGGCTCCATGTCCATGCTGTTTCAAGAACTGCCACACTTTGCTCCCACTGCACTCCAAATGTAAAGGGCAGCAGAACCCTATAAAGCACAAGGCTATTATCCCTGCGTCGTGGCAAAGCCCAGCAATCTCCAAACAATCACGGGTTCGGGTAATAGAGCAGCCCATTTCCGCAGGCTATAAAAGTATGAAGGAAGGGTCTCCTGAGCCAGCACACAACTCACAGCCAGTTGGCGAGCTCTCCAAGTCACTGACGGACAGATTCCTTCCCTGAGGCCAGCTGGCTTAGAAGGAGGCAACAACAGTGATGCTCTAGGGCTTCAACACGGACAATCATGTAGGAGAGAGATGGAAAAGACCTAGCAGGTCACCGAGTTCATTTATCTGCCAATGCAGGGAAAGATTTATGTGCTCGGAGTATAACCGGTACACCAGCACTTGAAGACTTGTATTTTCACATCAAACCTCCGTGATCAGCTCTGACATTTGGAAAAAACTGAGGCCTCTGGGCTGGACTGATTCAGATCACTGAGGTCTGACTCATCAGAACATGGAAATAACAGCCACCTCCAAATTAATACAGCAATTAGGTGCTGCCAATACATATGGCTTGGTTCAGAAACAACCTACACTCTAAAGCATAAGGTCCTCAGGAAACTTCAGTAAGGAGATCTTTTTTAAACACAAGAGAAAGTAAACAGAGGGCAGGACACATTTCATAGAAGAATAAAATCAGAATTGCCCAGGTTGGAAGGGCAATTTCAGATCACCTAGTCCAACCATCAACCTAACTCTGATAAAAACCCACCATTAAACCATGTCACTGAGCACCCCATCTACCGGTCTTCTAAATACCGCCAGGGATGGCGTCTCAACCACCTCCCTGGGCAGCCCATTCCAAGCCTTAATAACCCTTTCAGTGTAAAACATTGTTCCTGATCTCCAATCTGAACCTCTCCTGGTGCAACTTGAGGCCATTTCCCCTTGTCCCATCACCTGTGACCTGGGAGAAGAGACCAACACCCCCCCCCGCCCCCCGTCTACACCCTCCTTTCAGGGAGTTGTAGAGAGCGAGAAGGTCTCCCCTCAGCCTCCTTTTCTCCAGGCTGAACACGCCCAGCTCCATCAGCCTCGACTCATCAGACTTCTTCTCCAGACCCCTCACCAGCTTCATTGCCCTCCTCTGGACCCACTCCAGCTCCTCAATGCCTTTCTTGTAGTGAGGGACCCAAAACTGAACACAGCACTCAAGACGAGGCCTCACCAGCTCCAAGAGCAGAGGGAGAAGCATCTAGGTCAGTACACTCTTCACATCACCACAAAGACTTGATGATTATGCTCATGTAACACTACTGCCAACACTTTGTTTGCTCAGATTATAAAGACCTCTACCTATAATTTTTTTTGCCTCCAATGACTAGGAATGGGTTGAACTGTAGGTGTAGTGCCTAGAGATATGGTTTAGTGATGGGTTTTGTCAGTGTTTGGTTGAAGGTTGGTCTCAATGTGAAAGGTCCCCTCCATTCCAGGCAACTCTATGATCCTATAGTACTTGTCTCTCCTTCAAACAGACATAGGTTTCAGATTTCCTAGACTACCATGCCAGCTGCTGCTCTGCTGGTCCTTTCATCTTCTACATCAAATAATACTGTTCATAACACTACCAAGGTGCATCAGTTACATATATTGAAATAATCCTGCCAGGGTACTCTCCTTGGGCATTCAAAGAGGCAACTGATTTTAGGATTAGGGCACATGGTTAGAGCCCATGGTGCTGCTCCTGTGTTACACAGGCCGTGCCTGTCATGTGGTCTTCAGTACAGACGACAATTCTGAACCCTCAAATACAAGCCATTTCTTTTTTTCTCAGCCTCAGAGGCTAAGTTGTTCTTCCTCTTTAATGTTTGCTTTATCTCCTGTTGTTCTGCTGCAGAGTTCCTGCCCTGCTTCTCCTAAGAACTGCCCACTGACACTGCCATCACAGGCACCTGGGACCTTACATCCCCTGTGCTAAAAGAACAGCCTCTTCTCGTGAGTCCACCACACCTGGGGAAAGAGAGAGGTGTCAGACTCACAAAAACCCCAGCGTGTATTAGTGAAAAATCACGGAGTTGCTTCTAAGAGCTTCAAAGGGACACAATGGGGAAGCAGGGACAGCAGCAGTGTCAGATGCCACAACAGCAAAAAAGTCAAACATCAGTCAAACTCAGTTTCCCAAAGAAGAAACCTCGGAGTGGCTACAGAGCAGCCTGACTAACCAACTGGATTGTAAAATAAACCAGCTTGTGACTCTGCCCTCTACTACCTCCAGATTGCGTGTTGTCCAGCAGCAAGGTGCACAGGTAACACGGGGAATCAGCCAGGACGATTCTCAAGGGCAGATTCCCTGAAGGAGCACAACATGGTCCGTGCAAACCAGTGCACTTGACAACAGAGAGATTAAAATAACATTTAATTCAGGAACACAGCCCAGGCTATACCCCGCCTTCAGCTCCTCCTGCAAAAGGATGCCTTGAACCCAGCAGCTCTGGAGCTCGTGGACTTGTAAAAGAAGGACAAAACGACACAGATTCACTCCCCACGCTGCTTTCTCCTCCGCTGCACGTTGCACTCACGTCACAGGGAGGATGTAGAACAAGAGAAGAGAACAACATGCTATTTTGCACATGAAGCTTTTCTTTTTTCAAGAGTATCAGGACAGGAAAGGGCAGGGGAAACAGCACCCCCTCCAGCAGTAAATGCTACTTCACTATCCAGTGGTACCAGCTCTTTTTTGAGAAGTTCAGTGTAACTGGAGACAAACCTGAAGAGCCACGTCTCCTGTGTGCAGCATCTCTTCAGGACATAGAACACAATCACGACATGTGGCTAGATCCACCCACATGGGAAAACAGCAAAACTTGCTGTACATCTGTCAGGGCACTGCCTTTCACACCGTGCCATCTTCCACTTGCATGCTGTCCTGGTTTGAGTCACACAGGACTGATTTCTCCTCTACTGCTTGGGAAAAACCACACTTTTGGAAGCTCCTGAATCCATGCAAATATTTACTTTATGGCAGCCAGGCTTTGGGGGATCAAGGCCTTGCTGTTTTCAAGCCTTGCCCGGTGTGGGGATGAGGAGGGAGATCCAGGCACTCAACCCAAGCTGCCAACAGAATTACATCACACCATGAATGTCACATTCCATACAAATTAGAAAGTTTGCTGCATGGTGCTCTCTCTTTGATGGCTGTGACCCTGAGAACTCCTTGCCCCAGTGCCGGACCCCCGAGCCCTTCCCTTCCTCCCGAAGCCACAGAGCTCACAGTGCCCCACTGGAAGTGCACAGATTCCTGCTGATGGAACTGGCTGGGTATAATCCTCGTGTATTTTATACTGGTATCAGGATCAATACTGGTTCTTTGGTATAATCCTTAACTGTTTAGTCTTATCTTATTAAATCTATTTATATTTCAACCCTTGTGCTTCCTTGTTTTCCCCCCCATTATCCTTCCTGGGTGGGGAAGGGCCATCAGATGATAGAAAACTGTCTGAACAACAATAACTTGTTACAGGTCTCTCAAAACACAACACACCTTTTCTGGAAATTCCTAAACCGTGCAAACTGGGTTCTCCTCCTTCACCCAGATCATAGAGTAAGAGCCATTCTCAGCGAAGCTTCTCACTTCTAAACCCCTGTTTATTGTACAGGATTAAAAAGCAAAGAAAAAATAATGAAAAAGCCGCACTTGGTAGAAGTTGTAGTGCCTTCATCTACAGAAACAAGCTGTGCTCAAAAAACTGCTTAGCTGACATTATTTCCAAACCACCCACAAGCTCGGTGGAATTTGATACAGCAGATATGCATAATACCCGCTGCACTTGAGACTGCTACAGGAGATAGGCCTGCTGAATCAGCCTTCAAAAGCCAGGCTGATCATAAGCCTTGGGTAGCACGGAACCGTTCTCATGAGAGCACAAGGAATTATGTGTGCACGAGAAAGTCTGCTTCACTAATGGATCCGAGGTGGAAGGCTGCACAAATTCACCAGAAGATGATCCGTGTGAGGACAGCAGAAGAACTCGGGGCAGGCAGGAAAGGCAAATCAACTGACAGCAGAATTATCTTCTCAGCTGGGCAAGGCGCAGGGAGCAGCTGCTCCATCAACCACCCCACTGAACTCATCTCCCAGCAGTGGTTAGAGAAGCAGTTCTGCGAGTCCAAATTTCACAGACATCAGCAGCAGAAGAAATCTGGCTGTTCCTCTCTCAACAGCAAAACAAGCAGGAGGAGAAGGGTACATGGTTACCTTACTGACATCAGACATTTGGAGACCTGGACACCAGAGTATCCCTTTCACCACCTTACAACAAACTACTTCACCTGCCTGTATTCCCAAAGGCTGGGTAGGATGGGAAGCAATACAAAGGCAGAAAACCAGACTGTGACCATTAACAAAGACCATTCTGTAACTTCAGAGGGTGTTTCTGTCAATATTCCCACAGTTACCACAGAGAGTGGTAACTCAGCTGCTCTCTCTAATAGGCCAGTGATCAGAATCACACAATTGTCTAGTTTGGAAGGGACCTTTCAGATCATCCAGTCCAACCATCAACCTAACTCTGATAAACCATCACTAAACCATATCTCTAGGCTATATGTCAACCCATCTTTTGGATACCTCCAGGGATGGTGCCTCAACCACCTCCCTGGGCAGCCCATTCCAAGGCTTAATAACCCTTTCCGTGTACAAATTTTTCCTAATACCCAACCTGAACCTCCCCTGGTGCAACTTGCATCCATTTCTTCTTGTCCTATCACCTGCAACTTGGAAGAAGATACCAAAAAAGCATCCCCAAAACACTCCGTGTCTTCAGGCAAACATACCTACCTACCTGCCCCAGCACTTCCCAGTTCAGCTGCTCACTATGATCAAGCTATTTGCTATCACACCAGTAAAGGCACAATTTACGGCGCCTTTGGCCACCCAGAAGCACACAAAAATTCAACCTGAGGGTCAATCAACTCCATGGACACCTCTTGTTTCTTAGGCTATGGCCAAACAGCCTCATACATACCATGGCTTAAACGCTGCCTAAGATGTGTTTCTCCTCAGGTGTATGTTCTTCACCAAATTCAGATGCCTGAAAAGCTCCCCAACAGGACCATGAGAACTTTTCATCTTACAGGGTGTTACAGACCCAAACCCCATTCAACACTTCCATAATGTTTTGGGGAAAACCAGGGACAGCTGCGTCTGTGCTACTGAGGTGAGATGAGGCTGTAGCAAAAGATGTCAGAAAGTCTCCTAAAACAACGTACTGCCACAGCTGGTCTCAGTGGAAATGAGCCATTCAGCATTGTGTAACAGACATAAGCGTCTTCTGCCACAGACCAAATGAAAACCACTGCAGTTTTCTCTCCTCTAAAGAAAAGCCAAGAGAAGTCATAGAATCACAGAATCATTTTGTGTGGAAGAGACCCCTGGGATCATCAACTCCAACCATCAGCCCTGCTCTACAAGTTCTCCCCTACACCAGATCCCTCAACAACACAGCTAAATGACTCTCCAACACATTCAGGGATGGGGACTCCACCACCTCCCTGGGCAGACCATTCCAGCGTCTGACCACTCTTTCTGGGAAGAATTCTTTCCTAATGTCCAGCCTAACCCTACCCTGCTGCAGCTTGCAGCCATTCCCTCCCGTTCTATCGCTAATTGCCCCTGAGAAGAGACCAGCACCAACCTCCCCACAATGCCCTTTCAAGCAGTTGCAGAAAGTGATGAGGTCTCCCCTCAGCCTCCTCTTCCTCAGACTAAACAGTCCCAGCTCCCTCAATCGATCCTCATAAGATTTATGACCCAGGCCTTTCACCAGCTCCGTGTCCCTCCTCTGTACTCGCTCCAGCACCTCGATATCTCTCTTGTGCTGAGGTGCCCAGAACTGGACACAAGACTCAAGGTGTGGCCTCACCAGTGCTGAGTCCAGGGGGACAATCACCTCCCTGCTTCTGCTGGTCACACTATTTCTAACAGAAACCAGGATGCCACTTCTTGGCCACCTGGGCACACTGCTGCCTCATGTTCAGCCGCCCGTTGACCAGCACCCCCAGGTCCTTTTCTGCCAAGCAGCTCCAGCCACACTGCCCCAAGCCTGTAGCGATGCATGGGGTTGGTGTGGCCCAAGTGCAGGACCTGGCACTTGGCCTCGTTGAAGGCCATGCCATTAACATTGGCCCATCAATTCAGTCTGTCCCAGTCCCTCTGTAATCAGAAACAAGAAGGGATGTGCAAAAGCAAACAGTGCATTTGTATCTTATTTCTTGCTTCTTTCTCACGTATGAAGGAGGATTAAATAGTTTTCTTCTGATTTATTTAGGGTTATTTATCCAATTATGTTTAACACAGTCTAACATTTCCCAGCTGCCTGCAAGAAACAACTACGTTTTATTCCAACATCTTCTGTCGATTTTGATGAGCACTTTGTTAAACTGTTAAAGCTTTGCATCTCGCCTTATTTAATTCTTAAGCATTGGATATAAGCACAACACACTCCACAGCTCCTCCCTGCTGAAGACCTGGGACATCCCATCACTTTGTGAAGGGAAATAAAAATCAGACCATACTTCTTTTTTTCCCCCCTTTGTAAATTATTCTAATTTACCATTGTACTCCACCGCTGCATTATTGGCAGCAACCACACGAGCCTTGTGGCCACCATACAGAAACCAGACACAACTCTCACAGGTCCTGCGTAAGGAAGAGTTGGGTACAGAGCTGTCCCCACTGTTTTGGGGACAGATTTTTTAAGATTCCAGTTCTTCCTTCCTCCAGAGAAAGGAAGTCATAGAATGGCCAGAGCTGAAAGACCATCAAGCTCCAACCCCCCTGCCATGGGCAAGGACACCTCCCACCAGACCAGGTTGCTCCAAGCCCCATCCAGCCTGGCCCTGAACACCTCCAGGGATGGGGCAGCCACAGCTTCCCTGGGCAACCTGTTGATATGAAACCTGAAATAAGCAGAGGAGCAACACTAAGGACTTCTCCTTTTCATTGTGAGGCGTGAGAGATGGTGAGCCTGTTTTTCTCACCAGCCATATCCACATCAGCAAGACGGCAGCGTGAGGAGCAGCTCCTCTCCCCGTTCTGTTGCAGACACAGCCCAAGAAATCCTTTTAAAGCCTTCCCTCTCTGCTTGCAGAAAGCAAGTTACAAAATTGCTTTGGGTTTTTTTTTTTGTCTCCTTATATAGATGCACCGAATAGATGGCTTCCCATCATGGCCCCGATTGTTTATTCTAGTAAATTATTCAACTTGTTCCGTGTGGGGCAAATTAATTCCTGCAGCAATTCAGCTGCTACTCCATCTACAGCACATGTACTTGCTGGAACAGATGAATTCTGTCATGCCACGTCATCTCTGGTTTTCTTCAGAACTTTTAGTCAGATAAAACTACTCTTCTCCCCTCGACTGCCCCTTTCCCCTGCTAGGACTGGTGTTCCTTGGGACATACTACAGGGCTTGTTCTCGGGGAGTAAAAGAATTTTCCAAAAGGCTGATAAATTCTACGACTCTAAAAAGCCACTTTACATTTTTCCAAATCTTCTCCACTTGATTTGCTCGTATCTAATTTTCGCAGATACTCACTGCGGTACCTTCCAAACAGGCGGGCTGCAATACATCAAATCCTAAAAGAGAAGGGATTTGAATGGAACTATTCTAAAACCAGGAAATGAAAAATGAGGCCCAATCTGCGACGCTCTGTCACTGTCATTTAGCCACACGGGATCTACTTATTTGTACATGGAACCAACCGCTTAACTGCCTGCGCTGACCTCCCCAGCGGTAAACAAAGTTCCCCAAATGCCAGCAAATTACCCGCTGTCAAACACACAACAATGCTTTCACCCTTTTTTGAGAGAGAGAACATCCCCCAAACGAACTCGGCTCTTTGTGCAACTCTGCATTGTAAGGTCCGTAACGCAGGAACTTAACACAGGTTTTTGTGTGACCAACGTGACCCAAAATCAAGATCTGTGTCCCCGATCAGGAGGGAGAGAGAGAGCTGTGTGCAAACAGGTTGGGGCTGCGCTTTAGAGTTGACCAAAGTCTGAAATAGACCCAAACACATCGACCTCCTTCCCCTGTTACTTGTTTGTATACAGAAACATTAGGAAAAGTCAGACTGATCTTTTATTTTGCAACACCCATTATGACCCAAAGTGACCTTCTGGTGTCTGATTTAATAGAAACTGCTGCCCGGGGAGCCAGGCAGGATTTCTTCAGTACAAAACTGCCTGCATATGCAAGGCAGCTTCTGTAAAGTTAGATGCCTTCTTCTAAAAGGACACAGCAATGTAAGTTCAAGCTGCAAAGGGATAGGCTACACTAAAAATCACAGTTTGTGGAACGCTCTGACTCACTGCTCCGAAGCACGTTGTATAAGCACACACAAATCACGATTGTGGTCACTGCAGCAACACCCTTCTCCAGACCTCCAGCAGTTATTCCACCTGTGGCCCTACAGCACCTCCCCAGCTGCTATCACCTCACCGAGGCGTTCGCTGTGTGGGCACACACCTGGGTCACGCTGTGGGTACAGGCAGGCACTGGCTTTGTCACACAGAGCTCTCAACAGCTCTCTCCATCGGGTGTCTCTTCCCAAAAGAGGTTTGTGCAGCTGCAGTGCATTCCCAGAGCGAGCCCACTTACAGCAGAGAGAAAACAACTGCTGTGAGAGGCACCAGGACCTCAGGAGAACAGGTCTCTGCCCTACCTGTTCTCACAGCAGGATCGGTGCCTTTGTGCACACAGAGATTGGAGGCGACCACTTCAACGTCTCCTTCCACCTCCCCACCTGCCTGCACTCACCTATTTTATACATGTATAAACATATTTATCTTCTATTATATTTGCAGGGTAAGCTCTATCAGACATCTTTCGTTTGGCACTTGTACATAGCCCATTTCAGCAGGGTGCCCACCTAGGATTGAAGAAACACAGCAAAGCCGAGCTGTGCTAGTCAAGGGCTTTCAGAACCTTAAACTGCCCTGACTTTAAAGCAGCCAACAAGCTGTTCTCCCAGTCAGGCAAAAAGGACAGCAGCTCTGCCACATTCAGTGTTTCATCCACTTCCATGTCGTTAAATTCCTCCCAATCCTTTAAAGTTCCCGAGAGGATCTGCCATATCACCCTGTCATTTACCCTCCCCGTGCCCACAGCATCGACTTCTCCTTTGGTTTTATAAGTTTTCATAGAATCATAGAATGGGTTGGGTCAGAAGGGACCTTGAAGACCATCCAATTCCAACCCCCCTGCCCTGGGCAGGGATACCTCCCACCAGACCAGGTTGCTCCAAGCCCCATCCTGGCCTTGAACAGCTCCAGGGATGGGGCAGCCACAGCTTCTCTGGGCAACCTGTCCCAGTGTCTCACCACCTTCTCAGGAAAGAACTTCTTGCCAACTCCACCTTGGACTTATCTCGTCACCATGGCTTTGGTGGGAACACTGGGCTGTCACCAGCTGCCTCGCTCCAACCTACCCTTCTCCCTGGTGGGGCTTGGCAGGGTCCTTGCCCTGCTGGCCACAGTATCCCTTTTGGCTCCCAGCCCCTTGGCCCAGAGGGAGCAGCAGCCCCTGCCATACTCAGACACAGCTCCACAACTTCTTGGCTCCTAAGCGCTGCCACAACTGAAAAATTGATAGTGTGAGGATTTGGGGGTGGGACTCCAAACTGCAACTCCTTCTGTTACTGACATCAGTGACTGGAAAAGTCTTAAACACAGCACTCAAATTGTTCTGCTATGTGACACCTACCATTAAGGCCATCCATTTAAATTCTATACCAGCCACCAATTTCTTCCTTGAACGAGAGGACACTTTTTGCATTCTCCTACTTGAGGGGTGACATCACTGATGGAAAGATAGCTCTAATTTATTCTTTTATCTATCTCCACCTTAAATCTGTGTTCTTTCTCTTCCTTTTTATGCCCTTCTACGTACCATCTTAGTGCCCAACACAAACCAGTCCCACACACTGTCTTATTTTGCTCTAGGTTACGTATCTGAACCTATTTGAAATGCCAAAACGCAGGCATTGTACAAGATCTATTTCAGTATTTTCCAAAAAATAACATAATTCACCAGTTTCCGTGTTTTTAATACACTTCCCTCCATGGGGACAGCATGACTCACTCTCCCAGTGGGAAAATCACTCCTGCTGTTGGACACCAGCAGCAGTTCTGGCATCTAACACTAATAGCATTATCAATTTATGACTGTAGAAGCACTAACAGCATCTAGTAGTAGTGTCTCTAATATTACAGAAGGCCCATTTGCTTGGGTTTTTTTTCCACGTGGCCCTCTGTCTCTTTTCTTACACCCTTACTTGTGTTTCATGAGGGCACTTACCTTCTCTCGCGTAACACAGCTTTCAAAAGACTCTCTTTGGCTGCAATTCCCACAGTAAACAAGCAAAGCCAACATAAAAAGCCTATTAAATTGTCTGGTTTTCTCCCTCCCTGTGAAGATACGGGGTTACCTCTCCTCTGAGTAAGGGGTGTCAACTGAGCAACTCATGGTAACTCTATTTCTCCACCTCCTAACTCTGCGCAAGTCACATACGCACCAGGCACACGGCAAGGTCCTCTGGGCACCAACTCTTCCTTTCTGAACTGAGAGGCCAGGGGAAGATTTAAAAATAATAAAAAAGGCTGAAAAGTTACAAAAGCTGTGAAAAAAATGAAAGGCTTTGCATCAGCGGCAGCACAAGCAGGAAACTCTCTGCGCTCTCGTCTGCATCGGGAGGCAAGAGATGGAGCGTGGTGATGGAAACCATCATCGGCCATTCCCCCATAGCACCACCTCAGTGATCAAATCCCCAGGTGGAGGAGGAAGATAAAGAAGCTGGAGGTGGAAGGACCCTCCTTTTGGGCAAGTGGGAAGAGGACACTTTACAAATAGTGCCAGCCAGGGAAAAAAAGAGGCATTTCCTTTGTGATCACACATTGGAGCGCAGTTTTATGGGACTGCAGGCATCTTTGTGTCTCTTCTCCTTTGTCACAGAATCACGGAGTGATATGGGGTTGGAAGGGACCTCGGGAGATCATCCAATCCAACCCCTCTGCCAGAGCAGGTCCACCCAGAGCAGGGTGCACAGGAACGTGTCCGGGTGGGTTTTGAACGTCTCCAGAGACAGAGACAACACCACCTCTCTGGGCAGCCTGTCCCAGGACCCTCCCACCCTCAAAGCAAAGAAGTTTCTCCTCATGTTTAGATGAAGCTTCTTATGCTCGAGTTTGTGCCCATTACCTCTTCCCCTTGCACAAGAAGCTGCTCCCATCAGGCTGAACCTGGCAACTTTCCATCTCTACAGACGTTTCAACCAATAAGAGACAGACTTTCATTTAGAGTCTAAAAAAAACTTTTAAATTAAACAAACAAAAAAAAAAATCACAGTATTTCATTCCAATGACTCCACTGTGCACTCACAAGTCAAGGGACTCTTAGGTCCTCAGCAGAAGTCACCCACCTCCACAGACAGTACCTGTACTCCAGCCTGACCACCAAATTGGTAACCAATTACAACCTATCTAGTAGTTTTACCAGCTTAAACTAAACTATCTCACTTTTTAACTCTCCAACAATGGCGACTTTTCTTTTAAAAGATGTTACTGACTGTAACTATGCCTATTTTATTCAAAATATTTACAATTACTGCTGTCCTTAAAACCAACATTTAGTACAGCATTTAATGGGAAAACTACAAAACCATCTACTCACAGGGAAAAAAAAAAGCGTGTCTGTTCAATAGACTGGTTAGCAGATTTAATTCAGCTTGGTTTATGATCGTTTTTACTTCAAGATTTGTGTGTGTGTGTGTGTGTGTGTGTGGAAATTACTGATGAAAGAGCCGCATTTCTGTTGCACTGAAGTTTAAGTCATGCTGTGATAAAAATGTGTATTTCTTTATACATCAGAGAACTAGAATAATTGGCTATTACACGGGTGATGTTAAATTTATTATTTTCTTATTTGTTAATTTACTTATTTGTTCTTCTGCACAGAAGTCCTTGACATAAAAAAAGAAGAGTATATCAGTAAGCACAATGCCCGGCAAAACAAGGGTCTAGATCTCACTAATATGCTTTAAAACCATCAAATTTACTCAGCTAAGTGAGTTTGCAAGTGTATTTTAAAGACCTCTGGTTTCATTTTTATTTTCTACAGGTAAACAGAACCAACCTTTAGACACCCTAAAAAAGCTGGCACTTTGTCTCAAAGTACCACGTCTGCAAACCAGGCCCTTTAGGGAATCTGGCAGTGCAGGGGCAGCTTAACGAAGGCACCAAAACTGTAAGGCATTTGGAAAATGCTCTTCAGAGGTAAAAAAAAAACACCCACAAACCAAAAGGTCTTCACTATCCCTTCTATGAAGCACTGGCTAGTGAATTAGGCGGTCCAGACAATATCCAAGAGCTTCTCAACCTCCCTACAAACATCTATATGGAAAATGCAGGTAGTGTTTTCTATTTCTTTCACTTTTTCACACAAACTAAATGGGGTTAAATATTACATTGAAATGATAGAGATATGTTACAATATGTAGGCTACTTGCAGCTGGAGTCAACAGAGAACCCTGGCACGCTGGAGGCGCCTGGTTTTGTCCAGGTGCTCTCCTGTGCCACCTTTTGTACGCACCGCTCTGAATTTGTTTCTTGAATATTCCTGAAGGGCAGGAATATTGGGAACTGGAGGAGCAGGAGGAAGCGTAATCCTACAAACCCTGGAAGCATCTTTTATTAGTGAAAAAGGTAACAGAGTCTGGCTCTGAGGTTCCTGATGAAAAGACCATCCTGCTTTTGTATCAGCAGTGGATTTGCTGACAGAGAAACACGTCTGGTTTTTAAATAACACAAACGTCTTAAGCACGTTCCTGTCACTGAAAATCACTTCTGGCAGGAGCCACTGTCAAAATCCACCCAAAATAGGGAAGCATGAGATGTCTGGAATTAAAACCAAACTGTAACACCAGCATCAGGAGCAAACTCTCCTCTGCCAGGTTAACTCAGAAAGNGTATCTCTCTTGTGTTGAGGTGCCCAGAACTGGACACAAGATTCAAGGTGTGGCCTCCCCAGTGCTGAGTACAGGGGTACAATCACCTCCCTACTGCTGCTGGTCACACTATTTCTAACAGAAACCACGATGCCACTTCTTGGCCACCTGGGCACACTGCTGGCTCATGTTCAGCCGCCCGTCGACCAGCACCCCCAGGTCCTTTTCCACCAGGCAGCTCCAGCCACACTGCCCCAGATCTCTCCACAACATCTCTCCACAACAATACATACACTCATTTAAAAGGGGGACTGTCCCAAAATACACAGTGTAAAGTGCAAAAATCTATATGGAAAACGTGGAAGGACATAAAGTAACCGAAGCTGCAGACATCGGCATCCCAGACTGCCAATGGGATGAAGCAGAAGAGACAGATGCAAATAGGCATTGGCTGGCCAATGTTTGAGGAAAAAGCAGGAGAAAAGGGATCCTTTTTTAACTACAAAGGGACATCCCTCAGTTGTAAAGTGTATTTTGTAACGGGTCAGGTAGATTCACACAGAAAAAAAACCCCAAGGCAATCCTGGCAAAGAAAATCTGACAGAACTAAACCAAGTCAATGATTTGCCAAGGGCAAAGAAGGTATCAACTTCTGGATCAGGGCAGGCTCTAGCATCATGAGACTTACTAAATCACAGAAGCCGAGAAATTACGTGACTTGTCTTTTCTTATCTCAATTTCCAACATTTCTGATCGGGCAGAAAAGTGGGGGGAAAAAAAAAGCATACCAAACAGTTCAAAAATCCTGAAAGCAAATTAGAAGGTCCTCAAAACCAAACCAAAAATAATAATCATTAGAGGCATCATGATTTTAAGCGAGCTGATTTTACAGCTCTGGCACGGAACTATGAGAAGCCAACCATCGGCACTGGTTTGTTCGCTTTCTGAATGAATCATGGCTATTTATGAAGACTCTGAAAGCTGTTTTGAATAACAGGAAAAAGAGCCAACAGTGAGAGACACACAAAAGACCCAACCATCAATGAATCATTTGAAGGTATCCCCAATGCACATAATTACCATCCCCATTAAGCAACAGTCATTGCAATTAAGTATTGTTTGGCTTAAATCCGTTACCTGGAATGTCTTCTGATCAAGCCTGTTCCAATTAAGTGGCACTTACTTATTACCTTAATCATGCAGTATCAGTTCAAAGCAGCATAGTACAGCTTCACCTTGAAAGCAATCAGCCTGACATTTGGCAACCGAAAGGAATAGCCCTTGAGTTTCCAAAGGAAAGAAAACTGATGTGTAAGTCTAAAGCACCTTCCCGTTCTCTTCTCTCGTTTGCTTTGATTTCTACAATTCCACTCACATCATTCTGAAAGCTGCTACCAGTTGAAGATCTGTTTAAAAACAAAAGAGAGGTTAAGCACGCACCGAATGCTCTTTCACCAGGGAGATGCCGGGGAGAACGTTCAGCACAGGAAGAGCAGGACGAGGCTTAAAACTCAGTCAGGAGAGTTTCATTCCCGAACACGGGAATTTCTGCACCCTCTCCTGCCACACACCGGGTCATACACACTCTTACATCAGAATTTATTTAAGGCACCCCTATTTATAAAACTTATTTTAGAAATTGTTATGTGGGTGGAAATTTTACTACTGGACAGTAGAGTACTTTTGGGTTTTCAGACAAATAGATTAACATAAAATCAGGCATTTCAGTGTATACCTTTGTTTTGGTTTTAAGTTAGACCAAAAAAAAAAAACCAACAAACAAAAAACACCCCAAACCAGCAAACAGCACAACCCTCATCTGTGAGCAAACCTCTTCCCTTCAGGTAATGCAAGTCCTAAACGTTTCAACCTGAACTCCAGGTACCATCTTTTAAGTCTGTCTTGACTGGGGTTTTTTAAGTCTTCTCCTAAGAATAAAATTTCCAGAATCACCCTCATTTCAGGTTCAGTTACGCCTTCAATCAGATTAAAAGTACATTTTTTACTCTCTAGGAAGCACGATATTGAACAGAGGTATCTCACACAGCCTTCCATCCGGATAGTGGAATAAATGGAGACACCCTGACACGCTGGCCTACCTATAGGAACCAATCCACTAGAAGAGCAAAGTGCCACCCAGCCCTGTTGCCTTGGTTATCTGTGCTAATTCATTTTAAGCCACCTCAAATGTTCCTACACAGCACTACATATTTTAGGAGAGCTTACTTTAAAGCCTTACTGAAAGGCACCTTGCTCTGCACACCCGTGCACCTTCAGAAAATAAAAGACTCAGCACCTTTGACAAATGTTACCCCAGGTTCCCCTGGACTCGGCGCTAAATACAGTCATCACTGCCAAATCAAAGCTCCCAGTGAATTATTTCAGGCTGTGCTTTATCTCACGGGAGTTTGGCACAGATATCAGGACAGGCTGGTTCCAGGCTTCAGCTTATAAAAATCTGCAAGCAAAATACAGGTCATCAAATCTTATTTTCTAGGGGAACACACGAGGCGTTAAGGCTCGAGAGCCTGGATGAAGTTCAGAGCCCCTGGGCCGTGGAAGTACACAGAAGACTGACCACACTAGATTTATTTAAAAAGAAAAGAAAAGAAAAAAGAAAATAAAAACCCAACAAACTTATCCAGCAGCCTTCACCTAGGGCTGATGGCTGGACTCGATGATCCCAAGGGTCTCTTCCAACCAAAACAACTCTATGATTCTAAAGTTTCGCCTATGATTGATAAACTTCATAAGAATATGTTATTAAAAAAAGACACTGGTTACAGCAATCAATTTCTGTGACTCCTGGTAGCTCTGCATAATCCAGCCTAGCAAGGTTTCCACATGGCTTTCCCTGCAATGTGGTTGCAAGTCATCTTCACGTGCAAAACACCCGAGACAGGCATGTCAAGAGACACTGATTCACGTTGTTTAAGATTCAGTTGCTCAAAAAGCCAAAAAATCCAGTATATGCTAAACAATTAACCCCTGAAAGTCAGCCCCATTTAAGATGCCTGGAGCTGAGCCTTCAAAACCCCGGATGCTCAGAATCATTACC